>JZKD02S1804751.1:0-13920 GCA_000966675.3 Picea glauca | reverse complement strand
TCCAACATTGGTCAATGAGATGACCCCGCTTCTGACAATGAGTGCAAATCTTTTGCATCCTCTTTTCACGTTGTCTTTGCTTATCAAGTTTCCTGAAATTGGCCAATATTTTCCAGCACTTTGAAACATGATGGTTATATAAACCACAATATGTACATGGATTCTTTCTTCCATTTTTACATACAAATTTATCATGCTTGACATAATCAAAAGAAACTAAATGATAAGCAGAATTATACCTTGAACATTCACCTTTATTGCCTCTTTGAGGAGGTGAATCTGAAGAGTTACAAGCTCTCCTTTGAAGACCAACAACATTGTTCTTGTCCTCATCATTGTCACAACTCTTTCGTTTCACACATTCACATTCATCTTGAACACAAGCCTTGCATGTTGGAGGGAATGAACTTTCAACAAAATTTCTAGAACTTTCACCTTTAAAGCCTTCCTGAGGAGGTGAACTCGAAACAAAATTTGTTCTTGGAACTTTTTCCCTTGTCTCCTCGACTTTGGAATTTTATCCATCTCTTCGTTCATATCCAAGACCACAATACTTGGGTCTTTCTTCAACAACAATAGGCTCAACAATGCCTTGTGCATGCTTACCCAAACCTCTACCTTCATAGCCCATTTTTAAAAACAACTTGGACCCTATTCCTCTTGTGTGATTTTCAAAACCACCAAAACATTCATCTTGAGAAGAATTAGAAGATAAAATAACATTGCATGCCTTATGTTCATGCATGTACTTGGTAAGGGTTTATTTTGCCTCATGGAGTTGAATCTCCATCTCATGCAACTTTGCAAGAAGCTGGTCTTTCTCCTTCTTCATGGCCATCAACTGCTCTTCAAGGAAAATGTGCACATTTCTATCTTCAAACATATCTTTCATCAAATATCTCAGGGTTAGCAACTCTTCTTTGACAAAGAACTTAGATAATGAAAATGTATGAGAACTATCAATACTTGAAGCTTCCTCCATCCTTGCAAGATATCAAACTTCAACACAAAACTAGCACAAAAACCAATAGCTAAATCTCAAGCTATCAATGGAAAATACATGAGCAAAACAAACTATGCTCTGATACCACCTGATTTGAAAATAGAAGGCTGACTTGTTATGCTATGCAAGCACCCTCTACTTCATTAAAAATAAAMTTTACAGGACCTTGCTTCATGTGTTAAAATATGCAAGATAAACTTATGTGTTAAGTTCATGTATCTTATTGTAAATTGATGCAGGAGCATCCACACCTCATCAAGCGAGCCAGTGCGTGGAGAAAGGAAATACAGCTGGATAGCACCAGCATCAAATTTTGAAACACCTTGGGAATTGTTGCGCCACTCTTTCATGAAACCATTCATAAAGAAGCACACTTGTATTGTATTATAGATAGGAAGGCATTTATTAGTTTTAATGTTGTTAGATAGGAATTAATTGTAGATTTGATAGTTGTAGAATTCGAGAGGGAAACAGAATCTAGGCACCCTCCTTTGTACATTGTATCATCAATCATTTAGTCAGAGCATTTAGAATTCATTGAGAGTAAGAAGAAGAGCAGAGTAGAGAACTTGTCAAGAGCACCCATGTACATATTGAATTAATAGAAGAGAGCTTTTTGATTCAATTACATGTATGGCGTTGTTTCTCTATGTGTGTTGGTTATATGCTCATGAGTTCTTGTTTCCTTTGTATGCATTTTCTTTGAATATGTTGTGCATGTGATTTCAGGGTTCTTGACTGAGGTCTGTGTGAGGGACGTGAATAAGTTTCAATTGTTTCTCTGTCTGAGCCGGGAGATTCCTGCATAGAGTGCAGTCGAATTCATCCGCATAGAGTGCGTTGATGAGGCCAGGTAGTTAGACTCTTATTCTCATCTACCCAAGAGTTGAATTGGGTTATTAGAACCATGCAGGAGAAGTGCAGGTTGGATTTGAAGTCCCAGAGGCGGGTCTGAGAAAAGGAAGATAGGACTGCTGTTGGCAGGAGTGCACAGAGTCTGGATGAGTTCAACACTTGAGAGTGGTTGAAGGTCGAGCGTGAGAATCGTGTGAAGATTCTCTGAAGGAGTCAGAGGAATTAAGCTCAGGAGGGATAGTCCCTTGCGAACACAGTGGAATAGACCCAGGAGAAGTTCCAACAGGCAGAAATTTGGAGTGAAAGGATTCCTCAGGGAGCAAGAAGCGATGGCCATTATTCGCAGGAGAAATCCGCGAAGACCCACTGACCGTGGGATCTTGGGAGAAACTGCACTAGACTTAGTACATAGGCGTAGGAGAGAAGGATCAAAGCCCATCGAGGTTCGACATTCGGTGGTTGACGAGGTGAAATGCATACTCGTTAAATTCGCGAGTCACAATTTTCTGAAATCAAAGGGAGCTGTCGATCAGAGCAGAGACACGTGGCACAACATTCCGAGGAGTCGGAGAATCAGGGTTTGGCGTTTGGGGTTTTCAACCTCAAGGAACAATTGCATCGTGGATTTGCGATCTGCTAAATCTCGAAGTGGCATGGCCGAGTGGGACCACGGAAGTTAGTGGAGTGCACGTGGCGCCGTATCGGGGAATCGGCACATCGGAGTTCAGAGTTCTCCATTGCAACAAAATTACCATCGGTGAAATCACGAAACCGTGAATTTCAATTTCCCGATATTGAAGGGAGATCAATGTAGAGTGTTATGGGTGAAGAATTCCCGAGAGGAGTTGGAAGAGCTTCTGGCTCTTCGGGCCTAAGACGAAGAAGGTCCTGGTAGAGCGGACAGGTCACAGGGGTGACGTTTGCACCAAGTGGTATCAGAGCTTGGAGTCTTTGCTTTCTGAAGCAGAGACAGGGATTACACCATGCTGCCGAGGAGAGAAAGGCAGTCACCTGATCGAGAATACAAGGATGCTCGAAGAAGAGGAAGGCCAGCAGGGAATCCGGAAAAAGAGCGCCAGATGAGAGATCTTCGATCAAGGCTTGAGGAGATGGAGAATGCGCAGAGACACGGAGCTGGTGCAGGAGAGCTCAGTGATTCCAAAGTGGAAGAGGAAGCTGGACACACAGAAGAGGTCACAGCAGAAGATGCATCCATAGAGTGATTGATAAAAGCTATCGACAAGATGAGCTCCAAAATGAAAATGGATATTCCAGTCTACGTAGGGAGTCTGGATGCAGAAGAGCTGCTGGATTGGATCCGAGCTCTTGACACATACTTCGATTACGAAGATATCAAAGAAGACAAGAAGGTAATGCATGCTGTTACGAAGTTGAAAGGGCATGCATCCTTATAATGGGACGAGCTACAGGCAGAGAGATGTTCCTGAGGCAAACAGAAAATCAAGAGCTGGGACAGGATGATCGCTAAGATGAAAGCAAAATTCATCCCCAGAGATTACCAGATCACACTGTTCAGGCGGATGCAGAACCTGAGACAGAAGTTGATGATGGTGAAAGAGTACACCGAGGAATTCTACAGGCTCAACATCAGAGCTGGTCATCGAGAGAGCGATGACAAGAAGGTGGCGAGATACCTAAATGGTTTAAGATATGACATTCAGGATGAGTTAAGCATGCTAACCATCAGGACGGTGGAAGATTCTTACCAATTGGCTCTAAAAGCCAAAGAGAAGCTGAGCCATAAGAAAGGTCAGCAAGGGCGAGGCAGAAGTCAGCCCAGAGGCAAGGGAGTTTCCCAAGACAGGTATCAGAATCCCAAGGAGGAATGGCAGAAACCCCAAGGTAAGGTTGAGAGAGGTGGAACCTCACAGCAGAGGCAGGCACAACCTGAACAGAGGAGACAACAGAATGATCAGTGAGGATATTATTCTGATGTGAATGTTCTTCCTCATACTAGAGGTCGAGGTAGAGGAAGAGGAGGAGTGATCACATGTTTTACATGTGGGAAAGATGGACATAAAGTTGTTGACTATCCAGACAGGAAGATGGACAGAGGAGAAACTCACATCACTGAGGCACAGAGGCATGATGTTGAGAACGAAGATGCATACAGTGGAAGGTCACTTGGGATGCATAAGATCCTTTTGACACCTGAGAAAGAGGTGGCGATTGTAGTGCAAAGGAGCAGATTGTTCAGGACAGCTTGCACAACCAAGGACATGAAATGCAAGGTCATCGTGGACAGCGGGAGCACCGATAATCTCGTTTCATCCGAGATGGTGGAGAAGCTGGAGCTGGAAACAACTAAGCACCCGAGTCCATATAAAGTCTCGTGGTTACAAAAAGGACACCGGGTAAGTGTTACGAAACAGTGCTTGGTTAAATTTAAGATAGGAAATTACCATGATGAAATTCTGTGTGATGTCATTCYCATGGATGTCTGTCATGTATTATTGGGTAGATCGTGGCAGTATGATAGAAATGTTGTTCATGATGGGAGGATGAACACATATACCTTGGAGAAGGATGGGAGGACACACAGATTGCTTCCGATAAAGGATAAGGAAGTAAAGCCAGAAGTAAGCAATACAATATTTCTCATGAGTGGGAAAGAACTTCTCACAGAGATGGAGAAGAATGAATATCCACAATTCTTTGTGGTCAGGAAACCGAGAATTGTCATGACTAGCACAAGAGTGGATGACTTGCCAGATGAGATTCAAGAGCTGCTGGGAGAGTTCGTTGATATCATCGTGGACGAACTACCTCGTTCGTTGCCACCGATGTGGAGTGTGAGTCACCACATTGACCTCATACCCAAAGCAAGTTTACCAAATAAGGCAGCGTATAGGTTGACGCCGCAGGAGAACGAGGAGGTCAAAAGGCAGGTACAGGATTTGTTGGATAAAGGACTGGTGAGGGAAAGTCTTAGTCCATGTGTTGTTCCGACAGTACTAAGTCCGAAGAAGGATGGGGGCTGGAGGATGTGTACAGACTCCAGGGCGATAAATAAAATCACCATCAGGTACCGATTTCCACTGCCGAGAATGGATGACTTGATGGATTGCCTAAGTGGGGCAAATTATTTTTCAAATATTGATCTCAAGAGCAGATATCATCAGATTCGCATGAGAGAGGGAGATGAATGGAAAACAACATTCAAGACAAACGAGGGTTTGTACGAATGGCTGGTCATGCCGTTTGGTTTGACGAATGCGTCGAGAACTTTTATGAGGCTAATGAATGAAGTCCTAAGGGAATTTAGTGGCAAATTTGTGGTCGTATACTTGGACGGCATACTGATTTTTAGCAAGACCAAAGATGAACATTTGAAACATTTAGCCATTGTGATGAGAAGGCTACAGCAGGAGAAGCTGCTGATCAATTTGAAGAAGTGTTCCTTCATGCAGACAGAACTCATTTATTTGGGTTTTGTAATTTCGGCGAATGAGTTGAAAATGGATCCTGAGAAGGTGGAAGTAATCAGGAAATGGCCATCGCCCAAGAATGTTTTTGAGGTAAGAAGTTTTCATGGTTTAGCTAGTTTTTACAGAAAATTCATTCGAAATTTTAGTGGAATTAGCGCCGCGATGATGGACACGGTGAAGAAGCAGCATAAGGTTTTTCATTGGATAGTCGAGGCTAAAAGGAGCTTCAACCTGTTGAAGCGAAAGATAACAGAGCAACCAATTCTGGTGTTGCTTGATTTTCAGAAAACATTTCAGGTGAAATGTGATGCCAGTGGGTATGCTGTTGGAGGGGTCTTGAGTCAGGATGACAGACCTATTGCATATTTCAGCGAGAAGCTGGATGAAGCGAAGATGAAATACTCCACATATGATAAAGATTTCTATGCCATCATACAGGCATTGAAAAAATGGAGGCATTACTTGATACCCAAGGAATTTGTGTTGTACAGTGATAATCATGCATTGCGATTCGTAAGTCAACAAGAGAAGTTGAACCAGAAGCATGCAAAATGGGTAGAGTATATGCAAAATTTCACATTTGTGATCAAGCACATTTCAGGGACTTCTAACAAAGTGGTTGACGCTTTGACCAGGAAATGTGTGTTGTTGCAGGAATTCAAGGTCAAGACTTTGGGTTTTGAAAATCTGAAGGACATGTATACAGGTGATGCAGACTTCAGAGAAGCATATGAGGCAGCTGAGAATCCAGTTCTCAGAGATTGGAGCCTGTGGATAGATTTTATGATACAGGAAGGATTTTTGTTCAAAGGCAATCAACTGTGCATTCTGAATTGCTCCATGAGGGAGAATTTGGTAAAGGAAAAACACAGTGGAGGCTTAGCAGGTCATTTTGGACATGATAAAACATTCGCAAAGCTGAGCGAATCATATTATTGGCCCGGAATGAGAGCATATGTTAAAAGGTTTGTGGACAGATGCAGGATATGTCAACATTCGAAGGGCCGAAAGCAGAATGCTAGGTTATATCAACCGTTGCCCATACCCGATAGGCCATGGGAGGCCATTAGCATGGATTTTGTTTTGGGATTACCGAGAACACAGAGAGGAGTGGATTCCATCTTTGTGGTGGTGGATAGGTTCTCAAAAATGGCACATTTCATACCATGTCATAAGACCAGCGATGCAACCCACATCGCAAATTTGTTTTTCAAAGAAATTGTGTGATTGCATGGATTGCCGAGGAGAATAGTCTCGGATCGGGATACGAAGTTCATAGGTCATTTTTGGAGGACACTATGGAAAAATCTTGGAACTAATTTGGCTTTTAGTTCGGCTTATCACCCTCGGACAGATGGACAAACGGAATTGGTCAACAGGAGCTTAGGGGATTTATTGAGGAGCTTGGTGACAGAGCACCACAGCAGTTGGGACCAGATATTACCACAGGAAGAATTCGCGTACAACGATTTGGTGAATCGGAGTACAGGAAGAAGCCCATTCCAGATTCTATATGGGACACAGCCGAGGGGAGTTTCTAAGATCAGGGAGTCAGGAGAGGTCGAAACTAGCAGCGCTCATGCTGAAGAATTTGCTGAAGTGATGGAAGAACTTCACACGAAGGTGAAGCAGCAACTACATAAATCAAATCAAGAGTATAAGCGCAGAGCCGACCAGAGGAAGAGAAAACTTCAGTTTGAAGTTGGTGACTTGGTTCTGGTGCACTTAAGGAAGGAAAGGTTCCCAAGGGGAACATATAATAAGCTCAAGATGAAGAAGATCGGACCATGCAAAGTCTTGAGGAAGTTTGGAGAGAATGCATATGAGCTTGAGTTGCTGGAGGGCATCGGGATATCTCCGATATTTAATGTTTCAGACTTATACCCATATAAGGTCGAGGATGCAGGAGCTGGAAGTGATGAGAAACTAGAGATCCAGTGGCAGAAGCAATTACCAGTTGCACAAAAGCCTCAGATGGAGTATAGACTGGACAAACGAGTGGGTAAAAAGACCAGGCAGAAGCAGTACTTTGAATACTTGGTGAAATGGAAGAACCACCCAGTGGAGGATGCCAGCTGGGAGATAGAAGTAGAGATACAGAAACATGCATAGACTGTGCAGGAGGTCATGGACAGGAGCCCATGAAATCTTTTGAGCCAAGGAGTATGATGCAAGAGCATCCACACCTCATCAAGCGAGCCAGCACGTGCAGAAAGAAAATACAGTTGGATAGCACCAGCATCAAATTTTGAAACACCTTGGGAATTGTTGCGCCACTCTTTCATGAAACCGTTCATAAAGAAGCGCACTTGTATTGTATTATAGATAAGAAGGCATTTATTAGTATTAATGTTGTTAGATAGGAATTAATTGCAGATTTGATAGTTGTAGAATTCGAGAGGGAAATGGAATATAGGCACCCTCCTTTGTAAATTGTATCATCAATCATTCAGTCAGAGAATTTAGAATTCATTGAGAGTAAGAAGAAGAGCAGAGCAGAGAACTTGTGAAGAGCACCCATGTACAGATTGAATTAATAGAAGAGAGCTTTTTTATTCAATTACATGTCTGGCGTTGTTTCTCTGTGTGTGTTGGTTATATGCTCATGAGTTCTTGTTTCCTTTGTATGCATTTGCTTGGAATACGTTGTGCATGTGATTTCAGGGTTATTGACTGAGGTCTGTGTGAGGGACGAGAATAAGTTTCAATTGTTTCTTTGTCTGAGCCGGGAGATTCCTGCATAGAGTGCCGTCGAATTCATCCGCATAGAGTGCGTTGATGAGGCCAGGTAGTTAGACTCTTATTCTCATCTGCCCAGGAGTTGAATTGGGTTATTAGAGCCATGCAGGAGAAGTGCAGGTTGGATTTGAAGTCCCAGAGGCAGGTCTGAGAAAAGGAAGATAGGACTGCTATTGGCAGGAGTGCACAGAGTCTGGATGAGTTCAACACTTGAGAGTGGTTGAAGGTCGAGCGTGAGAATCGTGTGAAGATTCCTTGTAGGAGTCAGAGGAATTAAGCTCACGAGGGATATTCCCTTGCGAACACAGTGGAACAGGCCCAAGAGAAGTTCCAACAGGAGGAAATTTGGAGCGAAAGGATTCCTCAGGGAGCAAGAAGCGACGGCGAGGATTCGCAGGAGAAATCCGCGAAGACCCGCTGACCGTGGGATCTTGGGAGAAACTGCACTTGATTTATTCCATAGGCACAGGAGAGAAGGATCAAATCCCATCGAGGTTAGACATTTGGCGGTTGACGAGGTGAAACGCATACTCGTTAAAATCGTGAGTTGCGATTTTTCGAAATCAACGAGAGCCGTCGATTAGAGCAGAGACACGTGGCGCAAGATTCTGAGGAGTCAGAGAATCGAGGTTCGGCATTTGGGGTTTTCAACCTCAGGGAACACTTGCATCGTGGATTCGTGATCTGTGAAATCATGAAGTCACGTGGCCGAGTGGGACCACGGAAGTTAGTGGAGTGCACGTGGCATTGTATCGAGGAATCGACACATCGGAGTTTGGAGTTCTCCATTGCAACAAAATTACCATCGGCAAAATTGCGAAACCGTGAATTACGATTTCTCGATATTGAAGGGAGATCAATGTAGAGTGTTGTGGGTGAGGAATTCCCAAGAGGAGTTGGAATAGCTTCTGGCTCTTCGGGCCTGAGACGAAGAAGGTCCTGGTAGAGCGGACAGGTCACAGGGGTGACGTTTGCACCATAAATGCTTATATGTAAGGAAATGTTCTTTTAGATGTTTAAATATGTACTTGAAATAAATACACAGCAACACAAATTGCAGCAAATAAACCATCAAACTCATAACAATCACAAC
Source organism: Picea glauca (assembly GCA_000966675.3). Classification (NCBI taxonomy): domain Eukaryota; kingdom Viridiplantae; phylum Streptophyta; class Pinopsida; order Pinales; family Pinaceae; genus Picea; species Picea glauca. The sequence continues at coordinate 4,781 of JZKD02S1804751.1, read as the reverse complement.
ATGATAAAGTGGTTCACCCCCCTTCGGGCTACATCTCCTTGAGCCTCCATCAATGGACTTGGCTCTCTGGCATTAATTAGTCAAAATTTCTTTTACAAGATGTTTCTCAACTCCAATGGAAAAACAGACTATTCCATTGAGATCAGAACACATAAAAACCCCAAAAATGACTAATAGAACTCTGAAAACGGATCATGGCTCATCCGGACATGACCTCTTCTACATGTGGCCAAAATCTTCCCTGAGCTTCTCTTTGGTAAAAACACCTGTAAAAGTCCTCAACAGCCTATAAAACCTATCCCAATGTGTTCATATCATAACAATTATCCAAACATGATTATTCAATCACATAAAACAAACATAGGCTCACCAAAACATGTTCTCCATCAATGAGGGCTTCAAGCTCCCTAAAGCTTGCTGAAACTTCAATGGTGAAAAAAGTATAGAAGAAGTCTTCAAATGGCCTTGATAACTATGCCAATGGATTCAGGACATCCAAAAACCCCTAGCTGGGCTTTTATAGCACCTCAATCGTCCAAAAGATGAAGAAGTTAGGCCTCCTCCATTTTCCTCCTTCAACCTTGCTGAAACTGGTTCGCCAAAATGCACCCTTCCAAAGTGAACCTGGCACACACGCTCATTTAAGTGAAAAACCCTGGCACCAGATGCAGCCGTGCCAATGATGCAAACCGTATAATGGTTAGGGTGCCTCCATCCCCTAACCGACTAGCACCTGGGCACATGGGCCATATGACCTCGTGTGTTGGGAAAAGGGGCCAAACGGTTTAACCACTCCAACTCCCCGCGTATTAAGTTATGGTCATATGTAATATTGGCATATAGCCATGGGCCAAAAGTTAAAACATTCAAAAAAACCACGCACACATTTAACCAGAGGCATGGTCATATGTAATGGCATAAAACCGGGGGTCGGGGCTAAGCCCCAACCTGACCCCCCGCCACACATTACAACATGTTAATTTAAATATAAACAAACTTGTATACATTACAAGAACTAATGTGTGGCATAGTGGTTGGCGGACTTTGTTAAAGTGTTTGTATGGTGGGGAAGTCTAGGGGTCGAACCCCACGATCTCCATAAATTTTTAATTAACAAACCAAAAATCCAATTCCGGGGTGCCACGTGGTAGCCCATGATTGGGCCACGTGGCACCTTACCATTCGCTCAAATGATACCACATGTCACAATAACATTCACCCAAATTTCAGCTAATCAAAAACCAGCACGTCAATAGGTGCCATGTCACTATATGGTCACCACATCAGCATGTACGGACTCTACCACGTCAGCCTGTACGGACTGTACGGACTACACAGTTAGCATCCACTTTTTTTTCCCTATTTGACAATTCGAATAGATCACAATATCTCTCACTCCCGATGTCCATTTGAGATGAAATGAGCTGCTTTGGATTCACGATGACGAGGGATACACTCTCATTTGTTTTGAGGCAATTCTGAGAAAGTTGATTTTTGGGCTAAAATTTGACCCCTGGTCCAGATTTTGATCATAGAGATGGCTTCAGGAGCCAAACAGAAGGTTGGAGGAAAGGTTACGGGCTATGCCCTTAACCTAGGAGAGTTTGTCATGAGGGTCAACCTGTACGTCACAATCTTAGGATCTTATGACGTCATGATCGGTATGGATTGGTTGGAATCACATGAGGCGATACTCAACTGTAAGACGAAATGGTTGAGCTTGGTCGATGATGAAGGACCCCGGAGTTGCAAGAGCTGAAAATGAAACTGAAGGAGTTGTTGGACCTGGGACTGATACACCCTAGTGTGTCACCGTGGGGTGCACCAGTTATTTTCATACGAAATAAGGATGGATCATGGAGGCTTTGCATTGACTACCATCAACTGAACAAGGCTACGATCAAGAATCAATATCCCTTACCTAGAATTGATGATCTGTTCAATCAAATGAAGGGTACGACAATGTTCTCCAAGATTGATTTGTGATCTAGGTATCACCAGTTATGGATCAAGGAGGATGACGTCCCTAAGACTGCCTTTAAGATGATATTTGGACATTACGAGTTTACTATTTTACCGTTTAGACTGACAAACGCCCCAGGGGTATTTATGAGTTTGATGAACGGGGTGTTTCGCAAGTACTTGGACAAGTTCGTCCAAGTATTCATTGATGATATTTTGATCTACTCTCGGATGACGGAGGAGCATGACGAGCACTTGCACTTGGTATTACAGTGTTTACGAGAACACAAATTGTATGGGAAGTTGTCCAAATGCTCTTTTTATCAATCGAGGATTCACTACTTTGGGCATGTCATCTCCGGCGAAGGCATCGCCATGGATCCAGCAAAGGTTGAGGCTATTATGGAATGGCCTGTGTCGACGAATGTCACAAAAGTGCATAGTTTTATGGGTTTAGCGGGATACTATCGACGGTTTTTTGAGGGATTTTCAAAGATAGCAAATCCGATCACAGAATTGTAGAAGAAAAACAAGAAGTTTGTTTGGATCGAGAATTGCGCGGAAGCATTTTGGAGGCTTAAGGATTTTTTGACGACAGCGCCAATACTAAAGGTCCCTAACATGGACGCGAACTTCTTGGTATGCACTGATGCATCCAAGGAAGGATTAGGCGGATTCTTGATGCAATACGGACGAGTGATTGCTTACATTTCAAGGAAGTGGAGAAGGCATGAGGAGAACTACGCAATGCACGATTTGGAGTTATTAGCCATCATTTATGCCTTGAAGGTTTGGAGACACTACCTTGTTGGATGAAAATTCGAATTAAAGACTGATCATTGTGGGTTGTAACACATTTTCACACAAAGCAACCTGAACGCTCGACAACGGCGTTGGTCGGAATTGCTTAGCAAGTACAACTTCGAGATTACTTACCTAAAGGGAACAGTGAACTGAGTGGCGGATGCTTTGAGTTGGAGGCCACTCATCTTTTCAGCGTTGCCTCTTCAAACGAATCTACGTGAGAAGATTCTCACTTTATAGCGTGACGATGACTGGTACAAAGAATTCGATGACTTTATCGGACAAAACATAATGATGGTACCACGATATGAGGGATATTCATTTGATAGCGATGGTTTATTGAGGTTTAGAAGTTGGATTTACGTACCACCAAATGACGAGTTGAGGATGTTGATCCTGAGCGAGGCTCATAGAGCAGTTTACATGGCTCACCCAGGAGTCATGAAGATGAGGGCAGACCTTAAACCCTTATTCTTCCGGAAGGCAATGAAGGCCGACATAGTCAACTTTGTGGCTAGATGTCTAGAGTGTCAGCAGGTAAAGGCTGAACATAGACACCCAACAGGATTACTTCAACCACATGCCATTCCAGAATCAAAATGGGAAGTTATTTCGATGGATTTTATTATTGGATTGCCATTGATGGCAAGGAGACACGACTCGATTTTTGTAGTATTTGACACTCTGATGAAGAGTGCTCACTTTATTCCTGTGCGTATGATGTATCAGGCACCTGACATAGCGAGAGTTTTCATCAGTGAGATTCTGAGGCTGCATGGCATGCCTAAGAAGATTATATCTGATCGAGGATCGATGTTTACTAGACGATTTTGGACGAGTTTCCAAGAGGCCTTGGGAACCCAACTTAATTTTAGTATTGCGTATCACCCAGAGACTAACGGGCAGACTGAACGAATGAACCAAACCTTGGAAGACATGTTGCACATGTACGTGATGGACCAACAAAAGCGTTGGGAGGAATTCTTGCCTCTAGTAGAGTTCGCTTACAACAACATTCATCAGAGCACCATTAAGATGGCGCCTTTTGAGTTTCTTATGGGTGACCATGTCGGATGCCCCTGAGTTGGGATCGACTTGAGGATAGGGTCCTAGTGGGACCAGAAGCGATACAAGAAATGGAAGAGCAAATGCAAACCATAAAACAAAGGATTAAAGAAGCGCAAGATCGACAGAAGAGTTATGTCGATGCGCACCAAGTCGACCATAGTTACAAGGTCGGTGATCGAGTCTTCTTTCGGGTTAAACCACATAAGAGTTCAATCAAGTTTGGAAAGGGAGCTAAACTCTCTCCTAGGTTCTTAGGACCTTTCGATATTGTGGACAGAAAGGGGCCCATGGCCTATCGACTAGTCTTGCTTGATTCTTTGAGGCGTATGCACGATGTTTTTCATGTATCTATTTTGAGACATTATATTAGTGATCCTACACACGTGATTGACATGATTTCCTTGCAAGTATCAGACAAGGGAGTGCTCACGGCTAAGCTGGTCCGCATCTTAGATCATCGTGTCTGATAGTTACGATGTCGAACGGTAGATCAGGTCAAGGTCCAGTGGGACAGTTGTAGTCCACACTCAGTGACCTGGGAGGACACATATGATATGTGCCAGAAGTTCCCATTTTGTTGATAGATAGACTTATGATACTATGGTACTTTTATTTCGGAATTTATACTTAGAAACTTTGGGATGAAGTTTAGACCAAGAGGTGGTATATGTAACATCCCGCTCTAGCGCACTAAGAAAACTTATTCTTTGAGGACACTTGCTCACAAGTGATCTAGACTTTTATGATGTTAAAACATTTATACTTGATTATGATGCGTTATGATAGACAACATGATGTTTTAATATTTGATGTAGACATGTGCTATTGACTTAGTTTTATTGAGTGTGCAGGTTTTTGGACCTTGAGGATGCAGAGGCATCGGTGGAACCCCTTGGACTCCGGATTGAGTCAGGGAGTGTGCTATTTGGGTTGATTTATTTACTGTG
>JZKD02S1804740.1:70536-85108 GCA_000966675.3 Picea glauca | reverse complement strand
TATATGTGGCTGCATAGCTAGGGGGAGATCGTCAATCTCAGCCATAGGAATTGCATGAGTGAGAGCAGTAAAGTTCCTCTCCACTTGTCGTAGGACTCTATCAGCCTCTCCGGCTAGGGGTCCTCTCACAATTGTCGGTCCTCCTACTATTGTTGGTCCTTCCTCTGGACGAGGAAGACTCTTGGTCCTGGTGAAGTATGTTGGTCGAACAGGTCCCACATATGTACATAATAGAGTTATAAGTTAGTACTCTGACTCCTACATAAAAAGGATATATATATATAAATTAAAAATTTAATAACTTCAAAAAATATATGTTACCTATCTTGCCACACTCCTCACTAGGGGGAACAAACATGTTTGGATCACTAAGGAAGCTTATCCATACATAGGGATAGTCCTCTATCATTGGGATCTGACATGAACACCAATCGAATAATTTGTCATCGAAGGCCTCTTGGGTCCTTCCTCCACCCTGTATAGGCAGTAAAACCTCCCACCTTCACACTGCTGGGAAGGAGGCAATATGCCCCCGTACTGTCTCTCTAGGACTGAGACTAGGCACCCTCTCAAAGAATAAGGAACACAAAATGGTACCAAACCTAAATTTCGTGTTGGTATGCCTAAGACACTCTGTGAGATTTCTCTTCATGCATACTAGCATGGTAGTACTCCAGTAAAAAATGGTCTCTTCCAAGCACTGAACTGCATAGTGCATATATGCACAGGAGGCCTGATGGAGTGTTGCAGATCCATTAATCCGCTTGATCATGAGTAAAATCAATCGCAAAGAGAGGATGGTAATCTTGTGAATTGGTACCTGAGAACTTACTTTCTCGGTACCAGCCTCACAATGCATCACAATGTAGTCTTCAATGTTATATGGACCTAGAGGAAAATTCCTCAAGTTAATCATTTCCCCTCTCCTAGAGAGGTCGGTCAAGAAGTAAATATCCTTCTTTTTTGGGGTCAATGATTTACCCTCCAACATGAATTTATATGTGTTTGTATGCCAATACTCTACCAAGGAATTAAGAAACCTCGGTTGTGTCCTCATGAAGAGACATTGAAAGAATTTCCAAAGGCCACATTGTTTTAGTGTAGCAACCACCTCAGGGTCCTCCTCGACCAAGACATCTAGCTCCTCATGCTCCCTCTCTCTCCAGTGCACATACATCCTGACACATACAAAGGATATGACTTATGTCACATTCTTCAACACTGGCCATTCTCTAATGGATTCTATCTTTTCAGGATCCACTGTTATCCCATCTTTTGAAATGATATGTCCCAAATAATGGATCTTCTTTTGATAGAATGAGAACTTGTTCAATTTGGCATGCATATTGTGCTCTCTTAGAACTTGCAACACCATCATCAGATGATGTTCATGGTCTTCCTCCGACTTGGAATACACCAATATGTCATCCAAAAATACTATGACAAACTTGTCTAGATATTCTTTGAATACACCATTCATTAGGCACATGAAAACAATGGGTGCATTTGATAACCCAAATGGTACCACTATGAATTCATAATGACCATATCTTATTCTGAATGCGTTCTTGTTGATGTCTTCATCCTTTATCCTTACCTGGTGATACCCTGACCTGAGATCTATTTTTGAAAATATCTTGGCATCCTTCAACTGATCAAAGAGATCATCAATCCTTGGAAAAGGATACTTGTTCTTAATAGTCACTTTGTTCAACTATCTGAAATTGATGCACAATCTCAATGTCCCATCTTTATTCTTCACGAATAAGAATAGGGCACCCCAAGGTTACACACTTGGGCGTATATAACCCTTATTCAAAAGTTATTCAAGTTGAAACTGCAGCTCTTTCATCTTTGGTGTATTCATTCTGTAAGGAGTTTTTGACACTAGAGCTGCTCCAGGCATCATGTATAGAGAAATCAATATCTCTCTTCGGGGGTAGTCTGGGTACCTCCTGGAATACATCTTCAAACTCTTTTAATATTGCATGGTATTCAATATTTGACACCTTATCCTCAGGTGCCTCTTCCATATGAGCTGCAAATATTTGGCATCCCTTCTTGTAACACTTCTTCAGCTGCATTGCTGAGATTTCTCTGATAGTAACTTCCCTTGGGATTCCTTGCACTTTCCTTGGGTTTCCTTCCTCATACATTGAAATTATTTCTTCTGCATGAGAGGAACTATTTTGCAGTTGGAAATATTTCCTCATGCCAAGAAGCCATGTCTCGACATATTTCTCCTTCTTGTGCTCTCCATCAAACCTAGGAGGTTTAATCTTGTTCATTTCACCCTTCAGTTCATCCACTCCAGGTCTCCCATGATTTCTGGTAGGAGATGGGCTTGAACTACTGTGTTCCCTCCTCTTGGAGTGCCCTTGGGAGTGATGATGGTTTTTTCCAACACTCCTTGATTTCCTCTTCTCATCAGGGGACCTGGGACTTCCTAATTTACTGGAGTCACTTTCCTTATCCAATTTCTTTTCTATCCTTTCCAAGCTCTGTATCAACTTTATGTTGAATTCTCCCTGTTGATCCCTGGCTTTCATGAACTTCTTGTTATCTTCTCGGTGAGTCTGGACATTTTTCTAAAATCTTTCAATGATTTTCATCATGTTTCCCTCCTTATCTATCTCTTTTCTATTCCCATTGGAGTTCTATCCTTCAACTCCCAAATGGACATCCATTCCTTTAGCTACATTTTCTGAAATGAAAACATTATGTGCCTCCTCAATTTTTTGCACTCTGCAGCAATTCAGTTTGGTTATGACATTTGATAACTCTGCAAACACAATGTGCAGTCAACCAAAATTTGTCAGGACATCTTTCCTTAACAAATTCCACAGTATTCATAGACCAATCTGATTCAAAGAAAACTTCCAGATTCCATTTTCTTTCTGATCTTTGCTCTGTTATGTAATAATTTTTGGGCGATATCCCCTTTATCTTAGCCCCCAACCCATGTGACCATGGGCTATGGCCAAGCGCTAGGTTGATAGGCACTTATTCGAGACTTCGGGCCTCTGGCTTCAGAAGGTTCTTCCTTTCGTGCCCTATGAACCATCCTTCCGGAGTGTCAAGTCTCTGGACTTCACAACTAGTGGCATGCGTCCACTGGGACCCATGGATTCCATGCTTGAACTAAGAATAGTCACATCACTTAACTCTTTTCAAATTGCGGGGGCATGCATCCACGGTTTGGAGTAACCCTCCTTTCGTACCGTAATTATTATGACACTAACACATAACCCCCTGATAAAATTGTGGTTTGGATTGCGGGACCGCCTTGGGGAATTAACTCTTGTGCAACTTGGGTTCCCGCAATGCCTCATGGTCTTCGATCTTGATGTATCGTGATCAACACCAGTGTGGTTCCGTCGAACTTTAACTATGTCATGTAACCCCAGGGCCCACATAGTACAACTAAAAACATTATAGGTGGAGGCATGTGGCAGGTAGAGGGGAGGTCCACATCACCTCCAAGTGATGTCATCATGACTCACCACTTCGGCTCTTCAATCTTCGGAGCTTCGAACTTTGGGAGTTATCTCCTCCACACATACTAATTCTCCCACACATCAAAATCTTGACAATCCCATCTATTGACACGTGTCCCTCTTGACAGACAGTCTGGATTAACTCTAGACTTCGTAGCTTTGAGCTTTTGCCCTTCTCTTATTTTTTTACCGAAGTCGTGAAGTTCGAAGGGATTTCAGGTTAACCCTCCAACACCTTCTCCAAATCTGATGGTCATGAATTCTGCTCCTTCTCCTGAAAAGATCCCTCCATCCCACATTACTCAATGGCCTAATACCACGTCTGTCGTGGTTTTATAATGCCACTACACCTCCTGAGATTCGTAACACAGCCAAGGAAACCTCTTAGCACTCAGGAATGTTCTGAGGTTTGAAATTGGTTCCTCCTGACACAGTTTCCACCTAAAACTTAGGTTCCAATGACCACTTATCCAACCCATCCAGTCTCAATGCTTGAACCTTGGCTTTGATACCAATTTGTGACGTACCCAACCACCAACAGTACGGGAAATGCCACTGCGGAACGTATATATAACATGCATATTTACTGAATTTAAATCAAATAACACAGAATTACTGCTACCATACAAACTGGAATGGAATTGACAGTAATTCCTACATGCAATGGAACACATGATAACATTTCAAGAATCACAGGCATGCATAACATTCATATTTAAGCACAAAAATGATACTTATCTTTTAAGGGGAGTAAAACCACCAACCGCATGCAAACCTTCCATGAAACTCCCAGACTTAGACCAAGCTTCTCATCACCCCAACAATGGGACACCCCCGAGCTAGGACTAAGCTCCAACCAGGGCAAGGGAATCCTAGACTAGGATGAGGTTACAGGAAACTGCACAGTGCAATTGGAAGGATTCTTTCCAGGAACCTTCTTATGCCCACTACTCATGAACTCCCATTCCCCACATGCTTGTTCCACCCCGAGAATATGCACCTTCATTGTTCCACAATCCATTAGCTTCTCCACTTCCCCTTTTAGGGTCTCGACAATAGGCCGGATTAGGAATTCTTAGAGATTCGTAGATGGTTTTGGAATCTCTCTAGGAGAAAATCACTTCCCAAAAAACTCTCTCACCTGGAGAGAGTTTCTCATAGGCTTGACAACCTGCCTCTTAAACCATGGCCTTACAACCCACTTCTTCAACCACGGGCCTGAAAACCTGCTTCTTCAACCAGATTCCACTCAGTTTCCAGCAAGGTGAGGACAACAACAAAGCTCAATATAACTGAGAGAATAGAAGCAACCCCAATTCGGTAAGGCACAACACGATTTTGGAAAGTACAGATATGTTGGCTTCATAGAAAAACACATGTCATCTTCCCTAGTTAGCGGTTTCAGAGGTACATGAAGATGCAAAGGTCGACGAAAGAGGCTAGACGAGTTAGGTGAGGATGGAAGAATGGGAAGAGAACCCTCCAACAAGTTGACTTTCCAGCTTAAATTTCATGTGCCTGAGCTGACACATGTCACCCATGAAGCATGTTCCTTTCCATTTGGAAGTCACCCATCCTCCCAAAAGAACTTAGGATAAAAACATATCCTTCTAATCAATTTTTGGAAAAATAATAAATTATTATTCTCTTGGATTTAATCGCTTAAGCTTAGCCCCTCTTTCCAACCTCTCAACCCCCTCTCCTTTACCCAGCCTAGTGGAATCTTAGTCCCCCATCACTCTTTCTTTGTGGTTAGTATACATGCAACAATGTTTTTATATTATTGATATGAATAGTTACATGTACAAAAACAGGCTCATGGCCTTTAACACCTAGGCTCTCTGGCCTAATAACACATAAAGTTAGCCTCTTATAATTGCTCGGCTCACCAGCCTACAAAACATGTTTACAATTCATAAATACAACCAGGGCTCGTCCTTAGGGATATTACAAGATATCTAGATTGTAGGATATCTACAAGTGGGTATTTGTTTAACCTGTTTGGAGGAGCAATAAGTTGGATGAGAAAAAGATAAGTTGTAGTGGCACTTTCAACTACAAAAGCTAAATACATGGTAGCCACTCATGCAAGCAAGGAAGCAATACAGTTACAAATATTCTGTTTAGCTATTGCATTGGTACAACAAGCTGTAAGGATAGATTGTGACACTCAGAGTGCAATTTTTTTGGTGAAGAACTCGGCTTATCATTCAAATACAAAGCATATTGATATTCAATATCACTTTGTGAGAGACATGATTGAAGAAAAGAAAATATTGTTGATGAAGGTGGACACTTTGAAGAATGTTGCAGATTCANTTGATGTCTTCATCCTTTATCCTTACCTGGTGATACCCTGACCTGAGATCTATTTTTGAAAATATCTTGGCATCCTTCAACTGATCAAAGAGATCATCAATCCTTGGAAAAGGATACTTGTTCTTAATAGTCACTTTGTTCAACTATCTGAAATTGATGCACAATCTCAATGTCCCATCTTTATTCTTCACGAATAAGAATAGGGCACCCCAAGGTTACACACTTGGGCGTATATAACCCTTATTCAAAAGTTATTCAAGTTGAAACTGCAGCTCTTTCATCTTTGGTGTATTCATTCTGTAAGGAGTTTTTGACACTAGAGCTGCTCCAGGCATCATGTATAGAGAAATCAATATCTCTCTTCGGGGGTAGTCTGGGTACCTCCTGGAATACATCTTCAAACTCTTTTAATATTGCATGGTATTCAATATTTGACACCTTATCCTCAGGTGCCTCTTCCATATGAGCTGCAAATATTTGGCATCCCTTCTTGTAACACTTCTTCAGCTACATTGCTGAGATTTCTCTGACAGTAACTTCCCTTGGGATTCCCTGCACTTTCCTTGGGTTTCCTTCCTCATACATTGAAATTATTTCTTCTACATGAGAGGAACTATTCTGCAGTTGGAAATATTTCCTCATGCCAAGAAGCCATGTCTCGATATCTTTCTCCTTCTTGTGCTCTCCATCAAATGTAGGAGGTTTAATCTTGTTCATTTCACCCTTCAGTTCATCCACTCCAGGTCTCCCATGATTTCTGGTAGGAGATGGGTTTGAACTACTATGTTCCCTCCTCTTGGAGTGCCCTTGGGAGTGATGATGGTTTTTGCCAACACTCCTTGATTTCCTCTTCTCATCAGGGGACCCGGGACTTCCTAATTTACTGGAGTCACTTTCCTTATCCAATTTATTTTCTATCCTTTCCAAGCTCTGTATCAACTTTATGTTGAATTCTCCCTGTTGATCCCTGGCTTTCATGAGATTCTTGTTATCTTCCCGGTGAGTCTGGACATTTTTCTAAAATCTTTCAATGATTTTCATCATGTTTCCCTCCTTATCTATCTCTTTTCCATGCCCATTAGAGTTCTATCCTTCAACTCCCAAATGGACATCCATTCCTTTAGCTACATTTTCTGAACTGAAAACATTATGTGCCTCCTCAATTTTCTGCATTCTGCAGCAATTCAGTTTGGTTCTGACATTCGATAACTCTGCAAACACAATGTGCAGTCAACCAAAATTTGTCAAGATATCTATCCTTAACAAACTCCACATTATTCATAGACCAATCTGATTCAAATAAAACTTCCAGATTCCATTTTCTTTCTGATCTTTGCTCTGTTATGTAATAATTTTTGGGCACTAGCCCCTTTCTCTTAGCCCCCAACCCATGCGGCCATGGGTTGTGGCCAAGAACTAGGTTGATAGGAACTTATTCGAGACTTCGTGCCTCTGGATTCAGAAGGTTCTTTCTTTCGTGCCCTATGAACCATCCTTCTTGAGTGTCAAGTCTCTGGACTTCACAACTAGTGGCATGCGTCCACTGGGACCCATGGATTCCATGCTTGAACTAAGAATAGTCACATCACTTAACTCTTTTCAAATTGTGTGAGAGTTCATCCACGGTTTGGAGTAACACTCCGTTTGTACTGCAATTATTATGACACTAACACATAACCCCCTGGTAAAATTGTGGTTTGGATTGCGGGACCGCCTTGGGGAATTAACTCTTGTGCAACTTGGGTTCCTACAATGCCTCATGGTCTTCGATCTTGATGTATCATGATCAACACCAGTGTGGTTCCATCAACCTTTAACTATGTCATGTAACCCCAGGGCCCACATAGTACAACTAAAAACATTATAGGTGGAGGCATGTGGCAGGTAGAGGGGAGGTCCACGTCACCTCCAAGTGATGTCATCATGACTCACCACTTCGGCTCTTCGAGCTTCGGAGCTTCGAACTTTGGGATTTATCTCCTCCACATGCACTAATTCTCCCACACATCAAAATCTTAAACAATCCCATTTGTTGACACGTGTCCCTCTTGACAGGCAGTCTGTATTAACTCTAGACTTCGTAGCTTTGAGATTTTTCCCTTCTCTTATTTTTTTACCGAAGTCACGAAGTTCAAAGGGCTTTTAGGTTAACCCTCCTACACCTTCTTCAGATCTGACGGTCAGGAATTTTGCTCCTTCTCCTGAACAGATCCCTATAGCCCACATTACTCAACGGCCAAATACCATGTATGTCATGGTTTTATAATACCGCTACACCTCCTGAGATTCGTAACACAGCCAAGGAAACCTCTTAAAACTCAGGAATGTTATGAGGTTTGAAATTGGTTCCTCCTGACGTAGTTTCCACCTGAAACGTAGGTTCCAATGACCACTTATCTGACCCATCCAGGCTCAGTGCTTGAACCTTGGCTTTGATACCAATTTGTGACGTATCTAGCCACCAACAGGATGGGAAATGCCACTGTGGAACGTATATATAACATGCATATTTACTGAATTTAAATCAAATAACATAGAATTACTTCTACCATACAAACTGGAATGGAATTGATAGTAATTCCTACATGCAATGGAACACATGATAACATTTCAAGAATCACAGACATGCATAACATGCATATTTAAGCACGGAAATGATACTTATCTTTTAAGAGGAGTAAAACCACCAACCTCATGCAAACCTTCCATGAACCTCCAAGCCTTAGACCAGGCTTCTCATCACCCCAACAATGGGTCACCCCCGAGCTAGGACTAAGCTCCAACCAGGGCAAGGGAATCCTAGACTAGGATGAGGTTACAGGAAACTGCACAATGCAATTGGAAGGATTCTCTCCAGGAACCTTCTTATGCCCACTACTCATGAAATCCCATTCCCCACATGCCTATTCCACCCCAAGAATATGCACCTTCAATGTTCCACAATCGATTAGTTTATCCACTTCCCCTTTTAGAGTCTCAACAATAGGTTGGATTAGGAATTATCAGAGCTTCATAGATGGTTTTGGACTCTCTCTAGGAGAAAATAACTTCCCAACAAACTCTCTCACCTGGAGAGAGTTTCTCATAGGCCTGACAACCTGCCTCTTAAACCACGGCCTTACAACCCACTTCTTCAACCACGGGCCTGAAAACCCGCTTCTTCAACCAACTTCCACTCAGTTTCCAACAAGGTGAGGACAACAACAAAGCTCAATATAACTGAGGGAATAGAAGCAACCCCAATTTGGTAAGGCACAACACGATTTTGGAAAGTACAGATATGTTGGCTTCATAGAAAAACACATGTCATCTTCCCCAGTTAGCGGTTTCAGAGGTACATGAAGATGCAAAGGTGGACGAAAGAGGTTAGACGAGTTAGGTGAGGATGGAAGAATGGGAAGAGAAGCCTCCAACAATTTGACTTTCCAGCTTAAATTTCATGTGCTTGAGCTGACACATGTCGCCCATGAAGCATGTTCCTTTCCATTTGGAAGTCACCCGTCCTCCCAAAATAACTTAGGATAAAAACATATCCTTCTAATCAGTTTTTGGAAAAATAATAAATTATTATTCTCTTAGACTTAATCGCTTAAGCTTAGCCCCTCTTTCCAACCTCTCAACCCCCTCTCCTTTACCCAGCCTAGTGGAAGCTTAGTCCCCCATCACTCTTTCTTCGTGGTTAGTCTACATGCAACAATGTTTTTATATTACTGATATGAATAGTTACATGTACAAAAACAAGCTCATGGCCTTTAACACCTAGGCTGTCTGGCCTAATAACACATAAAGTTACCCTCTTATAATTGCTCGGCTCACCAGCCTACAAAACATGTTTACAATTCATAAATACAACCAAGGCTCATCCTTAGGGATATTACAAGATATCTAGATTGTAGGATATCTACAAGTGGGTATGTGTTTAACCTGTTTGGAGGAGCAATAAGTTGGATGAGAAAAATACAAGTTGTAGTGGCACTTTCAACTACAAAATCTAAATACATGGTAGCCACTCATGCAAGCAAGGAAGCAATACGGTTACAAATATTGTGTTTAGGTATTGCATTGGTACAACAAGCTGTAAGGATAGATTGTGACACTCGGAGTGCAATTTTTTTGGCGAAGAACTCGGTTTATCATTCAAATACAAAGCATATTGATATTCAATATCACTTTGTGAGAGACATGATTGAAGAAAAGAAAATATTGTTGATGAAGGTGGACACTTTGAAGAATGTTGCAGATTCATTAACAAAATATGTGAGCAATGACAAGTTTTCTTGGTGTAGAGGATCCATGGGTATTGTTTCCATGGATTGTCGACTATGTAACCATGTAACCCCCTGTATGCAAAGAAAACAACAAGTGGGAGAATATTGGGTATGTGTTATATTCTTTGCACGAGTAGCAGTGTCTGTGCGTTGCGCCAAGTGCTTAGGGGGGTTAGAGGGGGGGGTGGGGGAGGGTGCAGGGGACAGCGCCCCTGAGAAAAAAAATTCTACCTCGGGAAATGTGTCACATATTTAGGTGGTTTTTCTGCACATGGTTTCTTTGTTGATGTTTTCTATTTTCGATTGAGTTAGGCTTTTTGACTAATCTAGGTCATTGGGTTAGGGTTTTGGATGTCGCTGGTTCCTATATGTATATTGTATGGTAAACAATGTATCATGATGAATGAATATAGAATATGTTGGTTTTCCCAGTTTAGGTTTCCAGGAGAAAAATCTCTGTGTGATGTTTGTATTTTCCACTGTATCTTTTATGTTCTTTTACTAAAAATCTATTTGTAGTAAATATTGTGCAAGGTTAAAATATACCACACTATAATTTTTACCCAATCAATATAATGTAGTATGGTGGCTCCTTTTCTTCAATGCATCTAATCCAATAATGATATACACTAGAAATTAATTTAACTTTACCTCACATGGTTGGATGGTTGAAATCTAATGGGAGAGCCTTCAATTATGTGATTCTAGGTGGTCGTATATCCATTGGCTATGCAAATCATGAATTTGTGAACAACAAAATTATCCATGGTGAACTTTTTATTATATCTACACATCTCATTGCACCCTCTGAGCGGCTAGCACCAAGCAAAATATTTCTATTACCGAGGGTGTTGCATGGTTATTGATTCTTTTGGTAGCAGCGTGAGGTATTCACCTCCAGAAGAACTTTTCTTAGAGATGAAGATGCCAAGAAGTCAGAGAATAACCATTGAACAGATCAAAGAAGCCTTGGAATAAATCATAAGATCCTAGAAGATAATTCGACCCCACAGAATAATAATAAAGAATAAATATAATGCTCTAGAAGTAAATTCGGCCCCACAGGAAAAATACAAAGTGAAAATATATTTTCCAGGAATATCGGTCGTCCCTAATGGAAAATACACTTGCCAATTCTAGTATAAATAAATATGACGCCTTCCTCATTTTTCATATACACTCACTCGTATATAGTGCAAGTCTTATGGAGAGTAGAAGTTTCAATAGTCCACCAATGAAGGAAGGAACTAGGGTGCAAGTTTTCTAGGGTTTCCTCATAACCCTCACTAAGGTTTATATTTTGTCTTGGTGGTACGCTGGTGGACGCCAATTATTCTAGCACTCCAGATAGGGTTTTATGTAGTTGCATTGTTGGGTTATCTCTTCTGGAGATAAGTATTCTTCTTTGTTGGTTTTCTCTAGTGGATAGATCTAGTTCTTGATTATATTGTATTGGCAAGGATATTCTCTCTAAGAAACATTTGTTGGGTTTTTCTCCCTTGTGACGAAGGGTTTCCCAGGATAAATATTTGTGTATTTTTTTGTTTGTTTACCTACTTCTCTATGTTTTAGTATATGCTTATTAAATGTGAAAATAATATTAAATTTCCATGGTAAATCTAATGTTAACAAAACTAACGAAAATTCAACATGGTATCATAGTTGGTTACCTTCAGAATAGTCTAATCATTGGAAGGAAGATTGTGAGATTTACCACATTGTTGTAATTTTTTGTTTCTCAAGACCTATACCTTTTCAATATCGTTGAGCAACCTATTGTAGAGTTGCAGTTGCAATGTCAGTTGCTTCATGCCAGTTGTAGTTGCAGTTACTAGTTGTCAGTTGCAAAAGCCTTGAGATTAGAAGACAAGTTGGATGGTGCTACAATTTCAGAGGTATGCACTTGTATATGTTTAAAATTGTATCATTATCATGAGGGTGTTTACAGGAGAAGGGATATTTTTTTCCAAGCGACAATATGTAGATCCAAAGGATATCATATCTAATGCATTCAAAGAAACAATGCACCCTCCCTGGAAGTAAAGACTCCAGGTTTGATTTTTTTCACATGCCTCTAGATGTTATGGAATTATTATTATATTATGTTTCATTCTTATCTATTGAAGTTATGATCATTATGAGATGCACTTGTTTCAAGATAAATTGATCTCCTCTAGGAGATATTCTTGCTTGTTGACTTTGTTTTGGGAAGATTATCTTGTTATATTCCATGGAGGTTTCCATGGAAATGTTGTTGTTCTTTTTTCTTGTTCTGGGAAGGTTACAACAGAGGAAGGTCACCAATGATACCTCTGAGAGGGATATATAGTGACGGTTGTAGAAGGAAACATATTATATAGTCTCTAGATCGATATATAAAGAAGTCTGACAAGACAAGGAGTTTGTACAGATTGATAGTTCGACTAGTTTAGGCCCTCATGCATGATTCTATCAATATAAGTGAGTTATGGCATATGAGACTTGTTTATTTTAATTATAGAGATCTTCCTTCTCTAGGAATATGGTGACATTTCTTCCAGTGCTCTGTGTAGAGAATGATTGAATTTGCAGAGGTTGTGCTCTTGGAAAGAATGCCAAGGGATATTTTCCAGGAAGTGATCTTGGACTTGGTGTATTCATATCTGTGTGGGCCTATTAAAATTTATTCTTTGAGTGGATATTTATACTATGTGATCTTTAAACTTGGATTTTTGAGGAACATGGCTCCCAAGGAGGATTTCATTGAAGTGAAGCCTGTGGTTGGACACCTCAGGATATTTGGGTACATTTGTTGGGTACAATGAATCTTTGAAGGAATATCAGATCTACATCCCAAGTCAGAGATAGATTGAGGTCAGAAGGAATGTTTCCTTTGAGGATGAGGTATCCTTCCTGAGATCTAGAGGATCTCACATGGATATTGACAGTGAGAAGCAGGAGGATATGTTTTCATCTCCCCCTCACCCCTTCAGTATTTTAGAGGGATCCAGTTGATCCCGTTGAGATGGTTGATCCTGTTGATCCTATATATCCTATTGATTTTCCTAGTGATATTTCAATAGGCCGAAAAATTATTACAGGGGCTTGTCAAACTTTGCAGGAAGTAGAGGGACATGCAACTCCCCATGGTACCTTTAGAAAAAGTAAGAGACCTCATATATTTTTGAGCTATGTTGAAACAATGAGCCACATCATTGATTATGAGCCTTCCTGTTATGAGGAAGCATCTAGTCATCATGTATGGAGAGATGTAAGGTAGCTAGAGAGGTTGGGGGGGGGGATAGAGGGCCCATAGTGATAATAGTGGAGGTTATTCAATGTAAGGTGGACTAGGTCAACTATATTATTAAATAAGACCCACTATGGTAGTTAGATATAATAAATGTAAGAGGACTTTTTAGAAGGTTCTACTTCTAGAAGATTCCTCCTCTAGAATGTTATTAGGATATGATAGCACTATATAAAGGGTTTCAAGAAATGTAATGAGACATGAAGAGAAGTATTGCATTTGGAGCGGTAGCTCAATAGGAGGATGTCCCCTCGAAGAGGCAAGTGAACAGGAGTTCGGAGAAGAAAAAAGAGGGCCGCGACATTATAGACATTTTAAGTATATTTCAGTGAAAAATTTGTAGAAAAGGGTTGTATATCTGAGTTCCTCTCAGAAAAACACCCAATTTAAAAAAAAAAATCGTCCGAAACGGAGTCCGGAAGGTCAAGATATTGAGGTTTTAAAATCTGCAATTTTTCAAGGTTTTTTCTGCGGACGACGGCGCGATTTATTTTTATTTCTGTAGCATTTGGAGGCCGAATTTGCCCAAGTAAATTACAGATCTGAGTTCTTCACACAATTTCACCCAATTTCAAAAAACAAATCAGCTGAAACGGAGTCCGGGAAGTGAAGTTATGAGCATTTTAAGTTCAGTAGTTTTTTAGGGTTTTTCCAGAAAAAGCTGCGATTTTCTGCCGAAACTTATTGGGTCTATTTTTTGGGTTTTTAGATGGCTATTTCTTCTCAAAACCTGAAATAAATTATTGAATCATTCAAAGCCCAATTGTTTAACACATTGGATAAGAGAGTGGATGTGTTAGCACAAGACCTCACAGACAACCTCACAAATATCATCACAGATAGCCTCAATGACAGTTTTTGTAGTATTCAAGATTCATTGAACAACATGCAGGAGATATTTCTTATGCAGGGCCTCAGGGATGAATATAATCAGGAAATATATGCTTGGTATGATTTTGAGGCAGATTGTGATGATTGGTATATGGATAGTTGTCATTTCTGGGATGACAACCACTTCCATATTTTATTTGATGACTCTACTCCACCTTCTGCAGAGAACATCAATGTCCCAGATCAAGAGTTCGTTACCAGCGTTCAGTCTGCATATTCTACAGTGGTATTATTCCTTCCAGATTCTGCTACGACCATTTTCCACTATGTGGATGGATCTTCTTATTTGGATCCACATGATAGGTGTC
>JZKD02S1804740.1:17169-34371 GCA_000966675.3 Picea glauca | reverse complement strand
CGAGATATTGAAAGCCACCGACGCTGCCAGGCTCAGTCGTATCGTTCCTAGAGCCTTTCTGTCAAGAATCTCCCATTCTTCATCCTTCATGGTCGTCGGCTTCTTTGCTACTCCGTTCAATGGTAGGAATAGATCCTTCTGATATAAATAATCTTCCATCTACATCTTCCATAACTGGTAGTTTTGGCTGTTAAATTTCTTGACCCTAAACTTTCCATCTTTCAACATTGCTCCCACTCGAACCAGGAACCCTATTTTCCTGTGAGTTACCTTACGCTTTGATACCAGTTGTTAGAAAAAATAGGAACACAGAGAAATAAAATAAAACAAATGCAGAAAAAAAACATAGAATATACACAATACAAGAGAGACACAAATTTACGTGGTTCACCCAGTGTGGGCTACGTCCACTAGAGAAATTTCCAGGTCCTTTCTTTATTATTATCCAGCAAAATGAAGGGATACAACCTACAGCAAAACCCGTTGTAACTTCCTCTTCTTTCTCTCATAGTCTCCTCTCTCAGAATACAATACTCGCCAACATACATAGGCACAATACATTTCCCTCATAAAAGAGGGTTTCCTTCTAGGGCAAAAAACCCTAACATAATCTCTATCATTAGATCTGTGACCTTATAATGAACGGTCTAGATTTACAATGAAATTACAATATACTTTTACAAGGTAATTTTTGCTTCGGGGGATTCGCCCCTGAACCCCCATCGGGGGATGCTGCCCTCGAAACCCCGTTGGGGGCCCGCTTGCCCCCAGACCCCCCAGCCAGGTGGATAGCCCCCCCTAACCCCGCAGAGGGGGTACCCCCCCTCTGCACTCCCCCACGTGGAAGAGTGTACATAATTCTGGGGTGTAAATACTTCATGGGGTATAAACACGGCTGAAAGTAAAAGACCTCTAAATCAGGAAGATAATCAGGCTCCACAACCAACAGAACCTAATGGCAGAATGATCGGTATGTATACATACCTCATAAACTATAATGTAATGATGAAACTTGTTAATAGCATGAACAACTGCCAAGAATATTTTCTCGGTAAACGTATAGTTTAACTCAGTAGGGGACATGTTCTTGCTCACAAAATAAATGGTATAGGACTGCAGGTCCTCTTTATTCCCTAATACCCCTCCTATTGCGGTGTTAGAGGCATCAGTGGATATATGAAATGGGGGAGTCCAATTGGGCCCTCTAAGAACTGGTGCCACAGACATCTTAGCTTTCAGGATTTCAAAGTCAATTTGAGAATGCTCATTCCAAACAAAATCAACATCTTTTATCTATAATTCAAACATAGGTGCAACAATATTTTGTAAAATTTTCAATAAACCGCCAGTAATATCCGGAATGTCCAAGAAATATTCTCACCTCTTTCTGAGTCTTGGGGGGTGGAATTCTGACGATGACCTCACTCTTTGCAGGATCAAATTTTATCCCTTCAGATGAAACATGATGTCCTAGAACCACTCCTTCAGTTAACAACATTTTGCATTTTTCATGGCTTAGAGATAGGTTCATTTCCTGGCATCTGATTAGGAATTTTTCTAAGTTGTCTAAGGCTTCCTGGTAAGTGTTTCCATACACTGTGAAGTCATCCATGTAGATCTCCACACAATCATGAAAAAGATCGGCAAATATCCCTAATACTGCTCGTAGAAAAGTGGCAGGAGAATTACACAATCTGAATGGTAAGACCCTATAGGCACAGGTGCCCCAAGGACAAGTAAAGGTAGTGTTTTCCTAGTCCTCAAGTGCTATAATAATCTGATTGTAGCCATTGTACCCATCTAGAAAGGAGAAATACTTCTTTCTATACAAGGTATCTAGAACTTGGTCAATGAAAGGGAGAGGAAAGTAGTCTTTCAGAGTGGAGTTTTGAGTTCCCGAAAGTCAACACAAATTCTCCAATTCCCGATCACTTTCTTTGTAACCACTACAAGCAGTGATACCCACTTACTTTCGGATATGGGATAGATAAATCTGACATTTAACAACTTTTGGATCTCCTCCTTGACTTTGCCTTTAAGTGTTGGGTTCATCTTTCTCTGGGGTTGACTAACAGGTGTTACTTCCCCCTGGGTGTATATATGATGGATGCACGTGTCAGGGTATATACCTTTCATGTCAATGTATTCCCAGGAAAATGCTCCTAATTGTTCTTTAAGGATATCTATTAATTGTTTATGTTGGTCTGCATCTATCCCAGAGTTTATATGTAAGACTTTTCCTGGACTAATCTTGTAGGGAAAAGTGTAAGACATGGAAGACTCATATATCTTGTAAATAAAATATGTCGAAGACAAAATGGATGGGTCTAATTGTTCTTGAAATTTTTCCCCAAACATGTACTCAAATTGGGGAAAAGACTGTGGAAAATCCACACATATGATAGCAGAAATAAACTAGTTTAGCACATTTTTTGTTGTGTTCTCCTGAAGTGCCCATGCATGGTCACTTGGAAATACAGGTTCTTCACATTCCTTGTTCTCGTATGGACATTTGAGCCACCATAGATTCTCCATAATAGATTGAGCTAGAGGGTAAATGGTGAGCTTATAGATAGAGAGACCATTTGAGATGGTCATTTCTCCTTCTCTACAGCCAATAAATGCATTGGTTGTGGCTGGTCAAGGTCTTCCCAAAATTAAGGGATGGATTTTGGTAGGATCCTTTGAATGAATGACAAGAAAATCTATGGGGTCCTCCCATGAGGCTAAAGTAACTATGATATCATATAAAATTCCTTCAGGTATAACCCTAGTCTTATCTGCTAATTCCAAAATGGTTGGGGTAGGTCGAAGAAGAGGTTGTAACTGTAATTGTTCCTAGGTAGTAGCAGTCATAACATTGATGGTTTCCCCTAGTTCCATGAGAGTGTTTCCAATGGATACCTCATTAATGGTTATGGTCACTACGGAGTTTCCTGGATTCCCATATTTTTCTAGTTTTGGATGCTCTAATATGTATTCGGAAAGTCCTCCTATCAAGTGTACTGTAGGGGGGTCCTTTTGCTTCCTACCTGGCTTCTTGATACAAAATTCTTTGACTACCTTACAGTAGATTGGAATGTATTTAATAGCTTGAAGTAGAGGAATCTTGACACAAATATTTTTCAATTCATTCAAAATGTCAAATTCCAGTCGGGTGGTAGGTTTCTCGATTACCAATTTGTTTGGATAAGGAGGGACCTTTGCAATTTGTGAAGGTTCATTTTGGGGAAGCTTGGGTTCTTGATTCTTCAGGATAATAAAATCTTCCCACCTAGTGTCATCCATGCATTTTTCCTGGATAATAAAATCTTCTTCTTCTTCCTGGATGACTACTGAAGGTCTTTGCCTCTCTAGAACTTTTCCTGATCTTAGTTGAATTTCCTATAAGGGAACAAGAGTAATAACATATGTTGGGAAGGCCTGCATCTCAACATTGTGAAGAGGTTGAGTGGGATTATTATTAGGATTTGGCACTGGATGTGTTGGTAATAGTGTTGGTCTCGGGGAGCTTGCATTTTGATATTGTAGAGGTTTTTTTTGTGGAATAGGAGGTAAAGGTGGTGGAACAAAACCTGGTAGAAGTTGTGGAGTGTTTGGTTGGAACTGAGATTAAAGGTGGTTGGACATATGGATAGGTGGATCTTGAGGGTTTCATTGGTTATGTCCTCCTCTCCATCCTTGAAAGAAAGGATGTTGGTACTGAGTAGACCAATTTTTCTAACCTGGTGAGCTCCATTGTTGTTGTTGATAATAGGGTGGAACTTGTGACTGTAGATCCAGGTATGTGGGTTGATTTCTAGGCTTCCATCGTATCCTAGGTGCATAAGAAGACTCCCCAGGATATCCACTACTATAGATGGCTAGTAAATCAGGCAATGATGGACATTTTTCAGTCACATGGTCTTCTATACAGAAGACACAGACTGAAATGTTATCTAATGGGCATTCCCTTTAGGAATGCTTCCTCCTGCATCTTGGGCAATATATGTTCATTGCTGCATTTTCCTCCTCCTGTTTCTTTTTTATTTTTAGGGTGTCCAACTGGGAATCTATTGTTCTTAATATATATGTCTTAAATTTTTCTAAAAGGTTCCCTATCTCTGCTCTTGTGATACCACATGAACTAACTAGTTTTAAGCTTCTATTGTAAGGGTCCCGAACATTCTTTCCTGTTTGGGATCTACTCCTTGAGTAATTTTTACACATTTCACATATTTCAACAAATGGTTTATGACAGATGTCACCTGATGCCATCAAGTTAAGAATCTCTAGATATTCTTCTAAAATTCCCTTAAGGAAAAGAGCCCCAATTGCATCCTCTGGGAGGTCATGGTATTTTGACTTATGGGAGATGTAACCAAATCTTTCCATATTTTCTTGGAGGGTCTCATATTCTAATTGTTGGATTTTAAAGATGTCATTACGAGACTCTTTGGTCTTCCATTAGTATTGTTATTTCTTAAGAAATATGTATTTCATGGCCTCCCAAGACCTAATACTGTATTCTCCCAACCCCATCAACCATCTTAGTGCAGAGTCTTTGAGGGTGGCAGGAAAGAGTTTCAATTTCTCGGCATCTTGTATGTAGTTGTAGCTCCTACACAATATGTCAAATTCAAACAGGAAGGTGTTTGTATCTTCATTGTTTTTACTGTAAAAGGTAGACAGTGTTGAGAGGGGAATATTCTTCATGTTAACATTTTGAGTGGTGTCTAAAATCGAAAACTCGAAGGTAGTTTCAGTTTAGTTTCTTGTTTCTTATTCCTCCCTGTGTCTTACATTGTTATGGTCTTCCTGATCCTCCATATTGGCTTGATTTCCAAAAAGAGAGTACCTAGGTGGTTTTATCTTTGAAGAAAACAAGGTTTCCCTTTGATGGAAAGTTCTTCCTATGGATTGGATGTCTGGGACTCTACTCGAGTCGGTTGAGACTATTGGTGCCAAAGTTTCTGTGTCAATTTGAGAGATGATTACATTGGCTGAACTACCAAACAAAAGATTCATCTGTTCAAGGTCTATGATGTCCTTAAAATTAGGGTCCTCTGGTGGTGGTGTAAAAGCAAAGGTTGTATTGTTTGGTTATGTGGAAGACTTGAGTGGTCTTGCCTCCTTTCCTAATATGATTGATGCTTCAATTTCTTGTTCTATAGTGCTCCTTGTGTTAGTCTCTTCAGAGACTATTTTAGATCTTTGAGCTGAGCTAGATTTTGTTTTTCGGTATTGGTCTATGGATTTTATAAGCGGAGCATTCCTTCCCCCAAAGATATCGGAAGGAACCTTGGTTGAAAGGTTTGATTTTGACTTAATGTATCTACCTTATGGGTCTCTAGGTCTATTCATGAAAGAAAGCAAAAAAAAAAAAAAAACTACCATTTGTTTTCTAGGTCTAGTCATAAACAAAAATAAAAAAGAAAAACTACTATTGGGTTTGGGGGAACCTTCTATAGAAGATGCGCAGGTTCTTACCTCTCTTCTTAAAGCTCCCCCACCACCAAGATAATGCTAAGGTCTAAGTATGATCTATTTCCTAACTACTTATTACCTAAAGACAACTCCTCGACAATGGCGCCAAAAATGATGGGTGTTATATATGCACTAAAAACATAGTAAAAACCCTCAATTAAATTGTCAACCTGGGGTAAGTAAACTTAGAGTTGTAGAAAAATATATGCCAAAGGTAGAAGGGCTGGTAGGAGTATAATCTAACTAATGAAGGTATCTATCTAAGGCTAATTGTTATCGGACTAATCAGTAGGTGCGGACACTAATAGATCTCCCTAGATCAACCTGGATCTAGAACAAAATAGGACAGGACATGACTCTTTCCCTAAGTTACGATCATCGAATTAGCTAGTAAGGAGGAATAAGTGACATACCTTTGTATCTCTTCCTAAAGTCTCTATTTCTCCCGCTTCACTCCACTGCTCTCATGAGTTCAAGACCAAGACAACACAAACCAACCAAAGTGAAGATAGAAAAATGTATTCAATCGTCAACTTATGCATATGATCAAGGAATTACACAATAAAGTAAGAATGACTTTATGGGAAAAGGACATGTCGTTGTATCATATTAATTGAAAGTAGAAGATACAACTTGATCACCTTGATGTCACAAGCTTCCTTTCAGTGACTCTCATTCCAACGCACACACTTGCTCTGTACTTGCATGAAGAAGATCCAATTCCTCTTGATAGACCAACTAGAGTCTCCAAGCTTCTGTTCAAGCAGGGTTCTTCACACAATTCCTTCACAAATTCTTCAATTAATATTGCTTAACCTTTTCCATGAGAATCCTTTCAATATATAGGAGAGGGTGAGATGGTTACATTGATGAGAATGATCCCACCAAATCAGAGAATCCAGTAAAATGACAACCATATGAATGCCAACTCATTTTCTAGAAGATTCCCTTCTAGAACCCTCGAGACTTCTTCTCTTTTTCAAGCTTAAAAACAAGTTCGCACCCTGTGTATAGAGAAACCTGTGATAATTTCACACCATAGATGAAGGTGGCCTAAGAGAATGGGTCATTCTCGCACCCTAGGCCATATGCAGCCTACGAACTCACTTTGAAAATATGCTTTCTGGAAGGAGATAAATGCCACTTTTCTTAGGAGAAAGTTCTTGTTGGGAGCCTGAGTACACCATTGTTAATACATCACCAAGATGACCAAAATCATGTGTAACAAAATTCCCCCCAAAGTATGAGGCCAGAATCAGTGACAACTGAAATACTTTGTAAACTACGTGTGTGTGTCGGAAACCAGGAGCGCACCTAATCGAAAACCTGCAAACAACCAAGCATCTGCAAAATATCATACTAGTTCTGAGGTAGGAATTCTTATACTCAGATCACAGATAGATGACATCATAAACATAGGTCATGGCCACCAATCATACACCGTGGATCCATGCCATCAAAATATCGCATAGCCACCAAGAATACACTATGGATCTATGCAAGAAGATTCAAATTAAGACAGCATAACCACGAGACATACAAAGTGGATCTATGTGTCAACAAATTATACATATTCCATCGAAACCTGGATAAAAAAGATTAGACCCAGGCTCTTCAATCTCATCACCTGAAAGTATGAATCTAACCATGTGATTACATGTGCTAAAGTTGAACATGGTAGAAACCACTTGATTACCGGTCATTGATGAAATTGTTAACAAGTGTGATGGAAATCACCATTAATGTCAATGACTCCCAAATTACACTAGTACAATCCACCGAATGTGAATAAATGAGTTGAGGTCGAACATTCGATGGAATCTCTTGATCAGGGGTCAATGATGAAAACCCACTATTGAAAGCGAGGAAACCTGCCATTGAGGCATGCAAGTTCCAAGGTACCAAATAATTTCTAAGTCTTGTTTCTGGATAATGAGCTAGAGTCGACAGAAAAAAACTCATCACAGGAGGGCCTTGATGTATCCCCCATCAATGACATGAAATGAGTAACAGATTTTGAAGGTAAAACAGAGTATGATGTAAGTTGAACTGGACACAGAGAAGGTCGACACGGAGAGAATGGACAACTACAGATGGCCAACTCAATAGAGGTTTCAGATGAACTTCTCTTGAACATATGAATGACACGACCAATGATTTGGCAGCACTGACTCAGAGACGACTCAGGATATGACCTTGTAGCAAGTCGAATGAAAGACAAATGGATTTCCCAAATCGGCTTCAGATAATGAATAGGTGGGGTTATCAACGTCATATGGTGGGTGTGTCAGAGTCTATTGGTCGAATGCTTCGTAGGGTTTCCCGGGTAGTCGTGTGTTATCACAAGTGTCATTCATGACATTAATTTGTAGAATCTATGAGCTTCAGATTTTGAAATTTTGGTTCTTGGACAGAACTTTTTTGTAAAAAAAAAATTGATCGTTATAAATACATATATATGGCTTCTACCGACTTATCTTGTGTTATGTGATGCATGTGATGTGATTGGTTTATAAATGGCCCAAATGTATATCTAATACATAGTTAGCTAATGCATCTGTTAATGTATTTAGACATCTAGGAATATGTTGATACTCAATATAATCAAAATAACGTTCCAAGAGGCGAATTCGCAAATATACCCGTAACAAAGTAGGACTTCGAATAGCATAGACATTACTTAATTGCAGCACTACAAGTTGTGAATCGAGTTGCACAACCAAGTGACAGATACTGAGAGAGATAGCATCAATCAATAATTCGATAACGGCGCTATAGTCTGCAATATTGTTGGTCGCACGGCTGAGGCACACACCTCGTAGAGTGATAAGTTTGTTTGTAGGGGCGTAAATTGCCCACGCAGCAAAAGCAAGGCTCTGAGTACTACGGCTAGCACCATCAGTGAAGCCAATGTGGGGTAGCGAAGACTCCGACATCTGGAAACCAAACACAATGTAACATAATGGCAGAGACCAGATAACGAAAAAAACATACTATAGTAACACACAAGAAGTATGATACAATAAAATACAAGTACTCGTGCACAGGTGATCTTATGCATAGTACTTCTTTAAGTACAACCCATTTATGGGTTCACTCAAAGGGATACCATCGTAATCTACTAACTCGTAAGCTCCTTTTTCCAAAACTTGTCTAACGATATAAGGACCTCTCCACATGGCTTCAAATTTTCCAGCTCCTAGCATATCTCGATCTTGTTCATAGAGGAGAACCAGATCTCCTTCGGAGAAAACGCGAGGCTTGACATGTTTTTCATATTGGGCCTTGACATGTTTCTTCTGGTCTTCTATGACTAGGGTAGCATCGCGTCGAGTTTCGTCTAATTGCATGAGATACAATAGACGTTCTTCCTCGGTAGAAGTGTTTGGTAGGAGTTCGACAACTAGTTTTAAGGAGTGTATCTCACATTCAATCAGGAGGATGGCTTCTAGATAATAGACTAATCGGAAAGGTGTAAACCCAATAGCAGACTTAACGGACGTTTGGTAAGTCCACAATGCTGAAAACAACATTGTGTGCCAACTTGTTTTGTGAATCCCTATCATTCGTCGAAGCATGGTTATGAGAACTTTGTTAATTGCTTCGACTTGGACGTTGTCTTATGGGTAATAGGGCGTTGAGTTTTCATGGAAAAGACCCAAATTTTCAGTGAGTTTGGACATCATGAAGTTTCTAAAGTGGCTACCATGATTAGTGATGATAGCCTGAGGAACACCAAAACGAGCTATGATGTGATTGAAAATGAATAATGTTGTGGTCTTTCCAATATTTTCAAATGTCAACATCGCCTTGGCCCATTTCGTAAAAGAATCTATGGCTACAATAATGTATCCATGCCCCCCAGCCGAGTGGGGGTGACATATCATGAAATCGATACCCCATTTCGCAAAGGGACCAACAGAGACAACGGGGTGAAGAGGAGCAGTATGTGATCGTATCTTATGATTATAGGTCTGGAAAGTGTGGCATTTTTGGATGGCGATTATGCAATCGTTAAATAAAGAAGGCCAAAAATACCCTGCTCGTAAGATCTTATGGGCAGTAGCATACCCGAACATATGACCACCGCAGGCTCTAGAATGGAAGTCATTTAAGGCTTTCTCAGCTTCGTCAAACACGAGGCAACGTCAAAAAGCTGAGTCAATCCCACGACGATAAAGATTATCCCCGAGGATAATATATTAACGGGCTTGGTAGCGTATTCGACGATGGTCAGTATTGGACAAATTGGGCCGGAAATTCTAGGTTTGGAGATATATGATGATATCTTCATACCAAAGATCATCGAAACTAATTAGGAAAAGGGATTCATCAGGTAATGAATCGGCTACTACATTTTCCGTTTCAGAGTAGGGAAAGTTGCATATCAACTCGGCAAACACTAAGGACTGCTTGGACATAGGTTGTTTGAATTCCAAGTCAAACTCCTGGAGTATCATGATCCATTTGGAGTATTTTCCCCATAGCAATTGACATGTGAGAATGTGTTGCATAGGGTTGCAGTTAGAAATTACCGTAGTCTTGCAAGAGAGGATATAGTGCCGAAAACGTTGAACTACTTGGACGGTTGCCAAGGCCAGTTTCTTGACATGTAAATACTTGGTTTCGATAGGTGTTAGACTTCGACACAAGTAATAAATAAAATGAGAATCATCCTCTTGGACGAGAACCATAGAGATGGTGCAATCCGAGGCTGCGAGATAGACGAAATAATCGCAACTATAATCGGGGGTGGAAGAGAAGCAAAGCACGTGTCAGGGACAGTTTCAAAGCGTCGAAGGCTTTGTTTGCGATGGTATCCCATATGAACTCAAACCCCTTTTTGAGTAGTCGTGTAAATCCAAGAGTTATCTCGGTGTAGTTCGGGATGAAACGACGAAGAAAGTTTTCTTTCCCTTGCAAACTTTGTAACTGGCGAAGTGTAGAAGGAGGGAGATTGAGAATCGTCTCGACCTTTAAAGGATCTACCCTGATCCCTTGATGTGAAACAATAAAGCCTAGAAGTCGGTCGGATTCTACGCAAAAAACGCATTTGTGAGGATTCAAGCATATATGGTAAAACCGACAGCGGAGGAAAATGGCTCGGAGGTGGATTGGATGATCGACCTGGCGCATGGAATGTGTGGGTAAGTCATCAAGATATGGCTGCACGATGTGCTTGATATCATGGAAGGCATAAGACAACGTGCTGAAAAGTTACGCCAGCGTTCTTTAGACCGAAAGGAAGTTTCCGATAGGCAAAAGTGCCCCAAGGACAAATAAAAGAGATTTTGTGTTGATCCTCAGGAACAATATTGATTTCATTATATCCGAAGAAACCATCCATTAGAGAGAAGATTTCGCTTCCGGCGCAATCGTCAACAATCTGATCGACGAAGGGGGTAGGAATGTTGTCTTTAGGACAAGATTTGTTAATATCCCTATAACCAATGCATATGCGGATTGTGCCTTGTTTCTTATCGATTGGAACAATATTGGAAACCCAGTCAGTGAGGGCCACTGGGTAAATAAATTCAGCTTTGAGAAGTTTCTCGACTTCAAACTTAATAGTAGCCTCTTTACATGGGTGAACTGGATGAAGGCATTGTTGGATGAGTTTAGTGTCTGGGTATGTATTAATCTCATGTACACAATCTCGAGGTCAATACCCGACATTTCTTCATAGCTCCAGGTGAAGACGTCACGAAATTCTTTGAAAAGTGACTTGTAGGTGACGATTTCATCAAGGGAACACGAAGCTCTGATATGCACATTTTCGACAATTCTAGGTTTGATGGATATGTCGAGGGGAATAGTGGGTGAGATATTGCTTAAGATCCCTTCAGAAAACACATCGTGTATGGACTCAGGAACAGTTGAAATGACGACAACGGTCGACGGGGTCGAGATCCGTTGGTAGCTCTCGATGGTGTGTTGTTCTAGGAAGAGGATGGAATGGTGATGTCTATCGTTCTAGGGGGTGTCTTCCATGACATACATAATCATCTTGTCCATGGGAAAAATGGCATGGAAAGGATCTGGAGATAAATCACCAAGAGAGGGGGTAGAAGGGGTTGTCGATTGAATGGCCTGATAGGCAAATTTGACTAGACTTAAAGGCATTTTGTCGCCAAAATGAAGATGATCGTCGAGGTCGGGTACCATCCATGGGTTGTGAGGTGCAGGGGTTCTATGAATCGAGCTGGATATCATGTTGATTGAAGTGACAAACGAGTGTGGAACATCGGGTGGTGGAATGGGGAAGGTACCCATTAACGAAGAGTCTTTAAGAAGACCTACACCAATGTTCTCGTAACCCGGTGGGGTTTTGGCGATGAACAATATGTTGCCAGTACGTGTATCTGAGTTAAAGAATGCTAATTGGTCGACGATAATTACCTTTCCTTGATGTGGGAAATGTACAACACAAAACAGAGTCGACACAACTGCGCACATGGAATCGATCCAGCTACGGCCAAGCAGAAGATTGTAATCGAGAGTTGCATCAAAGACTTCCACTTCGACTTGGACTGTTTTTCCTTCTAGTGTGATTGGAAATGAAGGAAGGACATTATAAGGCTTAAAACTAGAGCCATTGAAGGCTTTGACTGTGTTATGGGATTCAGTCAAAGAGGGAGAGCCAATGGCTTTCTAGCAAGTAATAGACATGACACACGTCGAGGCACCCTTGTCGATAACGGTTCTACAAATTTTTTCGTCAGAGACAATCACTTGGATTTGGAATGCGGGTTGAGGGGGTAACCTTGGAATGTGATCTTCCAAGTCAAAAATTATTAAATTCATATCCGTCGGGTCAATTCCACCGATAGCTTTCAGCAGTGCCTTCCGTTGTGTGGGACAACTTTGAAGGAATTCGAGGGCTGACATCGCAAGAGGTGCTTGGGCCAGATCTTCAACAATGCTATAGTTCTAGGCATCACGAGCATGAGGATTGAAAGCTAATTTCTGAACAATGCCCTTTGGAGGGGGCCAAATAACTGTGTCAAGGCTTGATCGTTCGAGATGAAGAGGACCATTGGTAGGTGGATTAGTGGGAGATGGTTGGACCAATGAAGGAGGTATAACATCAACCTTCTCTTTAGAGGGAGAATAATCTTTGGCTCGAGTGGTAAGTGCGATGTCATTCTTATTTGAATCACTAGTACACATTAATACATAGGACGTAGTGGAAGGGGAAGGTTGGTCATGAATGACCAATTGGGAATGTTGTTGAGAGGGGAAGGGTTGGGACAAAACAACCATAGTGGGTGGTTTCAGGGCCCCTTGAAGGAACTTAGTAACCTTGACGTGTCGTGGAAAATCCTTTGTGTAGTGATCATTACCACAGATAAGACAAGGGTATCGAGGTTTGCGCTTATCCCTATCGCCAATAGGTGGAGTTTTGGTTCTCTCTGCTTGCGAAGTATTTTTGTCCTCCTTATTCTTACCCTTTCCCTTTATGGATTTTTTTTTATCGAATGGGGTAGATTGAACCTCATTTACCTTAGAAGTCTTGCCAGTGGAAGGGGTAGGAGATGGAGCATTTTCAGAATTAGAAGAAATGGGTTTGGGGTCATTGTTCTAGGCGAAATGTGGTTGGGCATGGAAAGTGCCAATCACACCGTCAGCTGCATGAGAAGCAGTTGGAGTAGTTGAAGTGGCGGAAGTGGAAGGACGAGGTGCATCAGGGAGTAAGTCGTAAAGAGTACCCATTTGTGACTAAACGAGGTCAAGGTATTGAGCACGACTAATAGCATGTTCTTCCGTGACAACCCCACCCATGACAATGTCACGACCGATGTCATTCACAAAGGATTTTGTGAACCACTCTGCCAGCAACTGATCAGGAAGTTCGATTTTGATGAGATGTCATCTTCATCGCCACTCATGAATGTGATCGTAGATATGACTGGCTTTGTTTTGTTTGAAATAACTCAAAATCTCGGTCCCTATTTCATAATGGATCGGTAATTGGTAGTGGGTGAGGAAATCCATAGATAGGGTGTTGAAGTCAGTGAAGAAACCTTGTGGTAATTCTATATACCACTTTGCGACAGAACCTGTGAGAGTTCATTGAAAAAGGCATAAATGAACAGAGTCATCCATCAAGGAGTTGGATGAGCACCAGAGGTGAAAAGTCATGATGTGATTGTTCGGGTCCTCTCCCGCTTTGCCATTGAATTTAGGGATGTTAGACGGTAGCTTGGCTGGTATAGCGGGCCATTGGGGAGAGTGACAGATCAGATTGTTTAAAATCCTCGACAGATCCAGGAGGTCCAAAGTGGATAAGAAGGGTAACTATCTATTCACATGCGGGTATTGGTGGCTTTGGGGAGGGAGTCCCATCGGCAAACTAGTGGGACCATAAGCAGTCTGCATATAATGTGAAGACCCAGGCAGATTCAGTGGTTGTTGTGGAGGAAAGTAGCTCATGGGATTGTATCCTTGAACAGGGACATGAGGTTGAGCATTCGAGCCCCAAATAGGATTAGATGTACTTGGATATGGTTGGCCTATACTAGTGGGTATAACGGGTGTAGTTGGAGGCTATTGCTCCCCAATCAATTGAGGATTATGTTGTACTAGATGGTTGCAATACTGGGCCAAGGATGGAGGTATGTTTTGTCCATAGGGTGGGGTCGGTGGGGGTTGTGATCCGATTGAATACTGTGTTCCAATTGGGATTTGTGTTCCAATAGGAATTTTCCCTACAAGGGGGGGTTGAGTCAAACCTCCTTGGTGAAATTGTCCACCAACAGGAATCTGGTAATTTGGTGTGAATGACGGAATGGTGCCACTAGGATTGGTGTCATCAATAGAGGATGGAAAAGGTCCTCTGAAAGGGGGTTGAGGAAGTATTGGAATGAAATTGGGAGGAGAGTGCACAGAAGAAGAGGGACCACCAGGAGTTCTGGATGGGGTTTGAGTAGAAGTGGGAATAGAAGCATTAAATGCACAGTATCTAGGAGGAAGTGTCGGGGTGACACTAGGAGAAAGTGGTGTGCCAATGGAAACTTGACTAGCCACGATAATCTCGGTGTGAATATTCATAGTATCTGTGTAATGGACCATTTGTAAATTGAGGGTCAATATGTGGTCAGATTACGGAGTGTCTGTTCCAGGAAAATAATATGCAGTAGTAAGAGGTACTGCGTCTGGATCAGAGGTTTCAGGTAACTCAAGCCCAACAATTATATCAATGCCTGCTCCAGAGCCAAAGAAATCCTGTCTAAAAACACCAGTGGCCCAAAAAGGATCTTGACCCACAGGTCCTAGAAATGGTCCAATTGGTGATCCATAAGACTAAACAACTAGTTCTCCAGAAGGGGTCAGTCGCATAATATGTCTATCAGAGGTGGGGTGAATTCAAAAGTCCTCCCAAGAATTGGAAATTTGGAATCATTCTAGAGAGTCAGTTCTCTCCAGTTGTGGAGTGGTGACGTCTTGGATTTTACTCTGTTGAGGAGAGCCCTCTAGTGGGTTGGTAGGCAAGGGTTGAGATCCTTCCAGATTTTCTGGAGGTAAACCCTACATTATACGTGAACAACGTGGAGGGTCAATTGTGAACGAATTAAAAAACTGGCGAAGAGAACCCTATGGTCAACTTGGGTGAACAAACAGCATGCGCTAGTAAAAAATCTAGGAAACAACACCAAGCAAACAAGACCTTCTAATTCCGAAGTTACTAGTTGGTGATGAAATCCAACGTCGCAACAACGAGATGAGAAGGGGTTGGGATAGGGTGGAAACTTTATGCTAACAACCTTCTTAACGGACTTACACCCTAGTGCAAGCTCCAACACATAATCGTGGGTATACCCTCCAAGGAGCCCGAGTGAGTTTGGCCAACGTCGATTCCAGGTACCGTGAAGACTTGCCCCTTCACAATCACCTTGTGTAAGACCCTAAGAATATAGGCCACTAATGTTACCACTAACAACAATAAAGCCTGGGGGGACAGTCAATAGTCCAATCCACACGCAACGGTAGGGTATCTAGCCCGAAATCAACTTGAGAGGCTTCCACTCATCATTGTGGGTATACCTACAAGTGACCCCCGTAATACGTGCAATCTCTACACCGATATCAACAAAGCAGGGTGAGTAACTCTGTCAGTATCAATGCGACCTCGAGTTTGACCCTTATGTGAGAAGGGCTTCCTAGGAAAAAATGTTGCAAATGGAATTTGACACTCCTTAACACAATATTCTATTGTGTGTTTTGTGCTTTGGAGAGTGTATCTCTCTACCTATTCCAAAGCTCTAGCCTAGCTAATTGTTGGTGTAATAGAGTCCTAGAAAAGAGTTACTGGTTAAATTTGAAAATTGTGCAATATTATTAAAGGTTGTTGTTACTCAAAGGAAACGGAAATGAAACTGATGTTGTGTGAGACTCTGACCCAACAATGCATAGATAGGAATGAAAAATATCAATTCTTGTTCGATGAATCCTATTTACAGGAGGGAAAGAGGAGTTTTCTGGAACAATCTTGAACTACGATATACAATCTTCTTTAAAATGCAATATCAACGAATCACATAACAATGACAATTCTCTATTTGTTCTATTTCAACAATTGATTTCCAATATTTTCAAGATGAAAATGTTTTTAAAAAGAAAAATGTTTTTTACTTTTCAAAAAGAACCACACCATGGTTGTGAAACTAAGGAAGACCAATAACTAACAAAAATAAATAAACAAAACCCAAACCAATCTTTCAATGGAGACAAAAATGACAAGCAGGCAAGACTATTCTTTTCAACTGCATGAGAACAACGATTTTCCAAGTAATGAGCAGATGAGAAAGACAAACAATTCCAAATTTCAAACCAATCACCGTCTCCTAACCAAACAAGTACTTAGATTCCAGGATCAAAGATTATATCCTTGTTAAGAAAAGGTCAAGAGATGACAGTTGAGAAAAATAATGAACAAGAAGAGTCTTTGATTTTCGAAGACTGATTATTCACAAAATCCAAAGTCAAGAAACAATCAACCAGTGGCCCAAGAAGTTCTTTTCAGACACACATATAGATCTGGGCATCTGAGCATAAAAAAACCTTAATTCCAAAAATTTTAAAAATGGGTTCGCATGCTATCAGTAATGTATAGTGTGAGAATGGAGCATTCTCGCAAGCTGGTCACAAGCAAGGTGCGACAATATTGCACTGGACTGAAAGGTAGAGTGTGAACTCAAGGGGTTCTCGCAGGCCACAGAGGGGTTCAATCTTAGAAGGCCTGAAACTAGGCAAAATTTTGGAAAAAGAAAAAAAAATTGAAGGGACTTCTGGACCCAGAGAGTCTATCAGGGTCTCCTGAAGACTCAAAGATTGATAGAAATGAAGAAAGGTAAGGCAAGATAAAATTGCCAAGGAAAAACACCAAAAACCACTAAAAAATGGGTTGCATCCCCAGTGGAGTCACCAATTTTGTTATCAGACTAATCGGTAGGTGCAGACACTAATAGATCTCCCTAGATCCACCTGGATCTAGAACAAAACAGGATAGGACATGACTCTTTCCCTAAGTTACGATCATCGAATTAGCTAGTAAGGAGGAATAAGTGACATACCTTTGTATCGCTTCCTTAAGTCTTTTTTGCTCCCGCTTCACTCCGATACTCTCGTGAGGTCAAGACCAAGACAACACAAACCAACCAAAGTGAAGATAGAAAAATGTATTCAATCGTCAACTTATGCATATGATCAAGGAATTACACAATAAAGTAAGAATGA
>JZKD02S1804729.1:76917-94830 GCA_000966675.3 Picea glauca | reverse complement strand
ATAGCATGGGCTCACATTCATGATGAGAAAAGGAAAGAATTGCAACCTAAAAGTGAGAAGTGTATATTTTTTTTGTTATTTTGAGGATGTCAAAGGTTACAGACTTCTTCAACCATATTGTAATGAAATTCTTATTATAATAGATGTTAAATTTGATGAAAATCTCTTGGCTTGCGAGCCTAATTCGGCGATTGTGCCTTCTTCGGCCTACGAGCCATCTTCGACGTTTGTGTCTTCTTCTGTTTGTATTCTGGTTTCTTCTTCAGATGATGATAGTGAGGATGAAAATCCGCCTCCGCCTCCTCACCTTCCTCCAGATGATTACATTCAACTTGAACCAACACCAATACCACTGCTTCCTAGATGGGTCCTTTCAACACGAGAAGTCAATGGTGATCTTGTCGGTGATCCTTCAAATAAGCGTCAGACACATTCACAGTTCCAGTGAACCTCTTCTATATTGGATCAAGTTTCAGAGACTCATGATCCATAGACATTTGCAGAAGATTCATGTCATCCAGATTGGGATACAACAATGAATGGAGAGTATAGTTCTTTAATGGCAAACGATACTTGGGATCTTGTACCTCTTCCAAAAGGAACAAAACTTTTCAGGTGTAAATGGGTCTACAGAACTAAGTATGCATTAGATGGAAGTGTTGAAAGGCACAAGGATCGGTTAGTTGTCAAAGTGTTTCCCCAAATTGAAGGAATTGACTATAATGAAACATTTTCCCTTGTAACCAAAATGAATTCCATCCGCATTGTTCTTTCCCTTGCTACCTCATATAAATGGAAGCTCCATCAGATGGATGTTAAATCCACCTTCTTGCATGGGGATTTGAAAGAAGAAATCTACATGGAACAACCTCCTGGTTATGTCCAAAATGACTCTAGCCTTGTTTGTCACCTTAAGAAATCCCTTTATGGTCTTAAGCAAGCTCCCCAAGCTTGGTATGCCAAAATGGACAACTTTCTTATTGACACTGAATTTTCTAGATGTCATTATGATCCTAATGTCTATACCAAGAAAGTAGGAATCCCTCTCATAATCCTTGTCCCTTATTTTGATGACCTTATCCTTACTCGTACTAGCTTAAAACTTTTAGACCATATGAAAACCATCCTTAAGAAGAAATTCTAAATGACAAACTTAGGATTTTTGCACTATTTCCTTGGCCTCCAATGAAGGAATTTTTCTTTCCCAGTCTAAGTACGCTTGTGACCTTCTTCGCTGCTTCCACATGGAATATTGTAAACCAACCCCTTCTCCCTTCAAGTCTGGAGTCAAGCTTGTCACCACCTGTACTTCTTCTGAAGTTGATGCCACTTTGTACCGTAATTTAGTTGGTATACTATTATACTTGACTCATACCCATCCTAATGTTTTCTTTGTTGTTGGTCTTGTTGCTCAGTATATGAAAACATCCCATGAAAGCCATTGGAAAACAACTAAAATAATACTTTGGTATGTCTGGGGCACATTTCAGTTTGAGATACATTACAGTTCAGGGGGGACTCCTTTATTGGTTGGTTTCATTGATTCAGATTTGGTCGATGACTGTGATGATCAGAAGTCTACTGTGGGTTATGTTTTCATCCTTGGTTTAGGACCTCTCACTTGGGCATGTAAGAAACAACATGCTATTGCACTTTCTTCAGCAGAAGCATAGTACCGAGCAACGGTAAATGCAAGTTAAGAAGCCTTGTGTCTTCAATAGATCCTTTCAGAGTTTGGATTCTAGCAGTAACACCTCACTAGACTTTGGTGCGACAATCAAAGTGTCGTCAAGGTTGTCAAAGACCAGTTTTAGCATCAGAACAACAAACACATCAAGCTACACATGCACTTCATCATAAATATCATTCATGGTCGAGTTATTGAAGTGCTCTTTCTCCCTACAGAAGATCAAGTTGTAGACATTTTCACAAAGTCTCTTACAGAAGTGTTGTTTTCCAAACTTCAATCTATGTTAGGAATACATGAAGTTGTCATTAAGGGGGGATAGGCTCTAATTCCTCCTTCCTTATCCTATTATGTCACTATTGTAAATCCTTCAATTCTATCCCAAGTTGGTCTTAAGGAGGGATGCTATGATATTTAGACACTTAGGAGTTAGTTGAGATCTACTTGGTCTAATATGTCTTTACGTAAAAGTGTGTTTATTAGTGTGTTTCTTTAGTATACATTATTATGCATTTGTAGCTAGGAAATATGAAGATCACGATATGTTCCCAACATATAGTGATTTGACGGTTCATATTCTCTTTGATCTTAATGGCTACATTGATTCGTGGCTTAACACCTGATTGGTCCATGATCTCTATTTAAAGAGCATGGAGGGTCATTTGTCGATGATTTATTGTAATAAAATATCTTGTAAAATCTCTATGTAATCTTTTTCTTTTGCATTAATAAATTGCTCCAAGTGGTCGCGTTGGTTGGGGCTGTGG
This sequence comes from Picea glauca, assembly GCA_000966675.3. Lineage (NCBI taxonomy): Eukaryota > Viridiplantae > Streptophyta > Pinopsida > Pinales > Pinaceae > Picea > Picea glauca. The sequence goes on along the minus strand of JZKD02S1804729.1, from coordinate 92,376 downwards.
ATGTTTCGCCACAGGGGTTTTACCACATCAAAATATCAGTGTATTGATCATTGAATCTAGTTGTATGAGTGGTTACTGAAGGTTTTTGTCCTATGTTGGAATACCTATGTTGTCGAACAAACCTGAGTGTGCAAAGGTGAAGAGCTTAGAAGCTTAGAGAGAGGAGGATTAAAATTGACAGGAGTCATATCAATGAGATCCTCAATCTCAAAGGGACTGAGATCATCTTGCAGTAAAAGAACACCTCCAGGAATCTTAATGTGACCATCCAAATTCCTCACAAATCATTGAGCTTCAAGCTCCTTGTCGGTGAGACCTTCCCTCATGACATTATCCACATCTAGTTGAGTCTCACGTATTGGCACTGACGAAATAACATTATCAATCCTACGCCTTCTTGGAGGTGGTTCCACACTTTCAGGCGAAAGACCATGAGTCCTTCTTGACTAATGGAGTGGTTGGTCAGTGACTTTGAATCAAAGATTCAAAAGTGGCGAGACAAACACAACCTAGGGCCAACTACACAAAGTTGCATGCAACTATAAAAAACATAAAACAAATCCAAAGCTTAGCCCAGGTGGATTAGGTCTTAAGTCCAAAGTAAGGGAAATTTGATCAATGGACCTTTCAGAGACCGAGATGGGTTGATTAAGTTCCAATACTGATCAACAAAGGAGTGAGAAACAACTACGATAACCTACTCGCAACATTCACCTAAGGTGAAAGTGCCCTCAAGAAGATGGACACCCTCCAAAGGAATCAAAATGATGATTAAGTGTCTACCTCATGTATCGTGAGCACTTATCTCTTGTAGTCACTTGTGTGAAATCCTAGGACAAGACACTAAGATTACCAATTCACAATCGACAACTAGGAAGAACAATTGTAGATCAGGACCACGCATATGGGCAGGGTATCAAATCCTAGAGCTTCCAAAAGCGTTGGCACACATAGGACCTTGACACTTAGGAAACCCATGTATACGCAGTAATCCAACAAAATCTATAGCAAGCGAAGGAAGGGATATCACCTCCACTTACTCTAATGTGATCTTGTTCTTAAATCTTGTGTTATAGGATATTTCTCAGCAAGTGCTCCTTGCTACTACTATATTTTTCACACTCTTTAATCAACTTCTAGTTTGTAGTTCAATGGCCTTGGAGAACTTACTCTCCAACCTATCCCAAGGCCCTAAGACCTAGACTATTGTGCATTTTCCCTTAAACAAAAATTCTAGTACTTTTTAAGTTAAACACTCATTTTAGTTGTCTGTTAATTACTCAAGGGTTATGTACATGCAACTAGTGGCATTTCAGAGGCTCAAAGAAGAAAATTTGATAAGAACATTGGATTTCAACTTGCACTAATTCTTCAATGAAGGAAGTTGTATCATCAACAATTCTAAAAAATAAATCCAATGCAATATGCAAACTACTAATGTAATAATTCCCTTTTCTTGCAACAATTAAAAGCTATATACCCTACTCAATCAACCAAGCAAAAACTAAGAGAGAAACTAGCCAACCACACCACAAACATGCAAAAAGAAACAGGAAAACAAGCAAAAACACCTACAATGCTTTTTCTTTTCAATGATTAATGTTGCAACTGAGCAAGTATGCAACGAATTGTTACTAATTGCAAACAAACACTCAGGAAACCAAACTAGCAAAAAGACTGAGAAAAATCAAGAAAAAAAAAAGGGTTGAATGCTAGAAAAAACACTTCCCAAGATGCAATCACTCCTTTTGTGAGAGAAAGGGGCGAGTACTCGCACCCTTCTCAATTGGAACAATCGAGTACTCGCTTTGTTTCTAGGGTAAACCAATGAGTGGCTTCAATTAGAGGGGAAAAACTTCATGTAACCTTAGAAAACTTCCTGAAATTTAGACTAGAAGGATTGTAAACAAGCAATCAAACAGGAAATAGACGAGAGAAATAAAAAAAAACTATCCTAGAAACAACGGGGCACACCCTACAGAGAATAAATCTAGGAGTTATTTTCGAGTGGAGTCACCATTTATGTTGTTGAAGAGAAAACTCTATCCTTTAACTAGGGTGAAATCACAAAAGATCAAAAAGAGAAGATAACAATCTTTCTTTCTACTAGCTTAGCCTACAATAATTCAAAAATAACTACCAATGTGGTTAGAGGACTTACTTAATGACCAAACGGTTGGAGATGATATGGTTGAGAAATCCTCACTCTAATCCTCTTTCTCCTTCAATAGGATCTGCATCCTGCAAACACGAAACAAGACCTTCCTCAAACCAATATGGAAAATATAACTAAATTATGCAATAACTAACTAACCAACCACAGTCAAGAGAGTCGGTACCAACACTAGAAACTGAATATTAATCATATGAGTGAAAGTAAACATTATCTAGGGGGGTAGAAGAAATATCTGCATTTAATAAATAAAAGAAGTAGTACAATTGTAGTATACCTGACTTTCGTTGCTACCACCACTTGTAATTGTTGTTTGGATTCCTTCTGCCCAAATTCATTCAAGACTGCTTGACCTCCAGTGTTACACTCTGCTTGGAGAATGAAAAGACAAGGATGTCTTAGATCTCTATCTCAGAAAGTAGGAGATGGAAAATATTCAGGATTGAAATACTTAGGGAGATTCTAGTCATAAAAAACATGGGGAAATTTCTTTGACTAATTGGGATCAAATGATAACTCTGATATCACAGGGCTTGTGTGTAAATTCCCCTCCTTTTAGGTCTTATTTATACCATTTCATGATGGTTAAGACCATTTCTCATGCGAATCAAGAATTTATGAAACTAATTTTCACGTAAACTCCACACGGGAGCACGTAATTTTCACGATTTTGTATTTTTTTACTTGCTTATGAAGGCACTCACTCCTTTCCTAAAGGTAAGGTGTGAGTACTCACTCCTTTAGTGAAGGAAACCAACAAGTGTATGTAGAGGAGTGTTATTTTACAGAGTTAGAAGTGGAATCAGTTAGCCAAACTCAAGCAAAGAACACATTAGGGCTAATAAAGTGGATCTTAGCTAAAATTAGGTGGCTAAAGATGTTATAACTACAACACACATTAAAGTGTATAGTTACTATCGAGGAATCGATCCTTGTACATACAACCCGCATCATAAGGTCTATGAATTCTTAACTAGCCCTAAGACTAGAAAAGTATGAGCTTATGTTGGATCCCTCAAAGGGAATATTAGTGATTTATTCATGAGAAAAATCCATTGCATTTGACGCATTTCCAAGGGCTGGAAGGTGCATCATGTAACATCCCCGACATCCAACTGGGTTGTGCCACATAAAAAAATTTGAATTGTATACAAAATTAAAACATATACACACAAAAACTCTTGTGAAACTTTATATATAAAACTTAAAATAAACAAATACATTCTGCAATTGCACAGTATCATCCATAATAATAACAAAAATACACATGCAACACACACAGGAAAAACCCATAAAAATAAACGCATAAATAATAATGCAGCATGTAATTTGACACACAATTTACACTTATCTTGGTAAAAATATCACCAACAGCATGCATACCTTCCATGAACCTCCTAGCCTTAGACCACGCTGCTCATCACTCTCAGCAGTGGGTCACCCCCGAGTTGGGACTAAACTCCACCCACGTAAAGGGATTCCTAACCAGGCTGATGTATCTCAGACAAAAGAAAAAACTTCATCACAGGTGCAAACTCAAACTAACAACCTACAGTCCCTCATTCCCCACATGCATGTCCCACCCCAGGAAGTGTGCCCCTTCTCTACTCAACAGTCCTTCGGCTGCCTCACTTCCTTTCCATGCTTCAGCAACAAGCCATAAAGGAAGTCTCAGAGTCGTGTAGCTGCAGTTTAGCACCTTCGAGAATCAATTCCCAGCAATTCTCTCACCTAGAGAGATTTTTTCACGGGCCTGACAACCCGCCTCTTCAATCTCCCATGGGCCTAATCACCCACTTCTTTAGTCCATCTCCTAAGCTAACCACGTACAGGTACAGGAATGGGTATGGGTATGGGTACGGGAACATGTATAGTGATAGTAACAGAAAGGTACGAAGGACAGTTGAATGAGTGAGTGAATGATGATGGAATGATGGGAATCTGAACTACGTCCAAACTATATGTATGCATGTTCCCAACTTGACACTTTTCATCTTGGGATCTACTTTGGCCCACTTGTCCCCATCCTTAGAACTTAGGATAAAATAATTATCCATACTTTATACTTTAAGGAATATTAATATAATATTCTTTTTTGGCTTAAGCTCCCTATCTTAGCCCCTTATCCTTAACTTTTATCCCTTCCTTTCCCTAACTAGTGGAGTTTATTCCCCCATACTCTTTTATCATGGTCGGTCTACACGCAGCAATGTATTATATTAATGATAAGACATATACAAAAATAGTCTCACTAGCCATTAGCATCTAGGATCTCTGACCTAATTCAACACATAAGCCTCCTAGCTTATAATAATTGGCTCACTAGCCTATACAACAGAACATATAAAAAAAGGCTACTTGGCCTCAAAATCCCGCGCACTTAAGTTTGTTGCTCGCGGTATCTTGGAATGTGCACACTTCATCATTTTAGTGCGCAGTACATGTGCGCACTATACCATGAAAGGTGCATGCAAAATTATATCAAACAACTCACCAGCTTAAGTACATTTGCATTTACATTTACAATTGGGATTCAACCTAGGGGTATTACATTCCCCTCCCCTTATTTATGCATTGTCCTTAGTGCAATATATACACATATACAACCAAAATTTCAAAAATCCTCAAAAAGATGTGGGTATTATGCCCACATAGCATCTTCATGCTCCCAAGTTGTGTCCTTAGGACCGTACCAGGTCCATTGGACCTTTACAAGTTCTATGGCTCGATTCCAGAGTTGTTTGATTTTCCAGTCCAGAATGTGTACCAGATGCACTTGGAAAACACCTTATTGCTCCACCTGAATCACATTCCAATCAATAACATGATTAACATCGGGTATATATTTCTTAAGAAATGATACATGAAATACATTATGAATGGTCATTGATGTAGGCAAGACAAGCATGTATGCTACAAGCCCAATCCTCTCTAGGATTTCAAACGACCCACAATAGTGAGCTGCCAACTTTGAACAATTTCCCAATTTCAGGGAACTTCTGTTGGCCTTCACTTTCAAGAATACATGGTCCCCCACTTTAAATTCCCTGTGAGTTCTTCCCTTATTAGCATATTTTTTCTGCCTTTCTTGGGCAGCCTTTAAATTCTGTTTTATTTTCAACATTTTCTCTTCCATTTCCCTGAGTAAATTTGACCCAACCACTGCTCTATCTGCTGGGTTGTCCCAACTTACCGGTGTGTTGCACCTTCTGCCATAAAGTGCCTTAAATGGGCTCATCTTTAGAGATGCTTGGTACCCATTGTTATAAGAAAACTCTACTAAGTGTAGGTAGTCTTCCCATTTTGATGGTTTATCCATCACATACATCCTCAACATATCCTCAATCACTTGATTCACCCTCTTTGTTTGTTCATCTGATTCTGGATGGTAAGTTGTGCTAAAATTCAAATTTGTTCCAAATCCCTTAAATAATCCTTTCCAAAAATTTGATGTAAATTTTGGATCTCTATCAGACACAATTGTCTTGGGTATACCATGTAATCGAGCAATTTCTCTCATATAAACATCAATAATGTTGGCTTCCTTGTGAGTGAGCTTTACTGGAATAAAATGGTTAGCTTTAGTAAGCTTATCCACCACTACCATAATAAAATCATGATGCTTGTTTGTTCTGGGTAGTTTGGTGATTAAATCCATTGTTACAACTTCCCATTTCCCCTCAGGAATGGGTAATGTTTGTAGCAAACCAACTGGGTGTCTATGCTGAGCCTTTACCTTTTTACATTCCAAACATTTAGCAATAAAATCAACAACTTCTTTCTTCATTCCTGGCCAATAATATTGTCTCTTGATAGTTGCAATAGTTTTTCGATAACCTGGGTGCCCAGCATAAGGTACATTATGCATTTCTCTCAATATCAAAATTTTTAAATCTTGGAATTTGGTACATACATTATTCCCCTGTACATGAGAATTTCATCATTTTCTAGCTTATAGTCTTAAATTTTCTGCTGCAAAATACCTTGTTGTAATTTTGCCACTAATTCCTTGTATTGCAAATCTGATTTTCCAGCCTCCAAAATTTTGTCGTTCAAATCTAATTGGTACATGCTAATGGATGTAACATGCAACTCATGCACCCTTCTACTAAGTGTATCAACCACTTTGTTCTCTTTCCCTTTGATATGCTTTATATTAAAGTCATGTTCACTGAGAAATTCTAACCCCCTGCTTTGTCTAGCATTTAGAGTTGGCTGATCAAATAAATATTTCAGACCATTATGGTATGTCCTTAACTCAAACCTTTTCCCCATGAGGTAGTGCCTCCACTTCCTCAAGGCATGCACTACGACTGCCAACTCTAAATCATGAGTGGCATAGTGTCTTTCATGCTCCTTCAACTTCCTTGATTCATAACATACAACAAACCCATTTTGACTAAGGACTCCACCAAGTCCTTCTTTACATGCATCTATGCATACAATGAAGTCTTCATTTGGATCTGGAATCCTTAGTATTGGAGCACTTGTTAATAACTGCTTCAAGTGTTGGAAACTCTTTTCACAATCCAATGTCCACTAAAACTTCACACCCTTCTTTTGCAAGGAAGCAATTGGGTGTGTAATCTTTAAGAATCCTTCAATAAATCTCCTATAGTAGCCTGCAAAGCCCATGAACGATCTAACCTATGTCACATTCTTTGGCACTGACCATACTCTAATGGATTCTATCCTCTCAAGATCCAATGTTATCCCTTCCTCTGGAATGATATGCCCCAAATAATGAATTTGCTTCTGATAAAATGAGCACTTGCTCAATTTAGCGTACAATTGATGCTCCCTTAATACTTGTAATACCATGCTCAAGTATTGTTCATGCTCTTCCTTTGACTTAGAATATATAAGAATGTCATCTAAAAATACAATGACAAACTTATCTAAGTATTCTCTGAAAATACCATTCATTAAACACATGAAGACAGTTGGTGCATTTGATAACCCAAATGGCACCACTGTGAACTCATAATGACCATACCTTGTTCTGAAAGCAGTCTTGTTGATATCTTATTTTTTAATTCTTACTTGGTGATAACTTGATCTGAGATCAATATTGGAGAATGGTTTCATTTCTTTCCGCTCATAAATCCGAATCAATGATCATCACAATGTTGTCCAAGGTGATTCTTCTCTTTTTTCTTGTCGTCATGACAACTACTTGTCTCTTTCGATCATAAGCAATGGATTGGACATCAGCCACTTCCTCTATAGGATCTGGGATCAGTTGGTCCCCCCATGTGAGGGATTTTCCTAAGCTGCTTGGTGTGTGGAAGTGTTTAAGCATCGTTTCCTTTCCTTTGTCAACTTCAGGTTTCTCATGATTGGTCTCTGTACTTGGTCTTTGAGTTGTTAGAGGCTTCTCAACAACTTCTGTTGACCCCGTTTTTGTCCCAATACGTGTATCTCTAACTTGTTCTGTACTTGGGGAATTTCCCATGATCTCTACCATTGTGTCTTCAACTGAGGTTTCTAATTCCGAGAGTGAAAAATGTGTTAGAGTTCTTGTTAAGGTTTCCTTGGGTTCCTTGTTACCTTCTTGTTCTTCATCATCTTCCCCTTTGCTGGAGTTACCGTCAGATGTTTCTTCAATAATCAGACTTCCTTGATCTTTCAGTTGCTGAGGGGTTCAGTTTGGATTGGAATGATCACCTTCATCTACACTTGGGTCCTCTCCTATATCCAAAGACTCCAATGCCTGATATACTTGTGTTCTTAGTACCTTTGTTATTTCTTTGTTTGTAACATGAACTAAAGTATATATTTCTTTCACATTGTTGTCATATACCATGATTAGATCAATTATGAAAAGAGCTACTTTCCCCAGGGTGGTATTTCTTACTGATAATAAAGGGGTTGTCCTTGTTCTTAGTTCCCTTGTGAAAATTTGATTTGAGGCCTGTTTCTCATTGTCTCCTTCTTTCACGGAAGTTCCAGGAGCTGCTAGCTCCCCAATTCCTCCAAATGTGACCAGAGTTATTTCCATGATTTTTCCTTCCGGTACCATGATAGTGTCCCCATGCATCTGCATTAAACTTTCAACTTCATTCAAGAGTCTTGATTCCTCAGACCCATCTAGTATCTGTTCTGCACCTTCCTGTCGAACTGGTGCCATTATTGCTGGTCCGAACGTTTGTTCTAGAAAGTCCAATTGTTCATCCCCAGGCAAGGCCATGAACCTGATCAGGTCTAGTTTTTCTTTCCTCTACAGAACTTCATCCCATATTAAACCATTCTCTGTGAATATTTAATCCTCTAAATCATCATGTGGGTAAGGACAATGAGACACTACCTGATCAACATGTTCGACCACCAATTTTTTAGGGTTGTGCCTCCTGTAACTCTCGGTGAAAAACCTGTATTCTATTTGACTTTAAGATTCTTACTTTTCCTGTGTGGTATCCTTCACGAAATGGTAACCTACATAGAACCCATAGGGAATGAATATCCTTTTCTTGTATTTTACTAGAGATGCATTAAAACCTTGTAGTATAGTTTGGTAGAAGATTTCCTCTAACACCAGTTTATCGAGCACATGAGTCGGCAACAAGTGTGGTGTTCCAAGGGCTTAAAAAATCTTGATGTATGTGTTTCATTCTTCCAAGTACCAATGCCCAATTTTGGATATTACCTTCCTAGTTGTTTATGATAATCTTGAGCAATCCTGCTTAAAAATTAGAGAATAAAATCAAGCTATGAAACCATCGCAGTCTAAATCCTTTGATCATTTGTACTTGTTCTCCCATAATATGCTGAAGTAGACACGTACATGCACTTCAGAGATATGCCAACTTAGGTTTAGGCCAGGGAAAACATGTCTAGCGCATATTGCATCTAGGAGATAAGACACCATGTAGAATGCAGGGGTTTCCCCGAGCTTTGGATTTTGGGCCTCTTCTATCTGGGTTCTCAACTATTTCAAGATAATAGCTCCCAAATTAAAAGTTCTTCCAAATGTAGCAACACTGTGGGCCAAAGGAATCCAGGCTTCTGAGAACCTGGATCAATCCTTCTCTCCATATAAATGAAAAATCAAGGGCATAAGGAAAATGTAAGGTTCTTAGAGGTTCACTGTGTTGTACCACCTCGAGGTCTGATTCACGAACTTATTATCCTCCCTCCACTAAGACCCTAGAAATTGGTCAGTGTTATTTCTTTCATAGAACATTACCAAAAAATCTTTGGTCAACCTGAATTCAACTTCTTTGAGCTTATAATATGTGCTCACTTATGTCGACAAGAATACGCCTATGCACTCCCCATCCCTGTTATTCAACATGAATTTCTCTGCATCGGTAGATGGATGATCCACTCCAAAATAACAACACATGGAAAGATGGGTGTCTTGGATGCTACCAGGTACAATGAAGACTGCTTGATGTTATAGAAAACCTAGTCATATAATCCCCTTACCTCTGAGTCACTTTGAGGCATGAATTATAGGAATTCTTCATAATGAAGTTTGTTATACAAGTCCAACCAGGAAGGAATAATTATCTTGGAATCCATGCCATTGTCCGTGTCTTTGAAGAATGGGGGCGGACTTGCAGGCTTTTTTTGCAACATTTTGATCACAGGCTCTTCCTTGGGGGAAAACTCTATATTTTTCGTCACCGAAGTGGATGCCTCTCCAACTTGCTCACTTCCTTGTTTTGGAGTCTTAGGTGACTTGCGAGTTACTGGTTGTTTGGGCAGAATTTTTTCCCCTACAAATACAATAATTCAGCTCAATGCCTACCATACCATAAGTTTCAAAGAAAACTACGATAAATACTTGTGTGCCAAAATTCTTCTCAAGTCCCATACTCACCAGTTATAGATTTGTGATAACACAACACAACTCTAGTCACTTAGAAATATTGGATCAATCGTGAGTTCATGAAGATATTCAAACATTCCTATGTAAACATGAGATAATTCAAATGTATTCGAATAAATAACAATTATCCCTCACCTCTGCAATAATCAATTTTTCATTACAACGGATATACTGGAGATTTTCATTAATTCCATTCATCACCTATGCCAGATCTTGTAATAAAAGCGATGATCAGGCTGACGACGTGAAAGGACGTTGGAGTGTTTTATATGGAGATTTAAATTACCGTAGATTGACGCGCGATAATATTCAATTGGGGGTCGACCATTGAGGCTATTTGAATCTTTAAAGAAAACATGTGTCTAAATAGTCGACCTGATGTGAATGAAGGGAGATGTTCTTTTTCCCACACGTGATTTGATCGGGGCTCGTCGTTGCAACTTTTAGTAAGTCTAAAACATAGGGATGTGTATGAGTTGAGGGTCTCGAGATGAAAAACCTCGATGAATTTGAGGATCCGAAGAAAAATCAAATGGACAGTTCATACTATTCGTCATAAGCTCTTAGATCAACATCGACCATAAGTAGGAAGCATGCCTGGATATAGGTTTAGTCTTCTTGATTGACCGACACCGATGTCTATCGGTGATCAATGTTTTCTCATGGTCCGCACATTTCCCTGTGTTTAATTCCAGGTGTCGATTTACGGTGTTACTTGGGTGTCCTTGGATATATTTTCAAGTAAATGATAAGTGTTTTGTCAATATACCTCGTCGATGCCCAATGTTGATCAACGTTGGTGACCTTACGAGCAAGTAATGCCCACCATGAATTTGGTGTCTTAAATGACTGACACCTTGTGTTGATTGACGTTAGTTTTCTCGAGACTGTGCCACACTTTTGACACACGGATTGAAATAGTCGACATCTGATGTTGAATGACGTCGACATTTCCCCGAGCAGGAAGTGCTTTCTGCACAACTAATATCAGGCCTGGACGATGCCCGATTTTGACTAGCGTCGATTTTCTCAAACTTGTGATGATTATTTTGACAAACGTATTGTTTCGACCGATGCCTGATATTGATCGACGTCGGTGCTTCAGAGTTGTGCCCATCGAGTGTTGGAGCTCTTTGCCTTTAGAAGTGGATTTGAAGCTTCTTTTTTGTTTTTTAATTTTATCTTTTCTCGAGAAAACCACCAAGTGTTTATCATTTTCTTATCTCGTTTGAATGACATGCGGCTTTGTTTTTTTGGGGATAATTTCTTGATCTGTAGATGCAATTCAAACTGTGAAAATAAGCAATTTGGAAAAATAGTAGAAATGCAACTCATGTTGAACAAAAGGAATCAAAAAATGCAAACAACAAAACAATAAAAGGTGGCACCCAAAAATTTGAGAATTTTAAGGGTGTGTTGAGTGCTCAACATGAAGATGGTGATAATTAGTGATCACCAGGATTAGGAAAGAATAATGAGTGGTAGACTTGCTGAAAGAATATTAAGACCTATTTCCAAGGAATTTTTTAGAGATGAAGGGGATTGTAGGATCCCTTGGGGATATGAAGATTCAGTTGAATCCGAATGTTAAGTCAGTCAAGAATAGACCATATCAACTGAATCCAAAGTATAAAGAAAAAGTGTACAAATAATTGGATTGGATGCTAGATGCAAAGATCATTGCCCATGTGGAGGATTTAGATTGGATCAACTTGATGTTGGTGCTAGAAAATAAGATGGATGATCTAAGAATATGTGTAGACACGTGTAGCTTGAATGCAACATGCATACATGATCGCTTTCCTATGCCATTTACAAACAAAGTGTTGGAGAACGTTGGTGGGAACAAAGCTTATTCATTCATAAATGGATTTTCAGGATACCACCAGGTGAAAATCACAGAAGAAGACAGAGCCAAGATAATATTTGTGATAGAGTGGGGCTCATTTTCATACACTGTGATGCCATTTGGTCTAAAGAATGCACTTGTGATGTTCTGCAGAATTGTTGTTGCATATTTTAAAGAGTTCATGCATAAATTTATGGAAGTATACTTAGATGATTGGACGATGGTTAGCTTGCTCAACGAGCATATGAAAGTATTATGGTTGATGTTGGACAAATTAAAAAAGTTAGAGGTCTCTTTAAACCCAAAAAAGTGCATCTTTTGTACACTGTTTGGGACTCTATTAGGACATGTCGTCTGCAAAAAAGGCCTGTTAGTCGATCAAGCAAAGATTGTGGCGATTGTGGACATTTTATCCCCAACCTCCATAAGGGAGTTGCATGCAACCTTAGGACATATATGATACTATAGATGGTTCATATGGGGATTTGCAAATGTTGATGTGACATTAGAGAGGTTAGTGTGAAAGGATACCAAGTATGTTTAGACACAGGAATTCCACGAGGAACTAGACATACTAAAGGAGATATTAGTGACTACATTGATCCTAATATTTCTAGTTTGGACCAAGATATTCCATGTACATGTGGATGCATATTCTATTTCACTTGGTGTAGTTCTTACATAGCGACGTGAGGATACAAATTATCATTCAGTCTAATCTTCCAGTAAACAATTTTTTTATTATAAAAATAAATATACAACCATAAAGTGTGAAGGATTTACAATGGTCTATGCCTTGCATAAATTCAGACACTACTTGCTCGACACTCCATTCAAGTTTTTCACCGATCATTCAACACTCAAATACTTAGTGAACAAGCTAGTGTTGGGGGGGGAGGATATGACAATGGTTGTTACTCTTCCAATAGTTCGATTTTGAAGTAGTGGTCAAAATCAATAAGCACAATGTGGGGCCTGATCATCTATGAAGGATGGAGTTAAGGGAAGCTAGAGTCAGTCTAGATGATGAGTCACCTGATGTACAACTCTTCAGGGTTGGCGTGGTACTAGACCAACTTGTAGAGATTGAAACCTACCTTACAATAGGAAATACGTCGAAAGAGCACACACATGCACAACATCGACAATTGGTAACTTGAAGCGTCGATTACCAATTGATTGCAGGGAAATTATACAAACTCGACGTTGATGGGATCCTGCACATATGTGTGTTGGATCATGAGCATGAGATGATTCTCTATGAGGTGTACAAAGGCATTTCTGGTAGATATAACGTAGAGAAGGAAATTGCATGGAAAATGAATCACACAAGATTATGCTAGTTGTTGTTATTTGAAGAATGGAAGGATTATTGTAAGTGTTACGATGTTTTCTAATGAATTGGGAATCCATAAAGGCAAGATGAATTGCACCTCTTTCCTGTCACCATACTAGAGCCATTTTAGAAGTGGGAAATTTAATTTGTAGGGTTGGTCGATCCCTCGGTGCATATAACTAATGCCCGGTATATTGTCACCATGAAAAAATACTTGTCTCGTTTGGTAGAGGTTGCATTAGTAAAGGATTGTACTGCGGAAATGACCGCGCAATTTATTTTTGACAATATTATCACTAGGTTTGGATGCCAAAAGGTATTGATGAGTGATCAAGGTGTGCACTTCTTGAATGACACCATCTACATACTAACTCAGGAGTTCATGATCCATCATCAAAAGAGAAGACCATATCACCCATAGGCCAATGGCACTGTCGAGGCATTTGGAAAGATATTGGAGCATGGGCTAACCAAGGTATGAATGTATGATGCGAGGATCAGGATTAATGGATTACAATAGTTTGTGGGCATATAGAAATAACTACAAGAGATTGACTAAACACATTCCATTCAAGTTAGTCTATGGAAAAGAAGCAATGATTCCATTAGAATTTGTGGTACCAAGTCTCAGAATTGTAGTTGCAACACATATGTTGGTTGATCAGTCATCGCAGAGATGGTTGGATGAGTTATTGGAATCAAAAGAGGATTGATTTATTGAAATACACAACTAGATGGTGGAGAAATAGAGACATAAGGATTGACATGATCACAACATTTGGTGCAAGACTCTAAAACTAGGATCTTTGGTAGCATTGTATAACAACAAGTTCTTGAAGCACATATGTAAGTTGCAGATGCATTGGTTAGGACCCTTTAGACTTGCAAACATCAATGAGGTTGGCGCAACAAAGTTGGTGACACTGTTAGGTCATCCCCTCAAAATATTTATCAATGGAAGTTGGTTGAAGGCGTATTATGGCCCAAATGGGCTAGATGCACCATGAGTTGAGGAAGTTTCAATGTTATCATAGTGTAGGAGTAAAGGAAATTAGAAGTACACAATGATTATTAGGATATGATAAATTTAGGTAATCCATGGGACATGATAGGTTGTACCCATATAGATTTAGAAGATTCAGAAAACTTTAAGGGTTAAATGCTAGAGTGAAAGAGAAAGGATAGGACAACTGGAAAACATGACCTCTGGGTGACTGAGGCAATGATGCGATAGGAAGTTGGGCTTGGATAAGTCACCATGGCACGAAGAGTGAGAACAATTATGGCAACACTTTCCAAAGGGTGCGTCGACGGTAATGGAAGGACATCATATCACATGCCAACATTAACATTGGGTGCACATTTGAGTGGACATCTAGGCAAGCAACAATAATGGAGGGACATGCCCACACACACATTTAGCATTCCCACTACCCCACTACATGAACATTCGTCAATTGCAGAGTTCAAAGGGAGTTGAGAACAAAGTTCAAAGTGAGTCGAAAGTAGAGTTCAGAGTGACCAGGGCCGAGTACAATGCAGATTGAGTGGGTTTTCATTGGGTATTTAATGTGTGCAACCCTTCTAGTTCAAAGTTGGGGCAATGAGATAGAGTAGAGCTTCATAGCAGTGTGTGGAAGTATAACAAACAAGTGCAGGTAAAGGATGTTTCATAAGAGGAGGTGTACTAAAATTATGATACCCACAAAGAAATGATAGGAGAAGTGATTCAATCTATCAATGACACAAGAGCTTGGTTCGCCATGCATATACTTTCTTGCAAGATGATGCACGAGTTTTGAAAGAATGAGTGCCCAATGGGGGTAATTGTGGCTGAAGAGCGATGCATCTAAGGAATTAGGATGTTCTGGGAAGGATACTTAATGAAATAGTTCATCCAGGACTGCATGGTTGCACATGACCTCGACAAAGAGTTTCATTGTAGTTGGGTATTACTCCTGATCACAATGATAGTGTGGAAGCCACCACTAGGCTGCATGTACAACGCACATGTGGTGCCATCCTTCCCCATGCCAAAATTCATAGAGTTGCAACACATCTCGGACAGGAACATCCCATGTGAAAATAACACAAATTTCTAGCAATGGTACGGGGAACTAATTTAGGCGACTACAGATGCCTTTTGCATACTATGTAGTCTCATTGACAGGTACAAGGACTATCTTCAGTTTGAATGTGATTTCCATGACGTTTTCATCACCCCATTCGCAGATCCACAGACTCTTTCCTAGATCCTCTCCTTTTGT
>JZKD02S1804729.1:38736-58168 GCA_000966675.3 Picea glauca | reverse complement strand
CGTATGAGGTCTCTTTAGATCAGTGCCTTAGGGTTAATGGAGTCAAATAGTGAAAGACGCAAGAGCTGAAGGAGGCAAGGTAAGTAAGTCAAGGACTAGAGGGAGAGGCTTTGGAGTGTTGCTAGAGCAAGGCCCCAAAGTCAAAACCCTATGGGAGAGAGGCTCACCTTGGTGTAGGTAAACTAGGCCTCAATGCTCTCTCCTCCTTCCTTAACTCAATGGAAAAAATGGCTAGCTGAAAGATGAAGCATAAAACCAAAACTAGAGGGTTTGACGAAGAAAGGTGTTGCTACAACAAGGCCTTTTCAGAAAACCCTAGAGAAAAGCGACCCTAAGTGTAGTAGACCTAGGCTTAAGACGTCTCTCTCTTCTTGGCCTCTTGATAGTATGACTAGCAATAAATGAAGAAAGGAAGGGAGTGTAGCAATGACTAGGCTCTGTCCTTCTTCAATGGCTGAAAATTTCTCTCAAAGGGGACATGAGACAAGGACCTACTTGTGTGCTTGTCACCTAGGGTTTTATTCAGCAAAATTTATAAACATATGCAAGAAAATGAAACTACAACCATTCATTCAAGAAGTTTTGCAGAAAATTATTTACATATCACCAAGAAATATCAATGCAAACCCTAGTTGTAACACCTTCCTTCAAGAGAAATGCCAAAACATGCCAAAATAGTCCTCCTCCAACAAGTGCACATCACTAAATCAACTAATAACCCAAAATAGGGCACAAATTTCAGACCTCCTTATGGAGTGAGTTAGTTGGGATCCAAAATGAAGGTGAAAATCCTTCATTTATACCCTTTCATGACCTAATTTTACATTTTAGGTCATGTAAAAAGGCTGATAAGGCCAAAATACTAAAATCATACTGTTTTACATTAAATTGTCAAATTAAAACCCTAATCAAGATGAAAAGAGACATGAAGCCCCTCCAAAGGAGACGTTAGCCCCTTTTAGGGAAAATGAGGCATCATGGAGCAAAACGTTAGCCCTCCTTGGGCTCCTCCATCATGCCACACGTGCCAATACTGCCCAGTGTGCCTCCCAAGATGTCTAATAGGCTGGATGATGTCATGGTCATCAAGGGTGATGTCCCAGGCTTTCCAATGACAACATTCAACTGAAAGAGGGTCAATCCCCTTAGGTCAAGATATGCCAAAGTGCCTCTGGTGGAACGTCCTCTCCTTCTCTGGTGCAAAGCCCTTGATCCATCTCTATCTTGTCTCTTCCCCTTGATGGGGTCTCAACATCCACCTGATGGGCTCTTTAGCCCCATGGAGGTTCGAACTGATCATCTCCCCATGTGTACC
This sequence comes from Picea glauca, assembly GCA_000966675.3. NCBI lineage: Eukaryota > Viridiplantae > Streptophyta > Pinopsida > Pinales > Pinaceae > Picea > Picea glauca. Next base: position 56,853 of record JZKD02S1804729.1, on the reverse strand, counting down.
GGTCCAAAATGGTACTTGTCTGTCAGACATGGTCCTGCACATCAAAAGATACACCCTCCATGGGCTCATCAGTCACAGGGATCATAGGAATGCCAATCACATCTCATCATCAATATTATTAAACATGTGCATAAAATCCCTAATACATCAGTTAACAGCTCAAAGACGTTACACAAGCCTACAATACAAGTCTGGAGAAAAGGACAAGGCGTCCTATTGGGCTAGTGCCCACTGGAAAAGGGAAGTTCCCGGAAGAGACCTCATCAAAGCCATGTAAGTGGTTGATGTGGTCAGGGGAAGTCCAAGCATCTAGGTTCAATAAGGGCCAAGGATGCAAGAAATGTTACCTGTGGGTGCCTTTGTTAGAAGGCGAGCTGTACCTATCCTGGATGCATTTTTTCCAAGCCCATTATTTCCTTTTGTTCTTATTCTTTTCATTCTTTTATATTTTATTGCTTTTCCTTTTTTATTTTTGTTCAAGAGCTAATCAGGGGAAATTGCCCTGGCGTGGTGACTAGTGGTGGCAGTGTTACCCACAAGTAATTTCATAGAAATGAGAAGGCTGGCTCGTGATGAGAGCCCCTTTCCCTTGGCCATGAAACCAAGAGTCACTGCCCTGGCATGGTAACTAGCTGGTGGAAATGTCATACTGCTAGGTACCCATGGATCTAATAGGCTTGCTCGTGATGAGACCCCCTATCTTCTGGTTAGGTCTTGTTTTATTAATTTTCCGGGTCCCTCTTGTTTTTTACTGAGAAGCCTTTTATTGCTTTCTCTGGGATCCTTGGGTGAAGCATCTCGAGGTTTCATTTTTTAGGCTTTTATATTTTACCAGCTTGCTTTTACCTTCTGGGCCTTTAGCCCCTTCTTCCCACGAGATAAGGTGCAGTCTTGAAAATATGTCAACCTAGTGCCTGGACAATTGGAAAGGGACAAGTGAGCGGGAAACAAGATGAAACAATGGTTCTATGATGGGAGCACATGATGGATTTTCATAAATCCCCCCAGTGGAAAACCAAAACCTACAGACACAGGCTTTCTAGGGAACCCTGTCAATCCCCCCAAACATGGTCAAGTGGGCAAGTGTAAGATCCAAGCAGTTGTTAGAAATAAAAGGAATTAGATGCATACATTCAATGGTTTTGATGATCAAAGTGACACATACCATGATACCCGAACTAATTACCTCATGGAGCAAGAACCTTCTCTGACACATAACCAAGCTGATGGTGATGGATGCTGCTGCTGCTGACAAGATAAAGATGCTGGAAGAAAGAAAAGGTGGGCCCTTCAGGGCCATGCTAAAGTTAATCCTTCTCTCGGTACTCCATGTCTAGGACCTACATGATCTCCTAGTTATCCCTGAAAGTGGGGGATAACATCTGGCTCCAACTCAGGGACATGTGCTCACCATCGAGCACATGAGAACGTCAACATCTCTACCATAACCTGCTGACCTGGTCGATATCAATAGAAGAATCAGTAAAAAAATTGGGGTGGTAATGCCACCCCAACATACATAGACATAGACTGAAATAAAACAATCAATAGTGCGCATGTAAAACAAACTACGTACCTGTACCTACCTGTTGGTTGGATGTTTGGTGTAGTCAAACAACCAATGAAGCCAATCCAGCAATGTCCCACGATACCTGCCTTTGTGCCTCGTCATAAACCAAAATAGTGACAAGTCAAGCACAAAAATGTCATGGGTTAGAATATATATCATATCACTGGAAATCACAAAGTCTAACTCATGGACGTGGGTGGGAGGGATAAAATCATGCCACGTCAATCTTTGATGAAAGTGCTCAATCCACTTCAGGAAGGGGTCATAAAAATTCCAAGTTTCATCATACTGACTCAAATGGTTTGAAAATTGGCTACCCTGGGCGTCCTCACACTCTGAAGGGATTGACAAGGATTTGGCAGATCACTGACAAACTCCTAAGGGAAAGTCGAAACACTGAGATGATAAACTTGAACGTGTGGTTTTCTTTAGAGGAAACTCAATACCAAAGATATAATTCCCAACTATACCTTTAATGAAACAACAAGGTAAAGTAATAATAGGTGGCTGAAGAAAAACGTCATGAGAATCCTTCTTTAGGCAAACAATGTTCTTACTCCTATCAAAATCCGAGCACAACGGTGGTTGATAGTCATATTCATGGGATAAATCCAGGTGCTCGGAGGAGTGTTCATCAAAGGCCTCAAGGTAAGACCGAAAATCGTCAGAAAAATATGGCACTTGGTCAACCTTGGGTGCTTGGGGAGCATCGGTAAATATATCATCCCCTTGTTGCCACAAATCAAAGGTAATCTGTTGTGACAACTATGAAGGCAACAATTGGGAATGATTCTCAATGTCATAAATGGGGTCCATACCAAAGCTAGCTATATCCCATTTATTTCTTCCAACATGTATGAACTCATCAATATCAACTATATCCGTATTAGTATCATAACATGGAAGATTCAAAACATTCAAAAGCTCACCCATTTCCTCCTCTTTTCCCAAATCATAAAGTAGAGAATCATCAAAATCTTGGAGAGGAGGGTAACTTACTTTTTCTTCTTGTGCAAGAGCTTTGAGGACTTGGGTATCTTTGACATGCATTAATGTCTTATCCTCATGAGTTTCCCCTTCATATTTGATTGTACAACAAGGAAAATGCTCTTCGTTCGGGGATTCCATTTCTCCATCACTTTCTGAATCATGGAACAAGGTATCATCAAAATCTTGGAAAGGAAAGAAACTAACCTTATCGTATTTTTGTTGTGCAGGTGGAGAAGGCTTGTGGATCACTTCATTAGGAGGAGGAGGGCATGTTGATACTTCATCATTGGGTTCCGACTCCTCGGCTGTGTCTTCAACAATACCTTGTGGATTTGTGATTTGTTCCCCTTCTTCTTGGAAATCAATAATGAAGTTCTCAAGGGAAAACAAACTTTCCCTATTAAGAGTACCCGTGGTAAAGAGGCATCTTATCTCAGATAAGGAGATTTACTCCTCAATCCTTGAAACCATGTTGTAGGCTTCATCGAGCGTTTGTGGGGCTCTCTTATCAAGGGGAAAACTCGGATATCCCAAAAGTGCACAAGTAAAGAGATGGATCAAGTATCTCTCCTCGGGATGATGACTTTCAAGAATTTGATACAACATGTTCTCAAATCTATCCTGAAAGTCTCTGATAGTTTCATCCTCAGCTTGCTTTATATGCTCGAGTTCTTCTAATAGTACTGGGATGTCTTAAAACTGGATACCCCATCTCTTGAGAAAGGTTTCCTCAAATTGCTCCATAGTCGTGATGCTGGCATCAGGGAGATTGTCATACCACTCTTTGGCATTGCAACAAAGGGTGGTAGAGAAAATCTTCATGACCACGTCTTCAGCATAATCATCGACAGGGTAGGATATGAAGAAGTTCCAGAAATTTCTCATGTGATAGTCAACTCTCTCTCTATCACCACCAGTGAATCCAGGGAGAAAATTTATGTATTCAAAGGACATTTGTTGAGGGTACCCCAGGATGTTACTCATATCTAAAGGCTTGTAGTTTTTCGGGTCCCATTGTGAATTCATAGTTGGCTTCGTCATCAGTGGAGTTGCCAGATAATTTTCTTGAAAATATCAAAAGATAAGGGAAAACACCCTAAGTGGAGTCACTAGGTAAGCTTGTAAGATAAAGACTCTAGAGGCAAGGCTTACTGAAAAGTTGTCATCTTGAGGAAGGTTTGACTCAGTGTTTCCCGACAACAATGCCAAAATGTTATCGCACAGTTTGTAGCAAGGATTAAATATTTAAGGTTTGAAATTCAAACTGGTGTAACAGGAACCAATCCCACCCAAAGTCATCACAATGGGATGATTCTTTCTCTTTAGGGAGGTGAGGCCCAGGGGAGACGTCCCCGATGACTTGGGATTTTGAGAAGGAAAAGAGTATAATAAGACAAGGATAAATTCCCCCCCTCACAAGTCACCGCCGAGCAGATAGTCCTGGCTAAACAACCAATAATAAAGTAAACCCCCCAAAGATATACCTGCCTGAGACAAAGCATCAACAAACAATATATGCAAGCTAGTTCAATGGGTTAGTACTTCATATAAATAGATGACTATCTGATAAACATATAAGAAATTTGACAATAAATGTTGACGAAGTCAATGTTTATCAACAACAATGAAAATTATATCACTTCACCAATAAATATTGGAACAATATGGCATTCAATGTAACCAATCAACACTTCATTCAATAAATGCCTTAAATCACCATTCAATTGCTTATAAAACAAAACGTTTTCTGCACAAGGGTATTAATACCAAGAGATGACGACAACACTTGGTTAGTAGGGTTAGTTTATAAGCTAGGGTTAGTGTAGTTAGGGTTTCAATCAATGTGTTGAGAGTTGTTTATGATAAAGATCACTTCAACGTATGAGGTCTCTTTAGATCAGTGCCTTAGGGTTAATGGAGTCAAATAGTGAAAGACACAAGAGATGAAGGAGGCAAGGTAAGTAGGTCAAGGACTAGAGGGAGAGGCTTTGGAGTGTTGCTAGAGCAAGGCCCCAAAGTCAAAACCCTAGGGGAGAGAGGCTCACCTTGGTGTAGGTAAACTAGGCCTCAGTTCTCTCTCCTCCTTCCTTAACTCAATGGCAAAAATGGCTAGCTGAAAGATGAAGCATAAAACCAAAACTGGAGGGTTTGATGAAGCAAGGTGTTGCTACAACAAGGCCTTTTCAACAAACCCTAGAGAAAAACGACCCTAAGTGTAGTAGACCTAGGCTTAAGATGTCTCTCTTTTATTGGCCTCTTGATAGTACGACTAACAATAAATGAAGAAAGGAAGGGAGTGTAGCAACGACCAGGCTCTGTCCTTCTTCAATGGCTGAAAATTTCTTCAAAGGGACATGAGACAAGGACCTACTTGTGTGCTTGTCACCTAGGGTTTTATTCAACAAAATTTATAAACATATGCAAGAAAATGAAACTACAACCATTCATTCAAGAAGTTTTGCAGAAAATTACTTACATATCACCAAGAAATATCAATCCAAACCCTAGTTGTACCACCTTCCTTCAAGAGAAATGCCAAAACATGCCAAAATAGTCCTCCTCCAATAAGTGCACATCACTAAATCAACCAATAGACCAAGATAGGGCACAAATTTCAGACCTCCTTATGGAGTGAGTCAGTTGTGATCCAAAATGAAGGTGAAAATCCTTCATTTATACCCTTCCATGACCTAATTTTACATTTTAGGTCATGTAAAAAGGTTGACAAGGCCAAAATACTAAAATCATATTGTTTTACATTAAATTGTCAAATTAAAACCCTAATCAAGATGAAAAGAGACATGAAGCCCCTCCAAAGGAGACGTTAGCCCCTTTTAGGGAAAGTGAGGCATCTTGGAGCAAAACATTAGCCCTCCTTAGGCTCCTCCATCATGCCACACGTGCCAATACTGCCCAGTCTACCTCCCAAGAAGTCCAATAGGCTAGATGATGTCATGGTCATCACGGGTGACGTCCCAGGCCTTCCAAGGCCAACGTTCCACTGAAATAGGGTCAACCCCTTAGGTCAAGCTCTGCCAAAGTGCCTCTGGTGGAATGTCTTCTCCTTCTCTGGTGCAAAGCCCCTAATCCATCTCTATCCTATCTATGCCCCCTGATGGGTTCTCAACATCCACCTGATGGGCTCTTCAACCCCATGGAGGTTCAAACTGATCATCTCCCCATGTGTACTGGTCCAAAATGGTACCTGTCCGTTAGACATGGTCCTGCACATCAAAAGCTACGCCCTCCATGGGCTCATCAGTCATAGAGATCATAGCAATGCCAATCACATATCATCATCAGTATTATTAAACATGTGCATAAAATCCCTAATACATCAGTTAACAGCTCAAAGACATTACACAAGCCTACAATACAAGTATGGATAAAAGGACAAGGCGTCCTATTGAGCTAGTGCCCACTGGGAAAGGGAAGTTCCTAGAAGAGACCTCATCCAAGCCATGTAAGTGGTTGATGTGGTTAGGGGAAGTCCAAGAATCTGGGTGCAATAAGGGCCAAGGATGCAAGAAATGTTACCTGTGGGTGCCTTTGTTAGAAGGCGAGCTGTACCTGTTCTGGATGCATTTTTTCCAAGCCCATTCTTGCCTTTTGTTCCTATTCTTTTCATTCTTTTATCTTTTATTGCTTTTCCTTTTTTATTTTTGTTCAAGAGCTAATTAGGGGACACTACCCTGGCGTGGTGACCAATGGTGGCAGCGTTACCCATAAGTACTTTCATAGAAATGAGAGGGTTGGCTCGTGATGAGACCTCCTTTCCCTTGGCCATGCAACCAAGAGTCACTGCCTTGGCGTGGTAACCAGCTGGTGGCAATGTCATACTGCTAGGTACCCATGGACCTAATAGGCTTGCTCGTGATGAGACCCCCTATCCTCTGGTTAGGTCTTGTTTTATTAATTTTTTGGGTCCCTCTTGTTTCTTGCTGAGAAGCCTTTTATTGCTTTCTCGGGGATCCCTGGGCGAAGCATCTCGAAGTTTCATTTTTTAGGATTTTATCTTTTACCAGCTTGCTTTTACCTTCTGGGCCTTTAGCCCCTTCTTCCCATGAGATAAGGTGCAGTCCTGAAAACAGGTCAACCTAGTGCCTGGACAAGTGGAAAGGGACAAGTGAGAGGGAAACAAGATGAAACAATGGTTCTATGATGGGAGTGGATGATGGATTTTTAGAAATCCCCCCAGTGGCAAACCAAAACCTACAGACATAGCCTTTCTAGGGCACCTTGTCAATCCCCCCAAACATGGTCAAGTGGGCAAGTGTAAGATCCAATCAATTGTTAGAAATAAAAGGAATCAGATGCATACATTCAATGGTTTTGATGATCAAAGTGACACATACCATGATGCCCAGACTAATTACCTCATGGAGAAAGAACCTTCTCTGACACAAGACCAAGTCGATGGTGATGGATGTTGCTGCTGCCGACAAGATAAAGACACTAGAAGAAAGAAAAGGTGGGCCCTTTAGGTCCATGCTAAAGTCAATCCTGCTCTCGGTACTCCATGTCTAGGACCTGTGGGCCTCGAGACATGATCTCCTAGTTATTCCTGAAAGTGGGGGATAACAATGTACATTTTTTATAGTGATTCTAAGATGTAACTTTAAGTGAAATTTATGATAATATAATACATAGGTAGTATCTCGTTAGCTGAGTTGTAAATTTAATTTTAAGTGATGTAGAAATGATTGACAAAACTGTTAAAATAAATCAAGGTATGAATTACACTCATTTGCAGTAGTAGAAAAAATGAAGATGTGCCCTTGACAAATGATTAAGAATGCAACAATTTACACAGATCGGAGGTCTTGTTTTTACTCACAGTAAGAACAGAGGAAAAAACCGTAACTGAATGGACTTCTGATGTATTAAGATCACATTAGATGCATTACTAAATTGTAATTATTCAATCTTGAAGAAGTATAGAAGGAAGCTAATATGAAGATGAAATGGAAACACAAGGAAAACACATAACTCAAATTGAAGGAGACTTAGAATCTCTATCTTCTCTTGTATTAATATTCAATAAGTTCTTTGTTACATTCAGCCAGAATAAGACTGGAAAAGATGTAATATCTATGTATTTATACAACTTATTTTAGTTGTGCACCTTATAAGTGTTACGATAGTCATTGTATATAGCTTTACAATCGTATTCATCATTTAATTTCATCATCACTCTTCACAAATCAAGACTAAATAGATATGAAACGACTTGTTGATGTCTCCCACTCAGAACACTCACATAAATGGTCTGTGGGATAAACACAAGGGGTATAATTAGGCATTCATGGACCTCTACCACAACAATGGAACCAACACATAGCAGAACTTCTCAAGGTTTCAATTATCTTACAAGATGAAGAAGATATTCTAAGATTGGGCACTGGGGCACTCATCCTGAGATAGATCAGTGAATTGTCAATTTAGGTTACAAAGAATGATTTGTACAAGACGAGGTCCAGATGTGGAAATGGTGATGGAAGATGCTTTGGAAGACCCAAAGTCCAACATAAAACTACCAGCTATATGTGTTTTTCCTCAGAGAATAAAATCTTTCCCTGCCATAATCTACAAAGAAGGGGATGGCAAGGTCCTCATAGATTCTTGCTCCGCAATGAAAATTATGAATTAATCTCACAAATCCTTGTGCACTGCCATTTTCCAAAGAGCTATGGTATGATGTCCAGGGCATGAAAGTGGGAATATGTGATTGGAAAGGGGACAACCTGGAAAATGCACTAAATGTATGGTTTCAGAAACAAAAAGATGAGGATAACATCCCATTTCCTTTTTTGTATGTCAGTATGGCTGTGACAGAGGTGGGTTCTTTATCGAGCATTGCCATGCCTGTGCGTTGTTTGAGGCCACTGGAGATAACTGAATGTGTAGACAAATTCTTCTCAAGCTATATCGTGGTTTTAATTTCATAACCCTTTTAGGAAATTAACGTCCGGGCGCCTCTTATTTCCGAAATGAATATGAGACGTCGATCAGTTTTACAAACTTCGATCTGGGTGAACCTGCTACTTTAGTGCCCCTGCTAAATTTTTATCATTTTGCCAAATTTTGGAATTCATCTAACCATACTTAGACATGGCGCCAATTCGGGACTTCGAGAGTTTTTGAATGTGAAGTGTGAAAGTCTCCCAGAGTGACTTTCTCCCGGAGTCATTAACTCGTGCCTATTGTTAATTAACCAGAGATTACTTTAACCATCCTTATCAAGGACTTTGGGACTTCGACTATTCAATACTTCCAGAGTTTTCGAATGTACAATTTGTACAATTCTCGGAGTAGCATGGGCCTAGAGCAGTATGGGCACGTGCAATAAATGCAGACTGGCCACCATGCATGTGGGACTCCAAAAGAAAATTAACTAGACTAATTTAATAAAACATAAAAAATAACCAAAGCTCGTCGGTGCTAAGTGTCCACCATACTGCAAACCATGAAATGTGGTTAACCATGTCTCATCCATGCAAATAATAACTATCTGCGGAAGAGATAAGGTCCTCAAATTCGCCCATGTCTACAAGCCATTTGTCACCTTCCTAAGCTCTTCATTACCTTATGCACTGGCATTTGTCTTTACACCTTTGTCACTGGGCTCCGATCTGGAATCATTTTTCTACCATTTACGCCTATAGCTTATCCCTTTGGTAAACACAAGCAATGAAAAAAATGTCTTACAATGGATGAACAAGAGCATGATTTAGTACCATCCCTCAATTGATAGAGCGACTTGCAATGTTTGCACAAGAGGGTAAACCAACACCATCCCAACGCCGAGTATGTGAAGATGTAAGGTATGGTAAACACATGCAGTGAACATAATGGATTCCAATGGCTGCACAAGAGGGTGATTTAGTATTGTCCCTCAGTTGACAGAGCAGATTGCAATGTCTATACAAGAGGTTAAACCAACACCATCCCAACGCCGAGTATGTGAAGATGTAAGGTATGATCTATGCAATAAAAAAATTCTCGTCAGTTGTTTTAAGAGTGTTTGAATAGTATTGTACTGGTTAAAACTTGTGGACCCTTATCCTAATCCTCCAAGATCCCCTAATTTTCCCAAACCTATTGATAATCCCCCTAATCCTGCGATTACACATCTTGTTTCTCACAAGTCTACTGATCCCCATCCCATAATCTACAAAGAAACCAATGTTCAAACTCTAGTGCCCACTAAGAATTTAACTTGCCAACAAAGGAGAAACAAGAATTAATGTTTGGACTCGGGTCGTGTTGTGTTTTATCTTCATCCTCCACCCAAGATTTGCATTTTAGGTCCTGCAATTTTTTTGTATAACTTACTGAAATATGTCACAGATAAAAATGCATAAGAGCCAACAATGTTGTCGAATTTTGCAGCTTGCTTAACTTTGTACTATACTTAGCCCTTCTATACCTAGCTGCAGTTTTCTTCTACAAGAACATTTTGCAAAGGCAACAAGATTTCTTGTTCAACACTTTTCAGGGTAGTAATGCATTCCTGTTTCTTTGATCTAAGTAGTCACATTTAAGGATGTTCTGTAAGAGCATTTTCACTCGGTTATTATTTCTAGATTTTTTTATATTTATTTTGATTTTCAACACCTTCTAGTATTGAACATTCCTACTTGCAAATTGTAAATAGTAAGCAGTGAACAAAGAAGATGAATGAAACTATGGTATTGAAAATTACTTGTGAATGGTGAACGACAAAATCGCAGGTCCAATTGCGGATACAAGATCTCAACCCTGCAAAGTGCAACAACAGGTCCAACTGCGGGTGCATGACCTCAACCTTGCAAAGTTGAAGCAAACAAGGGTGCAAGATTTCAACCCTGCTAAGTGCAAGAACATGTCGAACTGCGGGTGCAAGACTTCAACCTTGCAAAGTTGAAGAAAACAAGAGAAAACCAGTAAGCAAGCACTAATAGGTCCAACTGTAGTTGCAGAACCTCAACTTTGCAAAGTTGAAGCAAACAACAATAAGTAGCATCCAGCGAACCAGCAAGCAAACAACAACTAGTGAACTAGTGAATAATATATGAATCCTCAATGATGACTAGATTGCATTCCAAATACAGAAGAAATATGGAACATATGATGTAGAAGCAACTCCATCATTATAGTCGGCTATGTGAGTGCCAGTGGAAAACAATATTGCCCAAATTCACTGCATACAATATTGTCTCCAAAAATTGGAGAAAAAAGTATTGCGACAGACCTGTTAAGTAAACATTTAAGGCTGTCAGGCCTGTTAAGAAAACATTTAAGGCTGTCAAGACTGTTTAAGGGCCTTGCGTTATGTAAACATTTAAAAAAGAACGCATTGTGTCAGGCATGTTTAAGTACTTAAAAAAGAGTGTCCATGCTAAAAAATTTGGATATGTAAACATTTAAATAAAAATAATAAAAATTCAAAAAGAGTGTCGATGCTCAAAACTTTGGGCATGTTAACATTTAAAACATTGGGAATAACGAAGCTGGAAATAAGACTTCAAATCTACTCTCTAATGAGATGATGGCAAATAAGCTTTTTTTTATTATACAAAAAATAATGTTTTTAGTTCTCTAGTTCGAACAATAGAGATTATGTGAAAATTTATAGTCAAATGACAAACTAATATGAAGTCAACGAATTATCTATCGCTATAGTCCCTTTGCGCCTCCGGCAGGGACTAATAAGGCTGTCAGGCCTGTTAAGTAAACACTTAAGGCTGTCAGGACTCTTTAAGGGCCTCATGCTTGTAAACATTTAAAAAAGAATGCATTGTGTCAGGCCTGTTTAAGTACTTAAAAAAGAGTGTCCATGCTCAAAACTTTGGATATGTAAACATTTAAATAATAATAATAATAAATAATAAAAATTCAAAAAGAGTGTCGATGCTCAAAACTTTGGATATGTTAACATTTAAAACATTGGGAATAGCGAAGCTGGCAATAAGACTTCAAATCCATTCTCCAATGAGATGATGACAATTTTTTTTTTTATTATTATATAAAAAATAATGTTTTTAGTTCTATAGTTCGAATAATAGAGATTATGCGAAAATTTATAGTCAAAGGACAAACTAATATGAAGTCAACAAATTATCGATTGCTATAATTCCTCTGTGCCTTCGACCGGGACTAATAACCTATGTTATTAAATAATTAAATAAAATAAATAAATTAAACATTTAAAAATAATTATATAATTAAATTAAGTAAATAAATTAAACATTTAAAAATAATTATATACGTACATCTCAATCGTATGGAAGACAACATTTTTAGTTCTTTTGACTTCTATAACGAAAGAAATTAATAAATAATGAATTAGGAAAATATATTACCATGTATTTTATATATTTAATAATTATAATTGATTTAAAAAAAAATAAAAATGAAAACTCGACCAAAAAAAATTAATATTATTTTTATATATTTATTGATAAATAACATTTAAAAAAACGTACACCAGTGTAGGAAAGCTTATTAATTTTTTTTATATCTTTCTTTATAATTTTTTTTATAGGTAATAATCTATTAAAAGTTGTATCTATCTTTTAGTTTCACTTATTTAATTTATTAAAACTTAATGATGAAAATAGAAAATAATTACTTGTTTGTGTTTATGAACATAAATTAATAGCGTCTATTCATATTTAAAAAAATTACAATTAATATTTTTTATAAAATTTACAACAATATAACTATATATATATATATAATTAATTTCAATTTTTATATATAATTTTTTTTTGTTATCTTTATTCTAATTTTTCAAACTTTTAATGTATGTATCCTTTATAAAATATTTAGTTAATTATTTTCTAGAATATTTTTATTAATTTATTTAATATCTCTTTTCACCATTATATTGATGATGATGATCACTGAGATCAATTGGTCTATTACACCTTAAGAAGGTAAGATATTACTTCAATTTCTTTAAAATTGTATTTCTATGCTTAAAAAGCAATGAGACAAGCGTTCCAAGATCACCATAGTTTTGATGATTTAGGAGATTAGGAAGGTCGGTAATGTGACAAATATTTTTAAAGTGATATCTAATATGGGTATAGGCAGGGCAATCCAAGAGGAAATGTTTTTCATCTTCTACATGCTTAATGTCACAAAGGTGATAGATTCTCTCATCCCAGTTTGTTTTGGGAGTTGTCCAATGCCCAGCTTCACTATGTAGCTCGTTAGAGTTTGTTCTTATTTTAACAATGTTGATTTTCTTCTTTGCATTTTTCAAAACTTGAGAGGTAATTTTGATCTTCTAAATTAGGGTTGACCACCTCCTTGTAGTATCTTAATTTCCTTTTATCCACTAATTCTTTATCACACCACATATTCTCCTTAAATTTAGAAGTGATAATATTTGTAGTATTATCAATATTTTGCATGATGGATTCTTCTTATATTCCCCAATGATTTAGATAAGATTTGACATCTTTATGCCATCCCTGCTTGAGCCATTGTTGGTTTTGGCTAGAGTTTGAAACATTTTTGGGGAGCCTCTTGTCATCCATGTTGTTTATCGTGTTCTTGTACATTAGGTATCTAATCATAGCAATGCTCTCAATGGCGGAAAGACTTTCTTTTATGAGGAGGATAGGATAGGGTGTTTTACCCTTAATTTTGAGATTATAAGTTCTAAAATTCTTTTGGATATGTTCTATCTTTCAACAAGATTCTCTAGATATACTGCAAGCCCAAAATTCACATCCATATAAGTTAAATGGAGTGATGAGAGTGTGGAAGAAGTTTTTTTTTTCTATCCCAAAGCGAAAGGTCTGTTGATTTACAATTGTTTTCGAGCCCATAATAAGCTTTCCACCCTCCATTTATCCATTTTTCAATGCTATAGTTCCAATTAAGCTTGTTTTGGATATTGATTCCAAGATACTTTTATGAAGGAATTTCCTCCAAGTTATTGTTTTCATAAACAAAAGTATCGTAGGTGATCATTTTGGATTTAATTATCATAACCTTTGTTTTGTCAGTGTTCACAGTCATGCCCATGTTAGAGTAGAATTCCTTGAGGGTTATTAGTTTCTTACCTAGGTCATAGGGACTCTTTGTAATAAGAACAATATCATCACCATAAAGGAGGATGATGACTATACTAGAGAGAGTTGGGCCAACACAACCTGTATCCTCCAAAAAATATTCTAACTTATCAATATAGATGTCAAAAAGGGTAGGGGATAGGGGACAACCTTGCTTGACTCTGATATTATATTAGTTAATTTCTTTCGACCAACCCTTAGTGTTCCTAAATTTGGCTATAACTTTCTCATATAGCCTTAGTGTAGCAACTCTTAACTCGAAAGGGACTTTAAGATCTTCTAACCTATTCCAGAGGTTAGTCCTGGGCACAGTGTCAAAAGATTTTCTAAAATCAATGAAGAAACAAAGGAGATCATTTTTTTCATTACGACACTCCTCTGCAATGATCCTAAATGTAACAAGGTGGTCCACAGTGGAATGGTAGCCTCTAAACCGAGCCTGGACTCTTGCTCTTTTTCCATGGATTTCTAGCCATGTGTCGATATTCTTTTCCAAAATACTTTTGTATATCTTGGCTAAAATGAATCTAATCATAATGACCCTATAATTAGAGGGATTGATTTTATCCCCGCTTTTAAAAATAGATACAATGAGGCTCTGAGTCCAAGGTTTTGGGAAGCCTTGTTGGATAGCTAAATTGAAGAGCTTATGTATGTGACAGATGAGGATAGGTCCTCTAATTTTTAATATTTCAGCTTGGTAACCTTCGATGTCCTTAGCTTTTCCTTTTGAGTTGCTTAACCCCAAACTTAATGTCTTCTATAGAAAACACTTCATCCTTTGTAGAGTTGTTTGACATGTTGTCCATGACGTTAGGAGACTCATACACATGTTTAAGGTAGAAATTCCATTCCTTCAAGGGAATCTTATTATTTTATTTAGTTTTACGAGTTAGAATTTGCCTCCAAAATTTCTTAGGATATATCTTAAATAGGTGAAAAAGCTTCTCGTGCATTCTATTTCTATAGTCTTTTTTTTTTTTACTGTTTAATTAAGGTTTTGTATCTATTTATCTTATTAGTTTTTAAAGATGCATTGCAAGCATCCCTAATGGATTTTATAGAAATTTTACATTCATTATTGTACCAAGGGTTAGTTGTATTGTTTTTCTTTTTACATAGCACCTCAATACAAAAATTGTTAATTGAAGTAGAGAGGGATGTTGTAAAATTATGATAGTCATCTTCAATATTGTCCTGATAAGATATGAGTTCTAAAACATTGCCTAATTCTTTTAGGAAGAAATAGGATTTTTGTTTGTAAAAATGTAAGTTCCTTTGGTTGTCAAAGTGCTCATAATATCATATTATTAATCTCTTATTGTTAATATGGTTTTTAGTCATAATGACTGGTTTTTTTTCACAAAGATTGGAGGATTTTTATTTATAAAAAGGGCGCGGCCAAGACCGCCAAGTACAAAAAGGAAAACCAACGACCAACAAAAAATTCCAGTTTTTCCAACACAACAAGCATCCATTTTCCTCTCCTATCTCTATTGTTTCTCCAAAATCTACTATTGTTGTAGAACTGAGCTAAATATATCCGGTAATAAATACCGTTTATACATACAAAAAAGAAAAAACATAACTAATATATAGAAATGGTATCATTATGAACCTCCACTTCTTAGTCTTCTTCATTGTCCAGAGGTGCCATCGGAGCATTCGGGTCCGGGATGATAGAAACCTCCCTTCTGGATGGGCGATCATTAACCATAGTTGAATCAGAATTCCCCTGAATAAAATTTCCATGAGTAGACTATAGTTGAATTGCTTCCAATTTACTCCACAATGAGACAACCTCATATTGAAGTTGTCCCACCATATTTCAGTGTTGAAACACAATATCCAGAACAAACGAATATTTAAGAGAATTCACCGAAACGAACAATCATTGTTGTTCCATAAAATCATCCTTTTGTTGTTCCATATCCTACCGCCCTCTGCTCGTCTTGTTTTCCATGAAAATCTGCATTCCTGGTGCTACCTTCGACCTAATGCTCAGAAAATGATGATCATCAGAAAAAATTCTGAAGCCAACACCAGTTACAGACCCTCTAACAGGTCTGTCAATTCCAAAATGAAGCATAGACACAACCAAGAAAACCCAAATAACAATTGAGAAAGGGATGGTAAAACGAAAATCACTCTCACTCGGTATGAATCCAAATGTTACCGCGCTTTCCCTCAACACAATTCCAAATTTATCATCAAACCACTCATGCCATAACAAAGTGATGGATGAATCACTTACCACAATTTTTTTGTCCACTCATGTACCCATTGAATTTCCAAACGAGTTCACAAGTCGGCTGACAAAATCCACCACTCAGAATTGTACTATACCTTCCACTTTGCATAATAATTTCCTTCCAATCCACTATCATTTCCATTGAGAGAGGAGCATCCTGACCCCGTACCATTTCCTTGCATTTCATCCAAAACCCATGAGATTGTATGCAGCTCTAACCCATCTCTAATAACTTCGGCCTTTCCCTGTTCCACAACAGAGTAATGCAATAATTGCATACCACGAGTTCGCTATCCAAGCATGCACCCATTGAATTTCCAAATGAATTCACAAGCTAATTGATGAAATAGACCACCCAGAGTTGTATTGTACCCCGAATTACACTCTACGTAATAATGGAAAACTTCCAATTCATTGTCAATTCCATCGAGCATGGAGTGATACAATCTTGATCCAATACCATCTCCTTGCAACTTATCCTACACCCACGAACTTGTATACAACTCCAACTCATTGCTAATAACTTCGACCTCTCCCCGTAATCCAAGATTAGACGTTCTAGTAAATCCCTAGGGCTCCTTCCACGCGAATGCATGCATGAATATGTGAAAGCCACACTAACCCCATGGGCCCCACCCCAACACCAAGGGATACACATTAGCGAGGGGGGGATAAACCTTTCACCTCACTAATCCACATGGAACCAGAGGATTTTCAAATGGATCTATTAGCCATTTTGTCAGCTGCAGTGTTATTTTCACGAAGAATATGAAAGAAATGAACGAAAAAGGAAGAAAGAGAGAGCCTAGTACGTTAAATAAGAACCTTCAAACCAATATCCCTTGGGACATAGCTTGTTACAAAATATCGGATGGTGCTTTTGGAATCCCCTACAATATTCAACTATGAAATGTGTCTTTTCTTAGAATTTTGAGTAACTTGGAAAATTGCATAAGCTTCAACCTTATTATTGGAGGTGACCCCAAGATTCTAGTAAAAGTATACTTCTCACTTTCCTCTAAGGCCATAGAGCACCCCCCGCAGCTGCCTCCCCTACTATTTATTTATTTTATTAATTATCCTCTTCATTATTTTATTAATTATCATCATCGTTTTCCTCTTTTCTCCTCAACGACCATCTCACAATCGTTTCTTTAAATACTATTGTTTTAGGATTAATCCGTAAGTGTGGACACAAACCGATCTCCCTAGATCCACCTGGATCTAGAACAAAACATGACAGAATAATACTCTTTCCCTAGATTTAGACTATTGAATGGACTAGGAGGCAAGAATCATGAACATACCTTGTGGTCGCTTCCTTGGGTCTTTGTTGTTCCAGCTTCGCTCCAATGCTCTTGCACCGTTCAGATCACAACAATACAAACCAATCGAAGTGAAGATAATTCAATATATTCAATAATTAATCTATGCATATGATCAAGGAGTTATACAATAAAGTGACATTAGCTTTATGGGAAAGGGACATATTACTGTATTAAATTTATAGAAAGTAAGACTTACAACCTAAGCCTTGATGTTGCAAACCTCCTTTCGATGGCTCCTAGCTCTGACACACACACTTTCTCATGCATGAATAAGATCAACCACTTTTGATAACCTTGCTGGTGTTTCTAGCTGTTGTAGCATCAGTCCTTCATACAATCCTACACTAATTCTCCAATAAATCTCTTGCTAGTTTGCTTCTAACCTTTTCCATGAGAATCCCATCAATTTATAAGAGATAATGGATTAGTTACTTGGATAGGAATGATCCCAAAATATCAGGAAAGCCAGTACTTAGATAACCATTCGAATGCCATCTCATCCTTCTAGAAGATTCCCTTCTAGAAGGTTCGAGAATTTATCTTTTTCCCTTCCTTAGAAAGAGTTCGCACCCTAATAGTTAGGCACAGTGCGAACTTCTTGCACCCTGTCTTAAGGCAGCCTGCGAGAATAATGCATTCTCGTAGGCAAATGTATTGATAGCCTGCGAACCTTCCTCAAAACTGTGATTTTTGGAAAGAGATAAAGGTAACTTTTCTTTGGAGAAAGTTCTAATGAAGAGCTTAAATCATGATGACCAAAATCACGTATAACAGAATGCCCCCAAAAGTCTAAGATTGGAACCAGTGACAGTCGATAGACTTTGTAAGCTGCATGTGTGTGTCAAGAACCAGGAGCACATCTAATCGGAAACCTGCGAACAATCAAGCATCTGCAGAGTATCATATATA
>JZKD02S1804718.1:80876-97260 GCA_000966675.3 Picea glauca | reverse complement strand
TATATATATATATATATATATATATATATATATATATATATATATATTAGACGAAGAAAAATATATAGGATGTTTAAGGTTGGTTTAATTTTTATTGATATTATTTCAATATTTTGATGTGGACAATAATTTGTTATTTATAATAATTCATTTACGGTTTTTAAGGGGTAGATTTTCATTTTTGATAGATGGTTTTGGGTCTTGGACCATTAACTTGTTTTCTTATGTTTGAAAAAGATGAATTCTTTGTTAAGCAAATATATCTTTCAATCACACTCCAAATTCATTATACACAAAGTCTTTGTTCCACTAAATAAAATTTATTATTTTAAAATATGTCCTTTTCAATTTTTAAGCAGTAGTCTAAATTTTGTATCTTTTGGCAGTTTTTCAACGATTTTTTTCAGTTTGACTTTGCCCGAAATCTGGTGAGGAATGGTTCGATCTGCAGATTTGAGTGGCTAAGTTTGTATTATCCAAGTGCCTAAGGGGTTTTTCAGCACGCTAAATCCATTTATGCATTCAGAAATGCAATTTAAATAACATAAAATATAGTTTTTGTCGAGATTTACATTGCCGGATTCCGTCCAAAAAACCCAAAAGGTAGAACGTTTAGCCAATGCCAATTTTTAATATCTAGAATAAATTAATCATCTACAATAAAATATAACATTACAAGTCAAAGCTCAAATATAATTTATATGTATGTGTATAAATAACAAAATGTTGTCCGTTGGATGTAGCTTCGGTGGTTGGGAGGAATGATAATTACCCTCCCCACCTAGGTTCAATTCCTTGTAAGTGACATGTTATGCCCTTAAATGAGATATTCATAAATACCCGCCCTCCCTATGTTCTCTTACGAATTCTGGGAAGGTTTACATGAAAGTAACGAAGTTCTTAAAATCGAAAATACTAAATATGATATTAATCATTATTATCATTAATATATTAAAAAAGTTTAAATTAATGAAAACATTATTTTATTTTTTACACAATGTAAATTAATACAAAATTATTAATTAAAAATTGTGTTTTAATGAAACAAAATTGTACACCTTTGACTCATGACCAATTATTATATGACACATTTTGACAAATAATGATCAAACTTTATTCCTCATGAGTCAAATAAAAATGAAACAACTTACGTAAATAAAACTTTATTTTTCACGCCTGAGTTAAAAAAGAGACAACTTATAAACAAGACTAGACTTCTCTACACGTGTTATCTGAATGGACGCATATTCCAACATTTATTATTTATTACTCATGCTTATTTGTTCCAAAATCCAAATAAAATATTATTTGGTCTAGGTTGACTATTTCAATTTAAAGTAGCCAATCGTGAATAAAAATTGCATTAAAGTATTGAAAAGTTTTTAAAAATTTACTTCTATAAAGTGTGAAAATCTACATTTTAATGTAATTAATTGATTTGCATTTTTTATAAGAAAACATTATTATATGGTTTTCTTAGAATAATTGATTGACTTGTTTTGTTTTCCAAGAAATTAACAACGTACCAAAAATATAACGATGAAGGAATATGGTTGGCTAAGGGAGCTAAACTACACACATTTTAATTTATAGATAGATGTGGAAAATTTAGAAGTGCTTGGACTTGGGCATGTCCACATTATCTCGAGCTTGCATTTTAATGCTTCAAGGGTGCATTTCCTAAATTGTTTTAATAAGAACAACTTTGTCTTATGGCACAAGATGAAAAGGGTATGTAGAGAATTGAATGTAAAAAATAGATCATCTTGTAGAACTTGATTTGACCTCAACATCATGTGAGGGATAACATTGCCATGTTTGAAGATTTGAATAGGATTGCCATGTTTCAAGACATTGAAAGCTTAAATCAAAGTTAATGTTTATCCCCTTCTCCTCTCTTCTTTATATGTGTCTTTTTAGTTTGGATGATGAAGGATGATGAAGTTTTTATTAAAACACTTTTGTGATTATATATATTTTTATTATATTAGGTATTAAGTTAGATGGAGAAAAATATCTAGGGTGTTCAGGGTTGTTGGTTTAATTTTTATTGATATTATTTCAATATTTTGATGTGGACAATAACTTGTTATTTATAATAATTCATTTACGATTCTTAAGGGGTAGATTTTCATTTTTGACAGATGGTTTTGGGTCTTCGGTCGTTAACTTATTTTCTTATGTCTGAAAAAAATGAATTCTTTGCTAAGCAAATATATCTTTCAATCACATTCCAAATTCATTATACACAAAGTCTTTGTTCCACTAAATAGAATTTATTATTTTAAAATATTTACTTTTCAATTTTTAATATCTAGAATAAATTAATCATCTACAATAAAATAAAATATAACATTACAAGTCAAAGCTCAAATTTTGCTTATCTAAGTGCCATACAAGCAGGAAAAAGAGATAACATAAATAAAATATTATTTTCTCTATGTATGTTCATTATGATGCTTCTATAATTATGATATTGTGAAGTTTTAATTTATATCAAAATTGTGTTGGGCACTATTGTGTTTATGAGACACAATAAGTCTGTATTTGGTCGAGGCAAGTTGTTTAACACTTCCATGTGCAATTTGTTTAACACTTTCATTTGCGTGTGTTTTAGGTTATACATATTAAGAGTGAAAGATACTAATTAACATGCATGAGCATTTCTCGGAATATTCAATTGATAAAGTAGATTTTATAGAATAAAAATTGCGTTAAAGTATTGAAACGTTTTTAAAAATTTACTGCTATGATTATAAAGTGTGAAAATCCACTTTTTTTTTTTGTAAATAAAAGTGAGAAACCTTTTATTAATAACATTTGTTTGCTATACAATGACACATGGTAGCCACCTGATCCGCCACAAGAGGAAAACCATAATAGGTGGCTACATACTGTTCAATCACTAACATAATCTGTTGAGCTCTAGCCTTGTCGGAACTGTAATAATTGCACAAAAAATTACAAGAAGTTGTTGGAACCAAGTTCCTCCTTCCACCACTAAGGCTGGCTATGTACAGAGTCGCCATGACTAAAATTATACAGACATAATAAGAAAAACCTGCTAAAGCAACTAGCTTGTTGTCGTGGTAAAATAGACCACTGACTTTGTAACTGAAATAAGCAAAAAAAAAAACCTGAAACTGAAACCTGGGGTCTTCAATCCATCACTGGGCTTGGTTGTCCATGAATAGTAAAGGCTAGAGTGAACCATTGTTTGCAAGTCAGGCATCTGGATTTCGCAGGAGCATTTGTGAGGGCCTCAAACATAATTTCCATCCTTTGACTGAGGACACTCTGTGAATGCACCTGGTTGTCTTGCTTTTGCCTGATCTCAAAGAGGAGATGAAGGTGCTCCTGTCACACAACCATTACAACAACTTAGATTGTTCGTCTTTTTCTTTGAGGAATAGAGTCCTCGAGACTTCTATGGGACCTAGCGCAAACCCTCTCTTTCCTTATCCTCCTCCAAACGACCACAAGCTGGCCTTATCGCAAGCGCCTTTCGCATCTCACGAGTCGGGAATCAAGACTCTCGATTCCCCTTTCTCCAAACACCGATACCCGAGATGCTATACGGGTATGGCTCCCTCCTCCCTAGCGCCTGCTACATGTAATAGTAGGCTAGGCCAAACACTAGCACCACTCGCAACCTCGCTAGTTGAGGTGTTGAGCTCTCGTGCTCCTCCTTCGCGAATCCCCGAGACGCGAGAGGTCAATGTTGCGTGGACTTTGCCAAAACGACGCGCACACGCCACTTGTCAACCCCGCTATACTTTGCTCACGAGTTGTGTCACCATCGCCCGTCGCACGAGACCTCAGCTCTTGGCGTTTTGTGGCCTTAGCGATCAAGGTGCAACTTCTTCATCCTGCGAAACCCCGAGCCACGATAAGTTAATAGTGGGTTGACTCTTTCCTAGTGTGACACGTGTCCACCATCGGTTACCCGCTTCCTAGGCTAAATACTAGCGCTACTTGCATCTCGCGACTTCGCGAGTTGGAGTGTTGAGCCCTCATGCTCCTCCTTCGCAAGTTCCCGAGATACGATAAGTCAACAATGGGTTGACTCCTTCCTAGGCGACATGTGTCCATCCCCTGTAACCCATTCCCACATTTCTCTGGGCGCTTGTTGTAACGCCACCCATCAACCACGCGGTCCCCACTTATGGATGGGTCACGTGTTTGCACGAGCCCTCGACGCTCGACACTTCACGACTTCTACAATCGAAAAGAAACTCCCTCAAGTTCCGAACCCCTGATAGGTGATAACCACGAAAGTTATGATCCAACGGTTCTCTCATGCCTTGGATCCAATGGTCACGATCACGTCGCAATCTCGCGAATTGTGAGTTCATGCAGCCCTACCCTTGACCACTCCAAGTTGCGAGTTAGCGAAATGCTACTCTCCTGCCTATACAAAGGCTAAGATCGACGGTCAATAGGGCTCCGTCAGATCCTTGGATCTACGGTCTGGGATCCCATCACTACATGCGAAGGCTGAAAGGGTCGAGGTGTTAACGCCTGTGCTCCTTCTCTAGATCCATCTATCTCGACAGATCTTGGGTATTCCCGAAAGGACTCCGACCGTTCGTCTACCAAATGATAGGGTATTCTCTCTTTCTATAATTGGGCTCGCTATCCCTTCTGAGCTTGAATCACAAAATTCAACTTCTCGGAGCTTCAAACTCCCATGACTCTGAGACCTTAGAGAGCTATCCTTCCTTGCATAAGGTTTCCAGACCCGTATCGCATGAACCTTCAGACGGTTCCAAGCTTTATGGGGTAATCCCCGGGGAAGAGTACTCTTGAGGAGCCTTCCCAGAACATTACGAGAGTTAAGCAATTAAGATGATTCTCAGTGGAGAGAATTCATGCCCCAACCTTAATCCTTTGTACAAAAACTAACTATGGCATGTAAGCATATACAGGCATCCATTATTTCCAGTCTAACACACCAGGCAATCATTCTACACAGAAATTCTTATGGGCATATAAACATAAGCATGTTTTCATGACATTCAATTCGAAATACAAGGTATAAAACACTTATCAAATCTACCAGGCGTGATGCAACTGCTGAGAGGGGTGCTCGTTTCCACCCAACCGTAGGCTTAGTGACTCCAAATGTATTTACCACTAGCCACCCCCGAGCTAGACCACAATGCTTTGAGGTTCAGTCTCCTACTTCCAGCTCAACAGAAATCAAGGACAAAGGTTACTCTCCTTTTCCAGATGCAGGAAAATAATCCAGGACGAAGGTTACTCTCCTTCTCCTGGTTTTCAGAACTCCCTGCGTTTCCAGGGTTTCTCCAGTCTCTTTCGCGATCCCCGTCGCGCACACTGCTCTCCCTCCTTACCACATTTTCTCTCTTGCCAATTTCTGTCTGCAAGGTTGCGTGTGGCGCGAATTCCGCCATCTGTGGTCAGGTCTAAGGGCTTTTACGGATGGGCGGTTCACCCCCATCCCCTCATTAAATCTTGAGGAGCCTCCCCACCTACCAATCTGACAGAAAATCCATTCCAGGATCAGAGATCTGCTTTGGTTTGTGAGTAAGTATAAACCAGTACGGTACTGGCTCGATGGAAGTTAATGCAACCATTCCAAGTCCCTTCCACCACCTCTCATTAGCCATCGTGGTCTCTTTTAGCACATCCCTCTCCCAACAGTCATGCAACACATATCCATAACATAATTTACATTCATCGACCTTTTATGCAAAGGTCCATCAAATCAAGCATTCACATCTTTGAGTTTGCCATAGTTCTTGGCCAATATAGTTATTTTTACAGACTGGGGGAAATAGGGTGTTACAATTCCCTCCCCCTTAAAGGAACATCGTCCTCGATGTTCTATCTATCAATGGGACGTGTATGTTCAGAAGTAAACAAATCAGATATGCCTATTTCATGGCATCTTCCATTTCCCACGTAGCCTCATCTGGGCCAAAATGTTTCCACTACACCTTGACCTGTGCAATGGTTCAATTCCTGAGTGGGGTTTCCTTTTTGTCTAGTATGCATTGAGGTTCTGGCAGGAATTCTCCCTCTGGTTCCACCTGGATCACAGACCAGTTAATTATATGATTAGAATCATGTACATATCTCTTCAATAATGAAACATGGAAAACATTATGTGCTTTTACTGTGGGAGGAAGTGCTAGCCTATAGGCTACAGGTCCCACTCTATCTAGAACTTCAAAGGATCCACAATACTGAGGTGCCAACTTGGCACAAGCTCCCATCATCAGGGAACTCTTCTTGGGCCTAACTCTGAGATATACGTGGTCTCCCATCTTGAATTCTCTCGGAGTTCTCTTTTGGTCGGCGTAACTTTTCTGTCTATTCTGAGCGACCTTTAGATTTTGTTTTATCTAAGTCACTTGTTGTTCCATTTCTTTCAACATGTCAGGTCCAATAGTAACTCTGTTCACGAGATTACTCCAACTGACTGGAGTATTGCACGGTCTACCATAGAGGACTTCGAAAGGGCTCATCTTCAGGAATTCTTGGTAGCCATTGTTGTAGGCGATTTCCACCAGTGGCAGGAAATCTTCTCACTTCTTGGGTTGATGCATTACATGCATTCTTAGCATGTCTTCCAATATTTGGTTCACTCTTTCCGTCTGTCCATCGGTTTGAGGATGATAGGCAGTGCTAAACAGTAATTTGGTCTATAGACCAGCCATCAAGGATTTCCAAAAGTTGGAAGTAAATTTCGTGTCTCTGTCAGACACGATCTCTTTAGGCATACCATGTAGTTTGAATATCTCCTTCATGAATATACTGGCGATATCTATTGCCTTGCAAGTCGATTTGATGAGGATAAAATGGGCAGACTTGCTCAATTTATCCACCACTACCATGATGGCGTCATTCTGTTTGGTCGATGTTGGTAATCCGGTGATGAAGTCCATGGAAATGGTTTCCCACTTCCATTCTGGGATTGGTAGAGGTTGTAATAATCCTGCTGGGTGTCAATGTTCTGCTTTAACCTGTTGGCATTCTATGCATTTGGCTAAGTACTCAGCTATGTCTTTCTTCAATCCAGGCCAATAGAATTGTTTCCTAGTGGCTGTGATCATCTTCTGGTATCCGGGATGACCAATATATGGTCTTTTATGTAGTTCATCCATTATGAACCTCTTCAAGTCATCACATTCTGGAATATACAATCTATTTTTGTAAGTTAGCAGACCTCCATGTATCATCTGGTAGCCTTCATACTTTATTCCCGTGGGTTCTTGCTCCAAGTACGAGGTCATGGTCTGGAAGAATGTGTCTGTTTCTTGTGCATTCCCGATTCTTTCCTTGACATTCGTCTCGCAGGTGCTCACCGCTGCTAGATGAATTGTTTTCATACTTCTGCTAAGGGCATCGACCACCTTATTTTCCTTTCCCTTGATATGTTTGATTTCGAAATCAAACTCACTTAGAAGGGCCATCCACCTAGCTTGTCTAGCATTGAGTTTTGGTTGGTCAAATAGATATTGCAATCCACAGTGGTCTATCATAAGTACAAATTTTCTTCCCAAGAGGTAATGCCTCCACATTTTTAAGGCGTGCACTATGGAGGCCAGTTCTAGATCATGGGTCACATAGTTGACTTCGTGCTCATTCAATTTTCGGGATTCATAGCAGACTACACTTCCTCCTTGCATAAGGACTCCTCCGAGCCCTTCTTTGCAGACATATGTGCACACGAGGAAGTCAGCTTCGGGATCGACGATCTTCAACACGGGTGCGTGGGTCAGTAAATTTTTTAGGGATTGAAATATTTCTTCACATTCTTGCGTCCACGTGAATTTAGCTCCCTTCTTCTGGAGGGAAGTGATTGGACAACCAATCTTGGAGAATCCTTTTATAAATCTCCTATAGTATCCTGCTAAGCCCATAAAGGATTTGATATCTGAAATGTCCTTTGGGGTAGGCCATTCGATGATAGACTTGGTCTTGTTAGGGTCTACTGCTACTCCTTTAGATACGACATGGCCCAAGTAATGTATTTGCTTCTGGAAAAAGTCGCACTTGCTAAATTTGGCATAGAGATGATGTTCTCTTAACACTTGAAGCACAAGTCTAAGATGTTCCTCATGTTCCTCTCTATTCTTGGAGTAAATTAATATATCGTCAATAAAAACCAGTACACATTTGTCTAGGAATTTACTGAGCACATTGTTCATCAAGCACATAAAAGTGGCAAGGGCATTGGTTAATCCGAATGGTACTACCACAAACTCATAGTGACCATATCTCGTCCTGAAGGCGGTTTTGTGGATGTCTTCTCCCTTGATTCAGACTTGATGGTATCCAGATATCAAGTCAATCTTTGAGAAGATGGAAGCACCTCCAAATTGATCGAACAGGTCATCGATCCTGGGTAAGGGATACTTGTTCTTTATGGTTACCTTGTTTAGTTGTCTATAATCTATGCATAGTCAGAGGGTACCATCTTTCTTCTTTACAAACAGAACTGGTGCTCCCCATGGAGACACGCTGGGCCGGATATAGCCTTTGTCCATCATTTATTTTAGTTGTAATTTAAGCTCAATTAGCTTGGGTGTGCTCATCCTGTAGGGTGTCCTAGACACTAGCACCGCTCCTGGTGTAAGTTCTATCGAGAAGTCAATGTCCCTTCTCGGAGGTAGACCCGATACCTCTTCCAGAAATACATCTCTATATTCTCTTAGTGTGGGGTGGTCTTTGAGGCTTGGTTTGTCATCTTCAACTGATTCCAACACCTGTATCGCATAAAGCATACATCCCTTTCTGCAATACTTTCTCATTTGAAGGGTTGATATTCGTCTCACTGAGACAGGTTTTTGGATCCCTCGAAGGGTTATCCTTCTTCCTTCTTCTTCTCAACAATTTGTGGAAGCCAATGTAAGATGAGTAGTTTTTAGAGGCCAATGCAAGATGACATGAAGAGTGTCAACTTAGCTTTATTGTTGTCTCAATATGATAAAATCCATGCTAGATGCATAGTAGAAGTGATGGATTTACTTCAAATACATTACTCATTTTCCAAGAGAATAAAAAAGATGAGTAATGGTTTGCTTAGATTGAGTACAAAAAGTACCTACTCTATCCTGACATTGTTACGTTGATTTGTTAATGGTAGTTCACAACAATGGAGAATGAGGACAATGGAAAGTTAGAGTTTTGAACAATATTGACAAAACTAAGTCTTTGGAAGCCTCTTCAAACTACATATCTTTATGAATCACACTAAATTGGGAAGACTACAAAGTGATGCACCATTTCATAGAAATACTTATTCTTTGGTAACTATAAACATCCTTTCTCTAATATGAAAAACCCGATGTTTTAATTTATTCAATAGAGATGTTGATTATGAAAATTCAGTCTCTAAATGATGATGCTTTATTGTTGCTATTAGGTCAATGGTTCAAGTCTCACGGGGCAAGAGAAAAATGGTGGAGATAGAAAACTTATGTGGGTTTCTTTTCTTGGAAGACATAATATTTGTTTATGGGACATCAAGCATGATGGCAATGGGGTGTCATATTGCATTATCCCTTCAGGACGTAGTGTAAGCATAAACATCTTTGCAATTTGTGCAAAGAGATGCAACTCCAAGGATTTCTTTGTTGATAGCTTGAATGCAATGGTTTTATGTTGAGGTTTACTAGTAGGTTCATAAGAGCTCAATTACAATAAGTAATTACTACATAGTACCAATTTATAGAACAAAAATGTATTCTTATTGGCAAACCGATTTCTTTGATTATAAACATTGTTTATTGCTTGGTTGATTAGATGTTGTATCATAGACATAAACAACTACTACCTCATCATAAGATTTGTGGCAAGGTTGAATGAGACCAATATTGCCAAGTATAGGAACACTAAGGGTTGGTCGAAAGAAATTAATTGTAATATAGTAGTCAAGCAAGGTTATCCCCCGTGCCCTACCCTTTTTGGAATATACATTGACAAGTTAGAAGATAGTTTGGAAGAAGCATGTTGTTTCAGCCCGAATCTCAATGATATAGTCATCATCGTATTTTTTTACGCCAAAGATATTGTTTTTATGGTAAGTAGTCTCTATGATCTCAAAAAGCAACTAAGAATCCTCAATGATTTCCACTCTAGTATGGGTCTCACAAAATGAAATTTATGATAATTAAATCCAAAAAGATTGTTAGGGACCTAACCCCTCACGTAGGCAGAATAATATATTTCCATGTAATAAAGGTCAATATTAATAAGGCCTAGCAATAAGGAAGAATAAGTCAAATGTAAGAATACCTAATAGAAGCTTCCGCTTCTAGAAGGATCTTCCTCTAGATTGTTCTTTTGGATAGACATATTTATTATAAATAGGAGTAGAGGGTATGCAAAGTTTTGTCTTAGATATTATTGTAATAGAGCTCTTCTTTGTTGGAGGTTTCCCCCTTGAAGAGGCAAGTGAACATTTCTCTCATTAATCAAAGTGCTCTTTCTGGTGTTATTTTGGTATTATTTTTGTATTATTGTGGTGTTGTTCTGGTTATATCATTTTTTATCTTCCATTTCTAGCTAATTATTTATGTTATGCATACTATTTTATATCTGGAACATTACAAGTGGTATTAGAGCACCTTCCTCGACATAAAATTATGGGTTAATTTTTTTTTTCCAGTGTAGAGACGCATTCCGACGTCTTTAAGCTACAAAGATCTATCGTTACGTGCATAAAACTGCGGTCGGGGATTCATACACGTAGAAAATACAAGTGGTACTTAAGCGCACATCTGTTGGCCACCCTTGTAACCCCTGTTGGCACCCCTTCGAGTTGTAATGCATCAGATAACACCTGTATACGGATCAACCTAGATCTCCTGAAGCCCTCCATAGATAAAACGATCGACCGACTGACTGCTATAGTGCCACTGAGAACAACACTCAAGAAGATACTCTCTAGTACCTAGGAAGCCGGGTAGTACGACTAAGGGCACGATCTAGCCTCCTTAGTTGGTTCCCTAAGATATTGGGCCGAGTACTATTGTTCGACCCCGCATGTATATCAGAGAGCTATAACATAAGCAAAACCCTTGTCTGTAGAGCCCTTGAATACCCTAACCCTTGGGATAGAAACAAAAACAAAACAGACAAGATCTATTGCCGCACGACCTCCAATCCATCCTCTCTAAACATCAAGTGGTTTTTTCCACTACCTAGGGACTCCCTCCTTCCCGTGGTGTTCATGATCATTCCATTCCCCTTGTCCCCAGAAGCCTTCCTCCCAATATCCGTCCCTATCTTCATCCCTTTTCCAAAAAAAATGAAATTGAGAAAATTGTTCAAAAATTTCTCAACGCAGGTGTTATCTGCCCTAGTACGAGCCACTACTCTTCTCCTGTGGTCATGGTCCTTAAGAAAGAAGGTTCTTGGCGCATGTGTTCCAACTTCCGCGCCCTCAACAAACTCACCATTAAAGACAAATTTCCCATTCATGTCATTGATGACCTGTTGGATGAATTGAGTGGCCCCCAGTTCTTTACTAAACTTGATCTTTGTTCTGGCTACCACGAGATACGTATGAATAAGGCATACATTCCTAAGACTGCATTTAGAACTCATGAGGGCCACCATGAGTTTTTGGTCATGCCCTTTGGCTTGTGTAATGCTCCCTCCACTTTCCAAAGCCTCATGAATCATGTCTTCCATCCTTTTCTCCGTCATTTTGTCTTAGTTTTCTTTGATGATATCCTCATCTATATTAAAAGCTGGAAAACCCATCTTGTTCATGTGGATCGAGTTCTCCATCTACTCTCTTAGCACCAACTTTTCCTCAAACAATCTAAATGTGCTTTTGGCGCCTTAGAAGTCGAGTACTTGGGTCATATTGTTGGCAAGGCCGGTGTCAGGGTGGATCCTAAAAGATTGAAGCTATGCAATATTGGCCTCACCCAAAGACTCTCAAAATCTTATGTGGATTTTTGGGTTTAACAGGTTATTATCACAAGTTTGTTAAGAATTATGGAAACATTGCGACACCTCTCACCACTCTCCATAAAGAGAATTCTTTCACTTGGACTCTAACAACTTCTCAGGATTTTCAAACCTTGAAGATGGCCATGTGCACCACTCCAGTCCTAGCCCTTCCTGATTTCACAAAGACCTTTGTCCTGGAATGTGATGCTTCCAGGAAAGGAATTGGAGCAGTCCTTATGCAAGAGGGTCGGCCTTAGGCCTTTACCAGCAAACAACCGTCAGAGAGAAATTTGGGAAAATCAATCTATGAAAAGGAAATGTTGGCTATTATGCATGCCGTGGATCTTTAGCGCCCATATCTATTGGGGAAAGGCTTACGAATTAAGACACATCATCAAAGCCTCAAGTATTTTCCGGAACAATGCTTTTCCTCCCTAGAGAAACAAAAATGGGTGAGTAAGCTCTTTGGATATGATTATGAGATCATTTAAAAAAAAGGCAAAGACAACGTGGTTGCTGATGCACTTTCCAAAAAATATGAAGACGAAAGGTCCCTTTTTTCTCTCTCCTTCATTGTACCAGATTGGCTCCAAGATGTTCGCCAGGAATGGCTACACGATCCCAAAAGTTCGCATCTGATACAACAATTGTAGGCCAATTCTCCAGTTTCCCCAGGGTACTCTTGGCTTAATGATGAGCTTCAATACAAAGGCCGTTTTTATTTAAGTAAACAGTCAAAACTTAAATCCACGGTACTTTCTAAGCTTCATTCTACACCCATCGCTTGGCACTCAGGGTTTACCAAAACCTTTGACCGGGTCAAACGTCCTTTTTTATGGGATAGTATGAAACATGACGTTCACAATTTTGTGGCCGAATGTGATGTTTGTCAACACAACAAGGGATAAACAATCAAAGCTCCTGACACACTACAACCACTTCCGATTCCACCTGCCATTTGGAGGGATATCTCTATGGATTTTATTGTAGGCTTACCTAAATCAGACAATAAATCAGTCATCATGGTGGTAGTTGATCGTCTTTCCAAGTATGCTCATTTCTGTGCTCTTCAACACCCATTTAGAGCCTCCATAGTGACTCAAATTTTCATGGATCAGGCCTTCAAGCTTCATGGCATGCCTCATTATATTGTTTCTAATCGCGACCCGACTTTCACAAGCAATTTTTGGCAAGAACTGTTCAAGCTACAAGGCACCCAATTGCATCTCAGCACAACTTATCATCCCCAGACTAATGGCCAAATTGAAGTTGTCAACAAGTGTTTGGAAACATATTTGAGGTGTTTTGCATTGGAAAGGAAAAACCAGTGGGCTCAATGGTTACCACTAGTTGAATGGTGGTACAACACTTCTTACCATACAGCTACCTGCATGACTCCTTTTGAAGCGGTATATGGACAAAACCCACCTTCAGTTCTCTCCTACTTTTCAGGTGTTCGAAGGTCCAGGCGGTTGACCAAACACTTTCAGTTCGAGAGGCTATTCTCTGTACCCTCAAACATAGTTTGGTCATGGCCCAAAATCTCATGAAGCAACAAGCAGATCAAGGTTGCTATGAACACCAATTTGCAGAAGGAGATCAGGTGTTTCTTTGACTGCAACCTTATAAGCAAAATTCCCTCAAGGATGACCATTGTCAGAAACTAGTGCCCAAATTTTGTGGTCCTTATACTATTCTCAAGCGTGTGAGATAGGTGGCCTATCAGTTATCTTTGCCCAACCATTCTAAGCTCCATCCTGCTTTTCATGTTTCCTACTTAAAGAAGGTGATTGGAACTAAGTGCCAAACTCAAACCAACCTTCCCGAGTTGGATGAAGAAGGCTCCATTTGGCTATAACCACAAGCAGTTTTGGACCAGCGTGAGCGTCGTCTGCGTCAATGCACCATCAAGGAAGTGTTAGTCCAGTGGAAAGATACAACTCCAACATATGCCACTTGGGAACCAACTACCATTTTGCAACAATTTCCTCATCTCAAGCCTTGAGGACAAGGTTGTTTTTAAGGGGGAGGACATGTTAGGAACCTAACCCCTCACGTAGGTAGAATAATATATTTCCATGTAATAAAGGTCAATATTAATAAGATCTAGCAATAAGGAAGAACAAGTCAAATGTAAGAAGACCTAATAGAAGCTTCCACTTCTAGAAGGATCTTCCTCTAGATTGTTCTTTTGGATAGACATATTTAGTATAAATAGGAGTAGAGGGTATGAGAAGTTTTGTCTTGGATATTATTGTAATAGAGCTCTGCTCTACTAGAGGTTGCCCCCTCGAAGAGGCAAGTGAACATTGCTCTCAGTAATCAAAGTACTCTTTTTGGTGTTATTTTGGTATTATTGTGGTGTTGTTATGGTTATATCACTGTTTATCTGCCATTTCTAGCTAATTATTCCTGCTCTGCATACTATTTTGTATTTGGAATATTACAAAGATCACTCATGACACTTCGTATACGACAACAACAACTTGGGGGAAGTGCTTTCATACAAATACCTTGAAATCAAAATTCATCAGAAGCTCAACTAGAACTATAACATTGAGAAAATGATAAATGGAGGGTGGAAAGCTTATTATGGGCTATAAAACAATTATAAATTAATGGACCTTTGGATTTGGGATAAGAAAAAACTCCTCTTTTAGACTCTCATCATTCCTACTATCTTATATGGATGTGGGGTTTGGGGATGCAATATCTCTAGAGAATCATGGAGAAAGATAGAGAAACTCCAAAAGAATTTTATAACTTATAATCTCAAAATTAAAGTCAATACACCCTATCCTATCCTCCTCATATAAGTGAGCATTTTCTTCATTGAGATCACGACTATGACTAGGTACCTAATGTACAAGAACAAAATAAACAACATGGAAGACAAGAGGCTTCTCAAAATATCTTCAAACTCCAGCCAAAACCACCTACGACTCAAGTGGGGATGGCATAAAGATGCCAAGTCTTGGCTAAATTATTGGGGAATAAAGGGATAGATCATTATGTAGAATAACGATACTATTTTTTTTCCACGAAAAAAAAAAACATGTTTTTTTTCATCGGAGGAGACAAAATTACATTCTGTAGGTGCCATATAGCACCGATCATCTGGAATATACATCAGATGATTCATGGCCACAACTGACTAGGAATAACTCCAAAAACAAAAAGGAGCTTCATCTAAAAGAAAGTTCATAACACAGTGAGTATACATCAAATTTTGACAAAAAACAGAGCTCAAGTAAAGAGCATCAATAACACAGATTTAAGGTTTGTAGCTTATGGACATAGTAATTGTCGCAACAAGTACTTTTCAACGGTTTTGATTACATTTTACATACATGATTTGTTATGTTTTGAAAGTCGAATCCACAAAAAGAAAGAGTGATATTGGGTTGGCTGAATGAAGTTTTCTAAGAAAGGCCTATGGTAAGAATAACAATACTATTAAAAACATTGTTACATCTAAATTTAAGGAGAAATTGTGAAGCGATCAAGAATTAGAGGATAAAAGAAAATTAAGATATCGTAAGGAGGTGGTCAACCCTAATATAGAAGATCAAAAATATCTCTTTGCTTCAACAAGTGCAAAGAAGAAAAACAACATTGCTAAAATAAGAACAAATTCTCACGAGCTCCATAGCAAAACTGGGCATTGGACAATTCCCAAAACGTCGTGGGTTGAAATACCATGTCATCTTTGTGACACTAAGTGGGTTGAAGATGAAAAACACTTTCTCTTAAATTGCCATGCATATACCTAAATTAGATCCCAATTTCAAAAGATTTGTCACAATACCAACCTTCCCAACCCTCTAACTCAACAAAAATAGGTAATCTTGGAACGCTTCTCTTAATACTTTTCGAGCACATAAATAAAATTCTAAATAAATCCAAATAATTTCGTAAGTTTCTTAAGATAGAATAGACTAAATATGCTTTTAATGAATGTTAATCATCATTATCATCATCATTATATATATTAAAAAAATTTAAATTAATGAAAAAATTTATTATCATCATCATTATATATATATTAAAAAAATTTAAATGAATAAAAACATTATTTTAATTTTTACACAATGTAAATTAATACAAAATTATTAATAACGTTGTATTAATTTTTTTTATAATGAAACAAAATCGTACAACTTTGACTCATGACCGATTATTATATTACACACTTTGACAAATAATGATCAAACTTTATTATATTTTTCATGACCTGAGTTAAAAAAGAGACTAGACTTCTCTACATGTGTTATCTGAAGGACGCATATTCCAACATTTATTATTTATTACTCATGCCCAAAAATATCCAAACAAAATATTATTTGGTCTAAGTTGACTATTTCAATTTAAAGTAACCAATCGTGATTTGTCATGTTTATTAAGCGAGAAAACGAAAAACGTCAATGTGAGGGATAACATTGCCATG
>JZKD02S1804718.1:26616-53405 GCA_000966675.3 Picea glauca | reverse complement strand
AGAGGGTAGTCTCTGAAGAGATGCCCGTTTTCATGGAAATTCCGACATCTGAAGGGTATGTGTTCGTAATCTATGGTTTGGGCCCATTCCTCATCTTGGTATTCTAGGGTAATCGTGCCTGGAAAGGCTTTGGAGATGTTCATATAGACACATATTCTTGCGTAAGAGGTGTATTTCCTCTATTTGGTGGCTTATGAAGACTTGGCGTGTTTGCCTAGTGTATTACCAATTAAAATTAAGATTTATTCTAACTAGAACTCTTGAGGTAGGGAGTAGAGGCGAATCCATATCAGAGCATAGGCAAAGTTTTCCTTTTTTGTTAGAAGCGATCGATCTAGAAGCGCAGATAGAGGTCAACAGAGTTATAGAAGTAAGGTCCTCCTTCAAAGATGTGGTCTTTGTCCTCAAGGTTGTAGAATATGACTATGAAGAATCCCTTGGAGCTTAGTTGGAGTTCGTAATCCCCCTCTGTTGGGGTTCCACCATGCCTTGATCCAGCGAGCTAGGTCTTTTTCCGAGGGCTAGAGGTCTAGGAATTTGCCTATGAGGGCATGGTCCCTCATAAACTATGTATATTCCCCTATTCTCTTACTCTTTATGACATACCTGGGTGCAACCGGGGCTTGCAGGATGCATTTTCCAGGAATCCAAGCTCGAGCTGCTTTTGGATGCGAAGATTCTGCATCCATGTTTGTGCATGTGCTTGCATCAGTCTCTTCTTGCAGGTATTTTTCTCACAGGTGCGAAGGCGGTTCAGAGGATGATCGACACGCGCAAGAGTTCTTTGGGTCGTTAGCTACGACATTGCGATACAAGGGGACTTTCACCCCCCCTTCGGAGCTCATTCTGCTGAGACGGTCAGAGCAGCAGAGTAGAGTGTGCCAGGCACATACATAGGAGGTCGATAGTGGTTGGGACAGAAGGTTGGAAGAAGCATGAAACCCTAAACCTAATGAAGCTTAGTTCGCCATGTCCATGTTTTTCTTCTCCGCGTTGGTATTATTTGAATGATGTGAAAATACACATTTTAATGTAATCAATTGATTTGCATTCTTTTTTAAGAAAACATCATTATATGGATTTCTTAGAATAATTGATTGACTTGTTTTGTCTTCCAAGAAAATAACAACGTACAAAAAATATAATGATGTAGGAATATCATTGGCTAAGGGAGATAAACTATACACATTTTAATTTATAAATAGACGTGGAAAATTTATAATTGCTTGGACTTGTGCATGTCCACATTATCCCGAGCTTTCATTTTAATGCTTCAAGGGTGCATTTTCCTAAATTGTCTTAATAAGAACAACTTTGTCTTATGGCACAAGATGAAAAGGGTCTATAGAGAATTGAATGTAGAAAATAGATCATCTTGTAGAACTTGATTTGGTTCCTTAACTTAAACTCAACATGCATTTTAGTGATGTCTGTATGCATTTTTTAGAAATTTAAAACACAATGTCAAAGGGAAATTTTGTAGATCAACTAGGTGCATTTGAAAGTGAATGAAGGAAAATTGCGACCTGGGTTTTATAGCCGACATGAAAAAAAATATACCTATGATTTTATTTTCTTATGGCATGCGTAAAGTGGAATAGGAGTGCATTTTG
Organism: Picea glauca; assembly: GCA_000966675.3. Lineage (NCBI taxonomy): Eukaryota > Viridiplantae > Streptophyta > Pinopsida > Pinales > Pinaceae > Picea > Picea glauca. The sequence goes on along the minus strand of JZKD02S1804718.1, from coordinate 51,792 downwards.
GTAAAACCTCATAGCATTTTTGGACAATATGTAAATAAGGGCCAACTTTGAGTATTTTTGCACAACAATAGGTTTTAAGGTCCAATTTGAAAATATGAGAATGTAGTAAGATGAAGAATGACAAAATGCACATTCTCCAACTTGAATCAGTCAAATTTTCCAAGAAATGATCTTGGGCGTGCATTTTGGTGAAGCTGGACAATTTTGGTCAAAATATTGATATTGCTAACCTTTCATATTCACAAGAGACAAATAGAGGTGAAATTATTGGAAAATTATGAGATATGGGTTTTCTAAGCAAGGTGGAAAAATACATAAATTATATTTTCTCCCTCAAATTGACACTTCTTCAATTATCGATGTGCATTTTTCTAAGCCCTCTCAAGCGTATTATACCATGTTTTTAATAATAGACTTGGATTTTGAGCAATTAATGTAGGCTTTGCATTGTTGTGTACATTCTAGGCATGATGGAATGTAGGATGACTATGTTGGAGCATTTCATGTGACCATTGAGCCTTCATTTATGAATGGAATGCATTTATTAAGGCATTTTTAGCCTAAAAATGGTAATGCATGACATTTTTTCTTATGCTCGAGATTTGGACTATTGGGTTAGTTGGAAGGCCAAAAGACAAGGATCACAAGCTTAAATATAAAGTTCGTGAATTAAAAAGGGCCTTTAGATCTATAATGACAACATTATATAGTTTGGGTTTGTGTAGAATCCAAAGACCATAATGGCTCTATGAATGTGACAATGATGAGAGTTTGCACCATTGCCATGAATAAAAGATAACATAGTTTAGTTGATGTTCATTTTTCCGTTAAATGTCATTGATTAAATTTGCAAAGGTTGTAGTTTAATGCCTTTACTGTGATTTTTAATTTGATAATAGACTACGAGTGTTTAGCGTCCCCTCCCATGTACTCCCAACCATAGGACGAGTAGCCAGTTAATCAACCATTAAATTCTACCCCTCAATGGACCATTCCACCATGACATTGCAGAGAAGGTCTTCCATGGAGACCCATAATTGAATAAAATGCATGGATGGGATGGGTGAAATAATAAACAATACCATAAAATTAATTAAGCATGGTGAAAGTTAAGAATAGACACATTCCCATGATTAGATTTAAGCATAAGCACACACACAACATGCAAGATACATATATGACCATAACACTAATTAACATTCAATTTCAGAGTCATATACAAAGACACAACACTTTGTTTTAATAGAAGATAATCCAAGAAGTTGACTATGTAAGAGTAATTTTTCACTCAACCAGAGGTATCCAACGCAAATTACACTCGAAGTTGGGCTATGAGGGCATAAGGGATAAGGAACCAAGATATAAGCTTCTAGCTCACTCAACCCAACCTATTTTCTTTCATAGCTTAGGGAATATGCTCACTACAGAACAATCCAAGCATCTCATCCAAACATCAAACAACCATGGCACTCACATCTACTACCCTACATAAAATAAGGAAGATCTTCTCTTTCTATGCTCAATAGTGCATGATGGATATTCTTCCCTTCCAGTGCTCTTCAATGGAGGCAAAAATAGTCTAATCTACTAAATGCCCGTTGGGAATAGCCTGCAACATTTGGCTCTCAAACATTCAATGAGAAACAAATACATTGTGTGTGGAGGATTCTTGACTTTCCTGACCTATGTTCTCACCTACAACCATTTATCTTTCATCCCATGTTTGCAAATTCCTCTCTCAAAGTGTTGATTTTGGTCAATTTTCGGATTGGTTAATCGTCAACCACGGAGAACACAACACAAGAAGTGTAAAGCATGGACATGAGAATGATTGAATGAACGATAATGAGGGAGTTGAGGGAATCATGGTTGAGTTTCCTCCAAACAAAATATTGACTCTTCTACTTCCTCATAATCATTGTATTCAATCCATGCTCCAATAACTACATGAGTAGACTTGCCCACCAATCTCTACATGCAAGCACTGATTGGATTTCTAAGTCAATGGAGGTGGATGGATTCATTTAAATCACATGAAAAAAATAGGTGAGATCTTAGGCTAATAGCTTGATAATTGGCAGTAAAGGATCACTTTTCCATAGGCTCCTTTTTCTCTCCCCCTTCAGTGGAATCATAGCCCCTCTCTTTCTCTTCACAACAACCTTGGACCATTATATATTATATTCTAGCATCAATATTTGCATAACTTAAGTTCACCATGGTAACCCTATCATAAGGCCTATAAATATATATTTACATTGTTTACATCCCTGGCCATTAACTAGCATGCTTTAGCCTTGAGCTCCACTCTAGGAATCTATGCATGTATATTTACAACATCTACATGCAAGGTTATTTACTTAAATTTACATGGCTCGACTCTTGTCATTATAAACACACATTTACAATTTACACATAATCTGATCCAGTACATTCCAAGGGCCAAAACGAGTGTATTACACCGTGGAATCTTTGTTTGAATTAATGCATGTGTTGTTGTGAGTTCCTTTGCTGTGAGACTTTGATTGCACAACCTAGGGTACTACATCATATAATCATACTCCAAACAACAATGAACGGAAATAAATGTTTAGAGATAACTTGACCTATTTTTTTAGAGGAGGAATGGTTGTTGCAACAACAATCGGAAGAAGAATGGTGCACATAATAAAAAGGTAAAACCTAATGCCTTCCATGAACTTTTTCCATTGTTGAAAATAAATCCATCGACCCCAAGACAAATACAAACACATCAAAAAATCTAAAAAAAGCAAGCAACGAAAGATGAATCACAAATACAAACATAGTAAAAAACAAATCAACATCTAGATGAATCACAAATACACAAATAGTAAAAAAGAAAGCAACATCAAAAGATGAATGAACCCCCCCAAAAAAGTAACTCTCGTAAAATGCAATTAAAACGTCGATCACCAAAAATCAATGTGATATACATACTGAACTACCCAAAATATAATTATATATGGTACAACCAACAAATGATCTCTATTATTTGCAACTTGCATATTCTTGAATATGCCCAAATAGATAATAAAAGTAGAAGCTACAAACGATAGTTCTCATTTTGGCCTAAGGAAACCACAGTAGTAGCCAAAACCCAAATCTAGCCAGATCAACTCCCTATTAAATATTATGGCATGCCCATGCCTTGCATCAATTTAATTTTCATGCTCATCTCTATTGATATGTGTCTATGCATTCTTAGACCCATATTCTCCTTGCAACAAAATAATAATAAATGTATGTCCACACGTAGGGTTGGATAAGAAAGATATGGATGTGAGCATAGAGAATGGATGGGTTCTCAAGATAAGTCTAGAATGGGAAAATGATAAAGACAAGGAGAACAATGGAGAGTGGTGGAAAGTGGGTTACTTAAAATGTTGACTCTTACAAAAATGAAAATTTGGAGAAAGCATAGGCCATGATCGAGAATGGTGTCCATGACATCTAAATTTCAAAGATGAGTGAGAAATTGGGAAATAAGAAAAAACAATGCCCTATTCTCATGGAATTATACAAAGCCTGCCTACATGTGTTAACAAAGTTTGCCCTCAAATCATGTTTACATGTCTTAACAAACTTTTCCCTCAAATTTATTTGATAATTCTTTCGAGACAATTCCTCAGAGTTTCAAAGGTACATACCACAAAGTTGTGTAAGAAAAATCCATCTAGTTGGAACATTTTTTTTTTTTTTTTGTTGAAAGTAGTTGTTGTTGGGGCAAGCCATCATAGAAGACTACTATGATGGCACATAAAGTATTGGAATTTTCCAAGCACCTTCCCTGCCAATTTTTTTTGGAAAAATTTTGGTTTGGATATTCCCTCTCATAGAATTTCTTGTTTAAAATAGTGCCCTTCATAAATAAAGTTTTGTTAAAATATTCAACCTTTAATAATGAAGTTTTATTATAGAAATATTTACAAGAGAAGCTCTTTAACAATAAAAAATCATGCACAACGTGTCCTGATCCACATATTATATATATATTTTTTCTTTTGAAAAGTAAAAAAAAAGTGTGAAAATGGGAATAATAGGAACCATGCATAACTAGAGTTTTGATCTAAGAGTTGCATTATTGTGAAAAGTTAAAAAAAAAAAGGTGTCAAAAGGGGAACAAATTTGCATAAACATAGAGTTGATGCAGCGTAAAAACAGAAGATAGGTTAACTTGTGATGAAGTACTAATTTATTTGTCAACGTGAGCTACATCCAACAGGATTTTTAGGAAAAAAACCCAAAGGTAATCAAACATCCTCATTTCCCAACTACTAGGTAGTTGTGGACCTAGGAAGCATATAAATTAGCATAGTTAAACAACATCAAGCAATCTAAATTGCAATCCAATACATTTGTAAACATAAATTTTAGTAAATATATCAATAAAAAAGTTTTTGTTAGCAATTTAAATTAAATAACAAACTATTATTTCATTCACGAGTCACAACAATTTGATAATTAATTGCAATGCACTAATGACTAGCTAGCAAGTAGTAACGCCAAATTTTTTGACTCATAATTCTCATATTACAATGAATTAAAATACAAATACAAAATTTTCAATATTTAACATTTCAAAATGCATATATTATGACACACAAAATGTTGTTAGAACTTTATCTATATTATCTTGAGAGTTGACAATTACCACTAGTGAAGGAGATCCTCTTTACAAAATGGCAAAGTGAAAGATTGTTAGAAATTGGGATTTTAGGTTCTAGATTAACATTCACATGTTGCTGCTGAATTCCATACATGAAGAATTTTTTGGCTTTATAACAAAATCAATAGGTTAGTTTTAGCATTTACATTCATATTTTATAAAACTTTTGATTCTAATGAAAAACAAAACCTAAAACTCATCTAGAAAAGTGTTCTCGTAGATACCAACGTTATTGATAAGAAAATGAATGGGATTTGCAGCCAATGACAACCTGAAAGCTTAAGAATATAGATTTAACTCCGGAAAAACATTGGGAGTCTAGAGTTGAAACTAGGCATTGGGCAATTGAAAGAATTCATAAAAGTTACCGTGAATAATAATGGAATGTGGTAACTAACATGTTTGGCTTCCCAACAAATATTAAAATATTACCTGCCAATAAAATCCTAAATCTTGAAGGATGACCACTACAATCACGATTCACAATAATAATTATGTTGATAATTTCCATTCATAGTAATAGGTATATTTATAATTGAAATTTATATTTACATTATACATTTACACTTAACCACTGACACCAAATATACATAGTCTTGTTTCTTCTACAACCATTGAGGATTTGTAAATGCATAGAGCCTCATAATATAAATGACACATTGAGAAATATTTTATCCATAAAAAATGGTGATAACTTGTTCATCCATGAAAATGGTTTGTACAAAATGCACCATTATGAGCAATATGTCAATCAAATTCCAACCTTGGGTGAAAAAAATAAGTAGCAGAACATGGGCCAATAAATACCATTGATTTCTACACATGAAGATGGAAACTTTAAGACATGACACATTTTACAAGCATTACCATACATAAATTGATCCTTAATGATAACATTGGATATAATGGTTTTTGGTAACAAAACTTGGTACAATGATTATCTTTGAGGTTGGTAGATGATAACTTCAAAAATATGAACTCTCGATAATAAGGCACAATGATATGTAGAATAAATGGTATTATTTAATAGTAGTAATGTATCCGTGTATTTAAACTTTGGTTAAGTGAAGATATAATGTTGGTCAACTATAAATTTAATAGTTGGTCAACAATTTTGTGAATGCTATATACCTACCTTATGTAATAGGGGGAAATTGAGATTTGGGGTATCAATCTCCATAACTTCAGATAATAGGAACAACAATTCATCATTTAGGAAACTTTTAAGGAACAATGGATCCCTCCCACTCCTCTCTTTACAAAACTGAATTTTGATATTGTTTGTTGATGAGGCACTCAACCCATACTAGAATCAAAGAAGTTCTTCCAAATTGTAACAACCATCCAATTTCCTTGATGCTCAAACATTCATGAGACCAAATATATTTTTTGTATAAGGATTGCCTATATGGAAAGGTGTTTTTATTGTCATTGGTATAAGCATCAAACACTTGATGCTAGAGGGATTTTAACTAATTATTGACAAATTGAAACTAGTCACTAAGGGTTTTGTAAAAAAATGTTTATCTGCAAATTAGAGATTACTAGAACCGTTGGAATAGGCTTTAAGTACTTTGCATACTTATGAAGATAAACAAATTCTACACACCTATAAGAGAGGAAATTGGGTGGTGAAATTGGGGGGTGGATGGTTTTACAAATATGGGTGCAAACTTGCAATGGGGTGAGGATTTTTTTTTGCAAGTATGGAACCAAGCAAACTATGCTAGGATCACACAAGTACACAAGGAGCTGATAATCCAAGAATTTTGAATAGGAAATATAGAGGTAGTGTCAAGGAAGTGGTTTCTTGATGGGGAAGGCCATCAATATCTTAGTCAAGATGGAGATTTGCCACCATCTTTCCCATGCCACCCATAAGAAAAAAGTATTATGTTGGATGTATATCATCAAGTGAGGATTAGAGGACTAGATTTATATAGGAAAACAACAATGAAAATAAATCATTCCATTTGGATAAAATTAGTCAAGTTACCACCTTAGAGTTGATCATTTTTATGGGGGAAGCTCATTGCATAGAATACTGGGGTGTTAGATTTATATGATAATTTTCATTATGATTACCCATTATCACCCTCTTACTAAGCTATGCTAAGGAATTCTAAATCTCAATAGAAGGAAAGAAGGTAGTGGCCAAAGCCTAATTTCTCACAAGACCATGATACAAAATGAGGAGTAAGGAAGAATAGAGATTCTCAATTAAATCTTCTAATATCAAGCTTGAATTAAAGAAAATATTATGTATGTAGAAATAATTGTTTTTGATACAAACATCCCTGTGAGGCAAATACTGGCCCAACAATGCATTCATTGTTAGGAAGGGGGCCTCTTTAGTGACTATATGTGATCCCAAAGGAGTCCAACCGAAGCTACAAAGGGATGATAAAGACATACAAACTAGACTAGTGGACACCTCCATGGAAACTATTCAAATTGTTAAACCCTAATTAACAATAAATAACTAGAGAGAAGATTGTAATGTCTATATTGGGATCCAAGATCCGATTTTAAGTCCTGAGTATATGAAGGAGTCAAACCCGATGTTAAACTAAATGTTAATGTGCATTATAATGCTAGTGTTTATACTTATGTTTCAATATGTATGATAAAGAACAATATCTCTGGAAAACATCGGGTGTAGAAATTTTGTGTTGGAAGGTAATGAATAATTATTTGAAAGAAAACTAGGGTCATCAACAAGTCAAAATTGGAATCAAAAATTTGACTTGGGACATAATTTTTTTTTATCTTATGTAATATAATTGGTTGTAGTCTATTTACCAAAAAAATCTATTTATAGGTATATATTCCCTTTGAAGGACAATAAATAATTAACAATAAAAGTCCTCCATGTACATGGACCCCCTAAAATAACACTAGGTGAAATTTAATTTTAATGGGGACTTTCATTAATGGAAATTGAAGTCCTATTGGGAAATATGAGTGATATGGAATAAACAAGGAAGAATAAGGGTACACAATCTTTTATAAATTTCTATGTTCATTAACAAATGACATATATGAAATGGATGCTTTGGTGTTGGGGTCAAACTATGCATTAGGTTGGGCCACCAAACCTAGAAATGGAAGGAGATTCCAAAATCATTATTAATATACTCTAGAAAAGGAGTAATGATTCTCATGGTACCCACAAGACAAAATTAAATGGATTAAACATACTACTATTTGTAGGAATATGGTTTATAAGCACACCAAAATAGGAGGAAACAAAATTGTTGATTGGTTAGCTAATGTGGTAGTCGATCAAGACAATGAGGTTGTTGTTAGTGAAATTAATGATGACATTAGAGAAGTTTAGGGGTGGTAGGCTAACCTAGGTTTCTAAGTTAATGCTTGAGTTAAATTTTCTAAGGTGGTCACCCCCCACCCCAAACACCTTATTACCCTATCCTTATTTCTCTTCTCCTTATCATAGTCATGGAAGAGTTGATGATCAATATATCAAACATATTTGGAAGGTTATTGAATGTTGATCCATGCCATTTAATACCCTAACAACATGTGAAATTAATGGTGAAGGATAACAAGGTTTTGAGTCAGATGATATGGGCAAGAGGGCATAGTAGTTTGTAGATTAGTGAGTGATTAATGAAGAATGAAGAAATACCAATTTGAGAAATGCTCAGAAATTTCCTAACTCTACACTTGTTCTTTTTAGTATACGATATTTAAGAGTTACAAGAGAGAGATCAAATCTAACCAGATATTTGTGAAACAAATAAACAAATAAAATTTTACAACCCACTAATGGAAAACCATTAATATTTACAACATAATGTTGGTTTTCCTTCATTGCTAGTGGTTAAGGATTTTGAAGCTGCATACTACCATTCTTTGAGCTATGGGATTGGGCCCTGCAAGTTTAGGTGATAGGTTCTAGGCTTGTTCCCTCAAAGTTCATGTTATTTCCTCCTTATTTAAGTGAAATTGTTCCCACTTTCTCCATAACATGAGGGAAGTCATTGTGCAAAGATTTGATATAAATACAAGAAGCATTGGATGGTGATTGGCCTTGGCTGCTCACTAGATATTGATTGCAACGATGACGATGAGTATGCTAGGTGAATATATCTAGAAAGGTGTCTAGCTCAAAGGGTTGTTGGAAATCTGGAATTTTATGTGCTGAATGTAAAACAAGGTTTCTTCCTCCAAGTGAGATGGATAATATAGTTTTAATTGGGAAACATTGATGACATTGTGAATGCCCAAATGCATTGGAAGATCCAATTTTAATGCATTGTTTCCCACTTGTTGAATAACAATGTAAGGCCCATAATGAAACAGATGGATTTAGTGATGCTTCTAATTCTTGAACTACTACTTCCTCAAATAAAGAAAAACAAAATCACCACCTAAAATGGAAAGGGTAAGTAGTGGTGATCATGGAACTCCTTTTACTTAGCTTGGCACTCTTGTAGTGTAGTGTGAACTAGATGATAGGTATAATGTGTAAAGTGTTGAATAAAGGTGGATGAATGTTATTGTTCTAAATATTGATGGGAAGACAACGATAGAGGTAAAGATACTAGCAATTCACAAGAGGCAAGAGGTTGGGACTCATAACAAAATTTAGATCAAGAATGGTTGGTGGAAGCATGTACTACCCATTTATAACTATGTTGTATGATACAAAGGTAGGTGTCCTAGTGTTTGAGACAATTTAAGGAGGTGACAAGAGCATTGAACAAGGTATGGTTGATGACTTCAGCTTGGTCATTGGTTTGGGGACGAAAGGTGGTAAAATATCTCTATTGGAAGCCCATAAGTTTCCTCTATCAGAAATGATAAATAAGGGGAGGCCAAAATAAGTCTAGGCATGTTGAAAAATACTTTAGTGGTTTGTAAAGAATTGATAATATTAGTGCAAGGGATACAAATGGCCTCGATCTCGGAAAACCAACAAACAATGACAAAAACAAGTCATGTTTGCAGAAGGTGGGAGGAAGTCGCTAATCCATGGATATGGATTCCCAATGCCAAGTAGGGATAGGGAGAGGCTAGTAGAGGCTAAGTTTGGAATTGGTAGGCTTGGAATGACTACAAGGAACACATTTTTGGATAAAATCATGTACAAACTTCACATGGATGACCAATACAAAGAGCATTGTAAGTGATGGATAATTTTTTGAGTGCCAAAATTCCTATTGTATGCCAAGGGATGGGTTTCCTTAAGGAGGATCAAGTAGTTTGGTTAGTGGGGAAAATAAATTTGGTTCAGTTTGTATAACCAACCATCATGAAGAGAGTAGTCTAGGAATGTTGTTTGGTTAATCATGGTAGGAATTTACAATGCTTGCACCACATGACTGAATAAAGGGTCAAAAGTGTACAACTACTTTCAAATTTCATAGGTTGCACATCGAATGTTTAGAATGTGCATGGCATGATTTGGGGGTAGATAATAATTTCTTCCATTTTGTTGGTACTTAATTTCTTGCATTTAATAATGAAATGAAACTATCATATATATGAATCCCACTTGAGATGGTGTTATTTCTGCAATTTAGACTCAGAAGTTAAAAAAATAAGAGGATGATGATTAATGTGTAAGATGATCTCCTTACCAAGAATATAATGCCTCCATTGTTTTAGTGCTTGTACTAGGGAATATAGATCTTTGTCATAGATTGTAACACACCCACGACAGGGCATAACAAATTTCTGTTTTCCTAAAGGACAAAATCTCCATTCATGATTTCTAATTTGGAAAGTCGGGGAACCAGTCCGACCTCCTAGTCAAGGATCTCCAATTGTACAGCCAAACAACTCTTTGAGACCTTGATGGTCTCATTTTGTAATTAAACACAAAACCTTTCGGCTTCTTGGTGCAAGTTTAAGGGCACCCACGACCTTCCCTTTCGCTCCCTTGCGAAATCTAAGAGTACCGGGTGTTAGCTCATTTTCTGGATAAGCCCCCTCTTGATGTGACCTTGGGAAATGACCTTACGGGACCACGTGATTGAGAACACAGCCAAAGGAGGTTTGAATCAAACTTCTTTTCGCCCCGCAATTCTCCTCGAACCTCCACGTGTCCTCTTTTCAAATCCACGGTTTGAATTGCGGCCCGCCCTCAACTTTTTAACGTCCATGCAACTCCTATCCTCACAATGCTACGAGACCGTCGATCTCCCGATCTTGACGGTACTTCGAAAACTGGCGGTTCATATATGCCCCTCTCATACTTATGGATCAGATCAGACCTCTTTCAAAATCAACGGATGAGATCTCCTTCTTGATTTCGGGTTTCGAGAGTTTCAACTCTCAAAACCCTGCTCTCTTCCATACTTCAATCTTTCGAGTTGATGATCTACAGACACCTGTCCTCCTAATCAACAACCCTGCCTTTACTTCAGGTGGTTGGCCTTTCAACTAGATCAACGGTCCTGCCTTTAGTTTGGGTGGTTGACCTTTCAACTGGATCAACGGTCTTGTGGCCCTCTTCTTCAACAATCGAGATCTCCTTCGGGTTTCGGACTTATGAGATCTCAGATCTCAAACTTCATCCTTTTTCCCAATGGATTTTATCCGGAGGCTGTAATCCATTGATGCGTGTCCTCTTGATCTAACGATCGAGGATTAATTCGGGTCTTTACCTGGAGTCCACAGATTTTCACCACGTCTCCCTTAGATCAGACGGCTACGAATTACTTCAGATGTTTATCCAGAGTTCTCATATTTTTACCATGTCTCCCTTGGATCTGACGGCTATGAATTACTTTGGATATTTATTCGGAGTTCTCATATTTTCACCACGTCTCCCTTGGATATGATGGCTCAGATCCACTTTGGGTGGTCCGACGCTTGATATTCACTTCGGACGATCTGACGACTCAACTTCACTTCGGCTGATCATAAGGTTGAGATTTACTTCGGATTTTCGGAAGTTCAGACTTTGAAATTCTCAACTCTCAAACCTTGCCTTCTCCTGAATAGACAATATCTGACGACTCAGATTCACCTTGGCTATCTAATGCTTTGAGATTTACTTAGGGTAATCTGACGGCTCAGATCTTCTTTGACTGATCGGACGATTGGGATTCACTTCGAATTTTCGGGACTTCAGACTTCGTGAATCCCAAATCTCAACTGAGAAACTCTCGAATGGATTTCCTGAAGCAGCTGATCTGACGGCTCAGATTCACTTTGGCAATCCAATGCTTGAGTTTTAGTTCGGATGATCCGACAGTCGACGTTTAGTTCAGGTCTTCACGCAGAATCCATAGATTCACGCCACCTACCCTCTAGATCAGATGATTCAGATCTACTTCGGACAATCTGACGATCGACATTTACTTCGGGTCATCACTCGGAATCCACAGATTCACGCCACCTGTCCTCTAGATATGAGGGTTCAGATCTACTTCGAACGATCTGACGGTTGACATTTACTTCGGGTCTTCACCCGGAATCCACAGATTCATGCCACATGTCCTCTATATCTGATGGTTCAGATCTACTTCGGATGATATGACAGTTGACGTTTACTTCAGGTCTTCACCCAGAATCCATAGATTCACGCCATGTGTCCTCTAGATCTGACAATTCAGATCTACTTCAGACGATATGAAGGTTAACGTTTACTTCGAGTCTTTACCCAGAATCCACAGATTCATTCCACCCGTCCTCTGGATCTGACAATCCATATCTCTTCATCTCTTTGGTTCTTCGGCCCTTCGGCACTTCGACGCTTCAACACTTCGACACTTTGGCCCTTCGGCGCTTTAGGCTTCAGGAGTTTCAACTCTCAATTTGAAACTCTCAAAGTGATTTATTTGAAGTCTACGATCTGTCGACGCGTTTCCCCTGGCGATCAACGACCATGATTTACTCCAACTATTTGTCCTCCTCCTTGTCCACAATCCTCTGAAGTTGTGGATCTTACTCCATCTGTCCTCCTTGATGATGGACGGTCCCAATTTACTTCGGGACTTCAGGACTTTGACAAGTCCACTCTCCTGCGCACACAAGGGTTAAATTTGATGCATTTACTTCCAGATCCAATGGTTACTATTCCTTCTCACTCAGATCCAACAGATGTGATCCGTTCCTCTCCTCTGTGCTTCCTTTGTTCAATGGACACTGATCTAATGGTACAGGATCCTCTCCACAACTGATTTGATGGTTGTTGTCGCTCCTCCTCCTGGGCTTTCGACTTCCTCTAGCTTAGAGGATTTTCTAAGTATTCAAAGGCCTAGACCTTTGTTCCTCCTACGAATTCGTCTCTTGGAACTCGTCTGTACTTCTGAAAAATGATTATCTCTTTTGAGCTTCGGGACTTGGAATAAGTCCTACTCTTGTGCCCTCTTAGTACTATCTCTTCCAAGCTTCAACTGCTTGGACCTCGAAGGTCTCTGTCCCTTCTATTCCTCAAAGGGATATATGTACCTTCCTAGCAAATTTCGCTCAAGCACTCCTTATTGAGCTGCAGAGTGTTTCCTAAGTGCTCTGTAACTTCGCCTTCAGGGTTTTGGTCACTCCAACACATGACTCTCCCGAAGCACAAACTTCAAATCTCATTGATCGGACGGTCGAGAAGGATCCCGACGGATCCAGAGATCCACGGTCCAAATTAACTTTGGGACTTCGGGGATTTTTACTTCCCTTACGATGAGCTCATAGTTCGTCGAACTTGTGAAGTCCATAGGACTCAAGGTGTTAACTCCCTCACTCCTCTCCATATGCAATGGTCACAATGGAACTTGGCTCTTTCCGAATAGTTTCTCGTTCGTTTGTCATCCGAAAAAAGGAGCCTTCCCTTTCGATACTTCAATCTCGCTATTCTTCCTGAGCTTGGTTGGCTTTGAAAGGCTTAATATCCTTGCACTCTTTCTCTAGAACGTAACACTTGGAAGAATCCTTCCGCACACCCCTTATGTTCATTTCTCAACTCTATAACTTAAGTGGTTCTTGGTCTCTGTTTGCCTCGCAGAGAGCCTGTGCATACATTCACTATCTCTCCTAATCTTTAACAGACTCTGTCCTCCAAGGGAATCATAATGACTAGGAGGGTCGACATGCGTACATGAAACTACGCCCAAGGTTGACGAACTCACAGTTCGTGGCTCTAGCTTAAGCCCCCACAAGATGCAAGCATTTATGAGTATAAACATATCCCATCCATATAATATCCTACTTGCCTAATTATACAATCAAGAAGACACCAAAATGGGGTACAGTATAAATCATTAAGCAAACATATCTATTCCTGCAACATTCACAGGATACCCAACTTTAATTCACAGTACCACTTAAATACAAAAGATATGCGATTACTTATCTATTACTGGTGGTATCCAACTAACTGGTTGTGGGTGTTCATCCTTCCACCCGACCATAGGCTCAAAGGAATTCATTCTTAGCACTCTGGCCACCCCCGTGCCAAGCCATGATATCACCAGGGAAGTCTTGCAATTCTCAAGGACTCTTTCTCTGTTTCAGCTTCTGCTCGGGTTCTGTTCTCTACAAAATTTTAGAGATTTTCCTTCTTTGTTATGGCCTCAACAAGGTTGATCAGATGCCCACTTAGCATCAAGCTCGTGGCCTTCTGTTCATTATCCGCTGGAGAGATTTGCGCATTCTCCTTATCAATTTGTCTATCTTTCTTCTAGGATGGTTCTCAACCTATCCTATTCCTTCTGTCAGAAGGGAACTCCAATCAGCTTGGTCTGTCATACCCAATGGTACTTCAGGTTGACATTATGCATTTTTGTCCATTCTTCCATTCATGGGAGTGGTTGATAATTCACCCACTGGTCCTTTCTTCATTAACTGATTTCTTTCCTTGGGATCCAAAGGAGGTTTCTTATCCTCATCAAGGGAATTTTGGGGTTATTTGATATAATGACCCTCTCTTATAGTTTTCAAATTCTTTCCTCTAGTAATATCATGGCCAGTACTTTCAAGGCTTCACCCCCATAGTCAGTTATTGGCAACTCAAACACTAATACATTTACACTGTTCACATGCCGTAGCATGGTAATCCTATTTTATGTTTAATTACAAGTTGTGGGAAACAAGGGTGTTACATAGATATTCTAATTGAGTTTAGTTATAGAAAGAGTTTCTGAAAGGTAAGCAATTGGAAGCCCTCAAGGTTTAACTACGACATGTACAACAAATTGAGATTTATCCATCTCAATCTCAAATGACTGTTGTAAAACCATAAGGCAGAGAGTTGGCTTTGCACGCAACACTAATTTAAGTATCTCAAAAACTTTTTGTGCCACCAATGACCAATTGAAATATTTGAATCTTTGAAGCTTTGAGGTTGGAGAGATGATGTAAGGGGTAAGAAAGATGAGAAAAGTGTCAAGTTAATTTCTTGTAGCAGATGAGGCCACTAAGAAAAAAATAACTTTAGGTGGGGAAGAAGGAATGGGCCATCAAGTGAGAGAAACAATTTGAGTAGGATCCACATGAACATTATATTTATCAATGTGAAAACCAAAGTAGGATATGGAAGTCTAGCTAAAATAGGATTTCTTTAGTTTGACTTACAACTAATGGATGAGTACGAGGTCAAGCGTAATTTGAACACGTTGGAGATAGTCCTCCAAGGTTTGGTTGAAGATAATGATATCATTGAGATATAACACAACAAATTTCCCCATATGTAGCCTAAAAATATCATTGATAATCCTTGTAAATGTAGTTGGGGCATTGGTGAGACCATAAGGCATCACAAGCTTTCATACAGACTGAAATTGTTTTTGAAATTCATTTCCAACTATCAAATGACTCCATGCACACCTTGTGATAATGGGATGTGAGGTCCATCTTAGTGAAATACTAAGAAACCTTAAGTCGATCAAGTATATCTTTGATAGGTGGTAGAGGATATAGATTTTTTATTGTAATTTTATCAAGGGCTTGGTAATATGTGATAAGGCACCATTCTTATTTTTCTTTCTTAGGGATGATAAACATCGATAAGCTACAATGAGAGTAATATGGTTGAATGCAACCTTCATTGACTAGAGTCTAGATTTGTTTTTTCATTTTAACATGCTCTATGGGGGGGAGGAGATAGGATGGATAGTTACGAAGGGAAACACTGAGAATGAGATTTATAGAATGATAGATGGGGTGGGGTGGAGGAAGGCCTTTAGGCTCAACAAGAACATTAGTGTAAAATTGAAAAGAGATTGTAGGATAGGTGGAGGAATCTTGTCTACATTATCCAAGTTTGAGTTGTTAGATCATGTATAAAGTAAGACAATAACTGAGGGATGTTTGGTGGACATCAACTGTGTTGGTTAATCGATGGGATTTATGAGTGGGTGGAGGTGGGTTTAATGATGAGAAAGTGGGATGGATGTTGAATGTTACTTGAATATTTGATATGTTTTTTGATGGTGTGGTATGAAATCATTTGTACCTACTTACTATTGAGGATTTAAATTATGGTGCAGAGTCTTCATAGTGATGATTAAAAGGATTATCTCCATGCAACCACTACAAAGGGAATGGGCATCCTTCATATGATCACTTATTTAATAGTTCATTATAGAGTCTTTAGACCCTAGAAACATTAGGAGAGATTTCATGGATTCTATCATATAGTTTGTGGCACTAACTAGAAGGGTTTTAAGTGACTCATGAACTAACTGAATAATTAAATAGAATATAAGAACTCCAAGACTCAACTGTGACTAAGAGTAGTAATTAGTTAAGAAGACAATTTGTTTAATTGTAAGGAGTAGTGGATGAAGTTTTTGGATCCATCCTTTTGGAGATTCCAATGCATTTATTGTATGTAACTATATCACATAACTTGAATAAGGGGTTAAAACGTCTTCCCTCTTTCTAATCGAATTGTAGCCAAAGATTTTGAGCTAGGACTAGTCATGTAGTTTATGCATTTTTTATTAATACAAATTTTTTTATACCAATGGTTATTTAAGGTTTTATCAAGGGTTCATCAATCTTCCTTGACTGAGGTCCCACTCAAAGGAAGGCCATTGACAAAACCCTTCATTAATATTTTTTCCAATGAAAACACCTCAAGGAAAAACCTCTGAGTACTTCCCCATGATCCATTGATGGTAAACAAGGTAAATTGTTGGCCTTGATTATGGATCCTAATCTTGAGGGGATCAGGAGAGTTGAACCCATGACCTCCCCAACTTTGGGAGAGAGATCTCACATCTAGCTCATGATCGCTTGAGCTAACCCTCAAGGCTTCAAACCCTTCATTACTATGTAGTGTAGTGTGAATTCAGTATCAACGACATAGCTTTTGTGTGTTTCTATATCTTGATTACTCATAAATATCATTGTGAACATTGTTCAGCTGCAACTAGTGAATGCGTAGGCAACAATTATATATTAATTTCACTATTTTTTTTCCTTATAGAATGGAGTTTTGTTGTGAACACTATTTAGTTTCAAGCAATTGAATGAACTAGTATTTGTTAGATCATTACTATCGCCATGTTTTTTTAAATGAATTTGTTTATGACTAATTTCTAATATGTGTAGATGGTTACTTGCTTCATCATTGCATTATATATTAAGATCATCTAAGAATATTTTCCATTTCACTTCTCATCAACTTAATCTTTTTATTTGGCATACATAGTGCACAATGCCTTTAAAGTTTGTATGATCCTAGATTGATGACTAAATCAAGTGATGGACTTCACTGGTTAATTGTAGTAATTTTATAGCCCATCACCTTTTTTGGCACCATTGCTAGGGAGGTTTCTAAAAGATTACAATAGAATTAGTCTCTGAGATAGAATATGTATTGTACAAGTATTTCTAGGTTGAAGGTTGGCATTTGCCCTAGGTAATTCTTCTATACAATGTCTTTATTTTTTTTTTAGAATTCTAAGTAGAATGCATTCATTGTCAGAGATATATTAGGATGTTTTCTACTAAAAACATACATTTCTAGTGCAAGTCAAGTAGGAACTAGTAGGTAGAAGGATCAACAAGCATATGGAAGGATTGAGGTAGAACATACAAAATTTTAGGAATTAAAAAATATATAATATAGAAAATGTATCTAATATATAATAATTTATTGAGGCATTTTGGAAGTTCTAAGGGAAATCAAGGAGGATTAATGGTTGTAGGGGTACTCACAAATATTTTCCAGTCACATATACAAGAAATATTAGAAGGAACTGAGCCTGTAGAAGGATTGCTCTCTCTTATTATAGTAGAGGAAGGAGAAGATCAACCAATTGATTTTCAATTTAGGAAATAAAAGAAGAAACAAGGATGAAAAATATTGATCCCTTTGTTCCCCATGTCCATGGACTAATCATAGAAGAAAATAACACATTACTCTTTGAATTTGAAGTTTGTTGTAGGACTTATGATTATAAAATAGATGCTCAAAACTTGAGAGACTTGTCCCTTATACTTTTAAAGAAGCAACAATGCACCGATTTATGAGCCTTGATGGAAATACCATTAGTTCTTGGGAGTAAATGAAAGAATATTATATCTATAAATATAAAGACTATTTTAAAGCTTGAGACACTAAGGATGAAATCTTTAGGATGACCCAATGAGAAGAAGAGTCATTAGAATATTTTGTGGAGAGATTTGAATTCAGTTATAAAAGATATACTAGATATATATTGGACCCAAAATTACTCAAGTTGGTCCTTCTCAAGGGTGTTAGAGAGGAATGGATGGAGATATTGGATTTAATTGAAAATTGCAACATTTCCCAACTTTCTTGTGATGAGATAAAGAAAGTCTTGAAGAACTATTCAAGAGTTGAAAATAAGAAAAGTAAATAAATTTTGTATGATCATCAAATGTAGCAATAATTGGATTAAACAAATCTAAAAATGGAAATATGATTGAATATATGAAAAATGATATATTGGATTCACTAGCCATGCAATTGGACACTATGAAAATTAAGAGGAAATGAGAAGAGGTTGAATTTTTTTTTGTTGTTTTTGTCCTAAGTGTATATTGAAGCATGCTAGAAGTGAATGTCCATTAAACAATATAGAAGTTTGTGAAATTTGTGATGAAAATCATAAGACAATTCAATGGCCATATTTATATGGTTTTAAAGTTGGATACCAAAGAGTTGAAGGGAACATGGAGCATATGTGTTTAGTAAATCATAGGAGGTAAGATCCACCATGGAAATTTCCACAAGGTATGCCTTATGCACATCAAATTTATTTCCCTCTTAAAATTTGGTTTCCCTCAACTCAAAAACATTGGCCAATGCAACCCCAAGCCCAATAATAATGACAATGTCCACCTCGAGGCCAATCTCTCCAATTCCAACCTCAACAACAGTCTCAATGGCCTAAATCATAACAACATTGGAGACCTCAACAAAAACATAAAAAAGCTTTGTTTCCACCTCCTCAACAAAACACTATTCCTTAACCATCCAATTAACCACAAACTCCTACCCAACCAACACCAAATAAAAATAATACATTGGTTAAACTAGTTTATAATAATGAGATAGAAAATTATGCAACCTATTCATTAAGTTATTTTAATTGCTATGAGCTTAACCTTCACTCAAGAAAGGTAATGGTAGATATTTTACCTTCATTAGTCACTAAGCAATTAGAAGAAAGGAAGACTCAGAACTTTGAAACCAAAAACCAAGAACAAAAGAAACATCATTCTTTGCTAGCAACCATGGAGCAAAACCCACCTTACCTTGAGAGGCTGGAGTAAAAAAAAACACTCAATTTGAATATGATATTTTATGAGAACTAAATAATATATGAGTCAAGAATCCACATCTTGAATAAATTAAGGATGTGCCAATCTATAACAACAACATTAAAGAGCTATGTATCAAGAGACCTGGAAGAAAGAACATCTTCCAACTATCAATGAAGCAAGACAAACTTCTGACCTGATGTTAGCGAAGATTTTTACTCCTAAGTATATCAACTGAGGTAGTCCTAGTAGATGTGTGCATATCCAAATGTTTTCTCCAAAATGCATTGATAGAATTAGGGGTAATAATAAATGTCATGACCAAAGAGACTATGGTCAAATTGAATCTAAGGGAAATATTGAGTAATACACCTATTGTCCTTGAATTAGTAGATAAGTCTATTGTTATCCTTGCAGGGATGCTAGAAGATAATGATTGTCTCATTAGACTCTTGGGAATCTCTAGTAGACTTTGTAGTATTTCAATCTATATCTAAACTTAATGGATACACTTAATTCTTAACAAACCTTGGTTAGCAACAACAAATGCCTACATTAATTGTATAACAGGGGAGATGACCCTTTGTGGTATTTAAAATTCTACTGTGGGTAGGGAAAATAAAAGATGATGCAATATTTGGAGTTACTATCCAACCTATTTTAACTATTGATAATGCCTTGGCATTAAACGAAGTTGAAGAAGACATATTGATCTCAAATTTCATGCAAAATATGTATCCTCAAGTTGTCCAAATTGAGGAACAATCCGATGTTGAATATGATGAAGAACACTTAAGTACAACAACAACTAATAATATATACTTGAAAAATATATTTAATACTGAAACAAAACAACCATTGACCACTATAATTGAAATATTTCCTAGCAAAACTTTGAATATTAGTAGTAAAGTAAACTATGTTCAACAACAAAAGATGATAAAATATATTACAAGCTCATACTTCTGCATTTGCTTGGGATTATGAAAACATGAAGGGAATGGATTCAAATATATGCAAACATCATATCTACATAAAAGATGATTATTTGCTAATTAGACAACCTTATAAAATAATGAATCATGTTCTTAAATATATAGTGAAATCAAAATTGCAGAGACTTTTGAATGCAGGTTTTATATATCCAATCTTAGATAGTGAGTGGGTTTTTTCCTAGTCATTGTTCCAATGAAAGGAGGTAAATGGAGAGTATTTGTGGACTACAGAGAATTCAACAAAACTACTATAAAATACCACTTTCCTCTTTCATTTATGTTAACTCTTGGGGTTACTCCAAAAATGTTTACACCATGTTTAAGGTTGATTCATGAGATTTGGGATACATGGTGTATGATTATCCCCTAGATGGTACATGATGGGTTTGCACATTGGATATGGATTCCTCAATGGTTTCTATACCTTATTTGGATGATTGCATGACAATATTCCTTGGACCATTGGAGATATTTAGAAAACTTGGTGACATTCTACATGATGGCCACATGGAGGAGGTTGCTTTTTTGGAGAATGCCCTGCATTGTAGGAGTAGTGTTTGGAATTATAGAGGAGAGTTTTGAGCCATAAAAAACATTGGGTAGCTTGTATCCTTTCATTAAGGCATGGAGTTAACTAGGGGACACTTGGGTTGCGATAATGTTCATGTAGAGGGAGTGGACCCAGTGGAGCACATGGCTTAGGAGGAGCATTGTAGTCCTTAGATGATTATAGGAGGAGTGATGGACACATTTTGTGGAGCACCCTTGTATTGGATCCTTGCTTGTGTATCACATCACCTTTAAGTTTAACATTTCTACCCTTGGAATGTAGTGCTTCACATTGTAGAATGTGGTGAATACATGCACAAGAGATCTAGCTAGTAGAGGAATGAACAAAGCTTGCAAAAGTGAGAAGATGAGAGAAAAATTGGAGAGAAAAGAATAGAAAACGTATTAATCGTATTACACACACAAAAGGTGAATAATTTACAATAGATATAAGCTACATGAGTAACTAATGTGCCATAGTAGTGATATAGAGAGATCTAGACACTCACTGACATACACTAGAATGAACTGCCACCTAGTCCTAGTTAACTGATCCATGCAATCATTGTTAGGAAATGAGACACACTTCCACGCTAAACGTAGTAGAAGAGGGGAAGAAATATTTAATAAAGAAAGTAAATGACACAAAAAACACACAATACATAGAGATTTTACCCTGGAAACCCAAACCAGGAAAACCAAAAATCCGTGAGCATTCTACTCCTTGTTGTCTTATTCATTCATAATAAAAGGTTACATGTATAACCTTGGTCCATGCCTAAGACACAATCAACATCCTACCTTCTTTCTTATGCAAGAACAACCCTGTAGCCAATTCGGCTTACATCTACATGACCAACAACCTACATCTAAATATTTCTCTAAAGATTTGCTATATTATGATTAGCTTTTACAACATTACAACACACCTCTTTGTAGGCTTTACAGTAGGCAAAACCCTAAATAAATGGCACCCAAAAATGGTTACATATCCATGCAGATCATTGGCTATGAATCACACGAATCTTGGGATTCTATTACAATCGACTACCAAGTCAGGTTACCATCAAATACCAGTCGGCCTTCATTCGGTCGCCACATGCCCACTTGTCGACCTCTTCGACTTGTTGTCGATGCATTTACCATGTATACAGATTTTATGATCATAACGAAATGAATACAAATTATTATCAAAAGATGTTTTACACATAATAATAGATATACAGTAAAATTGGTTTCTATTCAATAAGGAAATAAGCTGAAACTGTAAAATGCAGCGGAAAACAAGCTTGCTAGAATGGTGGCGGCTTATCTCTGAGAAGAGATGTGACGGTTGCGCTCATTCACCATAAGATGATTACAATGGTCAAGGAATTTTTACAATAAACAGGAAATTCAAAAACCCTAGACATCCAAAAACCTAACCCTAGGATATGAAGCACCAAAAGTCATGTGGGCCCCGTTTGGGTAAGTTAGTACATCAACTTCTCGAGGGCGTAACTTTTGCATACGATCTTCGTTTTAGGCACACAATATCCCATTGGAAAGGTCTATCCGAGGAATACACATGTTTCCTATGGCGATCCTTACATATGTTAACTGTGGTGATCCCTAAAAATGATGTTTAGGGCCTCAAAATGGCCCCAGAAGTCAGGGACCCAAAAACTAGGAAAAAACTCTCGAACTAGAAAAATGCCAAAATGAGCCAGTTGGAATAGGTGGGAGGCCACTGACATCCATATGGATCAATTTCGAACCGCCTCGACCTTCGAATTCGACTTTACCCAGTCGACTAACCTCAACCTTTGACTTGTTTTCAGTCAACCTCGACTTTGTCTTTACTCGGTCGAACCACCTCGACCTTCGACTTTGAATGTCAGTCAATCCACCTCGACTTTCATTGTAAAGAATATAAAAACCCAACAATCATTATTTAACTGAGTCACACATGTGGAAGTGATAGAAAGACATGAAACAACTGGTGATAAAATCGAGGTTTCCATGCATTGTTGTCTTCCACTAATTTAACTGAGTGTAATTGACTCTGAATTGAAGGGAGCACCTTATTTTGTAGAGGAATATTGTATAAAGAGAATATTATCATCTAAGGAAGCGTTCTCAACATTGGACTATCAACCTTAGGAAAATAATTACCTAGGTGAGTTTGTAATATCTACAACCCCCCCGTGAACACTACTAGGGTGTACATGATGAATGGGTCTCGACAACAGAGGCCATGTTAGGTACCCATTGTACAATGCATATAAGAACGAGAAACTGAAAAAATGAGGAAAGAGGGAAAACCTCATGGGAAAACCCCCCTCAAAGTACATTGCATAAGAAAAAAATGAGAAGGAACAAATAGAAGTTGCTAAGCAACTATGTCCTTCACTCCACAGAGACCTCACAATTGTGCAAGTTTATGCTCATTAAAGATTTTGTTGAATATGTAGATGTCTACACGAATATGATGAAGTAGATGCACCAATGATATTTTCACATATATCCAATTTATCTTTTTGTAATGAAGAATATCCAAATGAAGTTTGGATGAAACTTTGAAACTTGTGCGGCAGTTTCCGGAAAACGTTGAAATTTTGTTGATTTTAAAATGCTCATAACTGCACTTCCTGGACTTCATTTAAGACAATTTGTTTTTAGAAATTGGGTATTTTTTTGAGAGCAATTCAAATATCTAATTATTTTCTGCAAATTATTCTCATAAAATGTCAGAATTGAATCTGATTTGTGTGACCCCCTTTTTGGCTCCTGATATGCATGCATGGCGCATGCAAAAGTGTCTGCACGTGACTATTGAGATGCATGCATGATATATTCCACATGAAATTCAAAAATAAATCTCAAATGGAGTAGACATCATCTGCAATTAATGGAACACAAATTTGTGTAGATACTTGTGTAGAAGACTCTTAAGAATAAGAGGCTTGGTCTTCTGATGGCTTCTCTTCTGGCTCTATCTTTTAAATCTCCTACATGTAATCTTCAAAATATTATTTATTCCAAAATAGAACCTCCAATATGGTCCATAGTTCATTTGTATTTGATTCTCATGATTCATCATATACTTGGTGGAGAATTTCAGGAGAAATAGACCAAAAGATACATCACATGGCCATATCTTGTTTGTTGAGAAAGTCATTTTTCTCATCGACGAAATCTGGATCTACTTAATTTTCCATGGTTATTTGGTACAAGCCTCTGCATCTGAGTTGAAGCAAAAATTTTGTGTTCCATTCCAAATAGTTATGAGGCATGAGAAGTATTGTTTGTGAATAATCCATCTTTTCTGACACTTTGTCCTGTCTTCGGTACTTGCAAAAGAGTGTTAGTGATGATACTTCCTAGCGGTTTGTGGGCTCTGATACCATGTAAAATGTGGTGAGTACTTGCATAAGAGATATAGCTAGCAGAAGAATGAACACAACTTGTAAAGGTAAGGGTACACGTTCCTCCCAACCTTAGACCAGACTGTTCATAAATCTTAATAGTGGGTCACCCCCGAGCTGGGGCTAAACTCCACTTGGGTAAGGGTTCCAAACCAGGCTAAAATATCTCACTCAACAGGAACTCAGTCACAGGTGACTCAATTATAGGAAAGTCCATCACAGATGCCAATTCACACTGACAACCTACAGTCTCTCATTCCCCACATGCCTATCCCACCCCAAGAAATGTTCCCCTTCTCTGCTCAACAATCCTTCGGCTGCCCCACTTCCCTTCCAGGGTTTCAACAACAGGATGGACAGGAAGTATCAGATCCTTGTCACCACAGTTTGTCACCTCGGGAAAGAATTTCTAACAATTCTCTCACTCGGAGAGAATGTAATGTCTCACGAGCTTGACAACCCGCCTCTTCAATCTATCTCTCCAAGATAAGCAACGTACATGTATCTGTGATAGTAAAAAAAAATACTGGTCACAATAACAGTTGGGTTCAATGAAAAAACAATCCAGTTCTATGACAGAATAGTCGGGTCCGGATCACAGCTCATTCACCCCTATGAATCATGATCCAATGATGAAAAAGATACCAGAATGGACTACGTGCAAACTATTTAGCTACATGTTCCCAACTTGACACTTGTCATGTTGAGAACTTCCTTCAATCCACAAAATGTTCTCAACTTGACACTTGTCATGTTGAGAACTACCTTCAGTCCACACGTCCCCACTCCTTTAGACTTAGGATATAATAATGTCCTTACTTTATGATTTTAAAGA
>JZKD02S1804707.1:69891-87829 GCA_000966675.3 Picea glauca | reverse complement strand
TTTGCAAGAATTAGGTGTTGTAAATTTAGATAAAATCGTTATTTTCTATTGATTAAATCTTATTTTTGAATACAAAATCAAACCAAAAAAATAACCTAAAAACCTCCAAAAGTTAAAACACTACTGGTAAATAAACATGTGAACTACAAACAAACAAATATGACAAAATATTAATCACTTCGATGCAAAATTTTCCAATATAAAAGGACGACATGTGTATCGGAATCATTTTCCAGTATAAAAGGACGACATGTGTATTGGAATCCAGTACTGGAATTCAAATTTACTTTGTGGGTCAAGTGAAAGTGAAAATTTGATGATATTAAATTTATTTTTATAAAATATCAAATTATTTTATATGTTATGTGTAAATTTTACTGACTAGAATTTTATACAGAGTAGATCTAAGTTTCAATGGCGAGTAACAGATTTGGAAATTCTAGTGGCAGAGTAAAGTTGCAAGCTGGCTCCAAGAAGACCTTGGGACTCCACTGTTGAAATTTGGGTGTTTATTACACAGAAAGGCGTATACCTATTGATAATGGGCAGATTTAATAGGGGTTTAGTGTTTAATAAGTTTTCTATGGACAAGATGAAATATGGCTGGAATATTCTTAGTAGTCACACAAAATATATAGTTGTGATTTCAATCATTAACTTCCTAGCTATTATAAAGACATCCGTTTATCTGTTTATTTTTTTACATTTACCTAATCATATTTAAAAATTACTTTGATAGTTAACTGATTGCCACCTAAGTGATTAACAGAAATTAAAATATTAACACCAGATAAATGAAGCTCAACCGTTTATTTGTTAATCAATAATAAAATTTAATATATTCTTTTAAGGATTCTTTTCATCTTATCAGCCTTTCGGCGTTGATCAGCCACAATTATGTGGCTGTGCTAGTTTAGTCCCTCAACTAACATTGTCCAAGTGTTGACAGTAAATATCACTACAACTTCCAAATGCTTTAAAAGATAAAGTTATAATATAAATTATAGTTATTAACCTATGTCATATATACTTATAAGTCTCTAGAGACTTATAAGTAACTACAACAAATTTTGACATTTAATCTACATAAACATCAAATTAAGTGTTTAGTATTTTGATGTATTCCAAGCATGTTGAAATATGGGTTCAGTATGACTGATTTTTCACATATAAATAATATGTATCATGAAATAGATTTCAAAATATATACTTTGCAACAGAATAATAAATGCTTTAAAAATATGTACATTGTAATAATAAATGCTTTAAAAATATATACATTGTAATTGTAATAGAGTTATAAATTTCAAAATATGTACTTTGCACCGGAGTAATAAAAGTTTTTAAAATATATACCTTGTAACAGAGTCATAACTGATTTAAAGAATGACACTGTGCATTGGAATATAGGTTCAGGATGACCAATTTCTCTCAGCCAAACAATTTGTACCATGTAGCAGCAGAGTAATAACTTTTATATAATTTTTTCTCCAAAACAATATACATCTTGCTGCAGAATAATAAATGCCGTACCCTGTAGCAGCAGAGTAATAACTTTTATATAAGTTTTTCTCCAAAACAATATACATCTTGCTGCAGAATAATAAATGCCTTAAACACTATGCATTGGAAAATGGGTTCAGGATGATCAATTCCTTAAAAAAAATATACCCTTCAATAGAGTAATGAATGTGAGATAAGTTTTTCTATGAATATATTTTGAAAAAAATAAACATAATGATATATTTTTTGTAATTTTTTTTATTGGTAGTTTTCAACGTTATCAATGTATTTTATATAAATTTATGTGTATTTTAGAACTGAGTGTATTAAGATATTTTTTATTAGTTTTTGCTTACAGTAGAAATTATATGTTTCAGTTTTGTCTAACCGTTTAAGATATCTTTTCTAGTTAGTTTTTTTGAAATTTTAATGGTCTTTTTTCATATTATTTAGTGTTTTATATATATTTTTTGTTAAAATTATTATTTAGAGGTGTTTTCTATAGTTAAGTATAAGAAAGATGTGTAATTTTTTAAGCGCTTAACATGGAGTTGACACATAACATTTAAAAAAATACTAATAACAAACAAATATTTCAATGTTGATCATAAACAAAATATTTCAACATTATATGAGAAATTATAGTAAATAAATATATAATTCCTTAGACACTCAACATAGAATTACCATATCTCCCGGATGGGGTGTTAGTGCAAGCCAAATGGCACAAAGAGGGAGTGCGGGTAGGCCAACGAGGCAGGGAGCCATGTGATGAGCTCGTGCCAATGCCCACCGCCTCGACCCCGCATTAACTCGACCTCACATCACTGCAGCACCATTAATTCTGGTGCGCCCGCCCCCCATTACGAACTTCTCTATGGCTTTTCCGTCTGCATTTGCTTATCATCCTCGCTCGCAGACCGACTCCCGCATCCTTCTGTTTCCCTGGCCTGGTTTAGACTGGACTTTCATGGTGCTCACAGCCCCTGGCCATCTCTAGGCTCTCTACATTTGCTTGGAGCACTTAGTCATTTTCTGCCTTCAAACGAAGGAAATTATGCCACGTCAAAGAGGACGGCCGCGAAGAGGCTCTACATGGCATCCTCCTCGGCCCCGAGCCTTTGTCTCTCCCCCTAGTTCGCCCCCCACGATCTCCTCGCCGCCTCTGCAGTCCGAGCTAGCACCTCTCGCCTCCTCCACCTTGCATGCCTCTCGGTTTGAATGCTTAGCCATTATTGACAGCTCGTCGGGCTCTTCTTCGCGTTACCTTGTCGTCCCACCAAATTCCAGAACCATCGATCCTTCCCATGCACCAGTAGCTAGCTCCTCAAGGCCTCCCATGGGGGCGCCACCTCTTGTTCGAAGTGCCCGAAACACTGCGTACGCGTCTACCGACTCCATCTCTGACTCGCAGCGGAAAGAAAGTTTAACCATTCTCTATGGTCTAGTCTTCGAACTCCGTCAGGGAATGGAGGACCTCCAAGTCCGACTGTAGATTACGGATGGAAAGATCTCGACCCTCCTTCAGATTCTATCTACCTTCCAAGACGCTTTCCCCTCCAACCCAGTAAGCGCGGCTTCAGCAGAGGAACCCCATGCAGAGACCGACGATAGAAATGCTCAGACGCAGCGTTCAACGGAGATCGTTGTGGAGCAGGGCAAGCATGAGTACACAGAAGTGGCGACAGCTACAGGCCAGCATGTGCATAATCCGCCTGGAGACGCCTTGACAGTCGCCAACAAGGACGAGAGCAACGTGGATGTTGACATGCATTTGGAAAGCAAAGGGACACCCGTTGAAGAGGAGCCTTGGTACGCGGTCATTTTTGCCACCTGGCCAGGTTACTCGCCAAGTGTTTGACCCCATAGGGGTTCTTTACTTTTTAATAGTTTCTTCTTTTAGTTGCAATATAGTCATCTTAGTTCTGTTCTATAAGACTGGCGGTCGTTTTTGCCACCTAGCCAGGTTACTCGCCAAGTGTTTGACCCCATAGGGGTTCTTTACTTTTTAATAGTTTCTTCTTTTAGTTGCAATCTAGTCAGCTTAGTTCTGTTCTATAAGACTGTTAGACTATCAAATGCTAGACTTACCCGACTAGCTGAACTGGTTTCCCCTCTATACGGTTATTATCAAGTTTTTATACCTATCTAATTTTTTGAAGGCCCTTTATATATAAAACCTCTTACTTATAAAAAAAAAACATAGAATTATCATATAATATAATATATATAGAGAGAGGAAGGATTCTATATGTATGTATGAGGATTCTTTAGCAAAGGGCGGGAAAGGGAAAATAGAATAAATGTCTGCACATTCACACAGCTTATTTATTAGATGTTAAAAGCATATATAAGATGCCAGCATATTCTTCAAGATTCACACAAATTCCAAGCATATATTTCATATATATATACCCGAGATGCTTATAAGGTTAAGCACAAACAAATATGACAAAATATTAATCACTTCAACACAAAGTTTTCCAGTTTATAAAGAAGACAGTGTGCATACCGTGTATTGGAATATGGGTTTAGGATGACTAATCTTTCCTAGTCAAACAATATGTACCATACATTAGAATAACAAATGTGATATAAAATTTTCTTTAAAATAATATATATAATGTATTAAAGTAATAAATGGCTTCAATAATAGAATAATAAATGCGATATAAGCTTCTCTTCATTAATATATATCATGTAACACATTGAAATTTGGATTCAGGGTTATCAATTCCTAAAAAACAATATATTACTTTTAACAGAGTAATAAACGTGATATAAACTGTTCTCAAAACAATTTAAAAGTACTGAGATATCTTTCCACGTTTTTTTTTTCTCAAAATTTAATGGTCGTTTTCCACATTATTTAGTGTTATATAAATTTCTTTGTCGATATTATTTAAAATAATTTGTATTTATTTGTATTTTTAGAATTGTTGGTATTATTTATTTTTTTCATTAGTGTTGTTTAAACATTTTATGTTTTAGTATTTTTTAGGAATTTAGTAAATATAAATTTAAATGAAATAATTTATTTTTATTATTTAAATTGTATTTTTGAATGTATCAATAAATTCAATTTTTTTTAAATTTCTTAAAATACTTGGATTATATAAACTCAAATCTAGAATTCTAACAATTTATGATCAAATTTCTAACAAAATTCACCAAAAATATAAAAAAACAAAAACAAAATATAAAACTACACTTTTCATTAATCTGTACCTACCTCACATACTATATGTTGAATCAGCCTTCCAAATAATAAGTATCAATATATTAATTATGTTTAAAAATATATGAAATTGATTTTAGTTTGTTATTTAAATATACTTTTGAAAATGGCTTTTGCATAGTATATGTTTCACAGAATATATGTTTCAGCGTTACAATTAATAAGTATCACTATATTCTTTATTTTAAAAGATATATAAAATTGATTTTAGTTTGTTATTATTTAAATATATTTTTGAAAACAGCTTATATTCTTTATTTTCAAAGATATATAAAATTGATTTTAATTTGTTATTATTTAAATATATTTTTGGAAATAACTTATATTTTTTATTTTAAAAAATATATAAAATTGATTTTAGTTTGTTATTATTTAAATATAATTTTGGAAATAGCTTATATTCTTTATTTTAAAAGATATATAAAATTGATTTTAGTTTGTTATTATTAAAATATACTTTTGGAAATAGCTTTTGTTTAGTATATGTTTAGGCATTCCCAATTAATAAGTACGAATATATTCAGTGTTTTAAAAGATATATCAAGTATCCAGAAAAAGGCTTCCAGATGAGGTATCAAAGTAAGAAAATATGATAATCCCCTTTCCAAGTTTCAAAAATACAATTTCGACGACACAGACGGCACGAGTCTCTATAAGATAAAAACAAGTTTTTTTTAATAAAAAGGTCAGAGCCTCAATGTTTCAATTTTAATAAGAGTTCGTATGATTTTCTATTTGATTAAGAAAAAATTAGGGTTTTGGTTTTTGTTTTTGTTTTTGTTTTTATTTTTATTTTTATTTTTATTTTTTATTTTTATTATGATGAAGAAGAAGAAAAGGGTTAAAGTTTTAAATTCAAATTCATTTTTGCATGTTGATTTGGAAAGTACGATGCCTTAAGTTTTCACGTAGGTGGTTTGATTTGGAGAGGATGATGTCCTAAGTTTTCAGGTAGGTGGTTTGATTCTCTTTTTGATTTTTTGATTTAGAGTGGATTAATTTATTTTATGATATTGGAAAATATTTTAGGGTCAACTTAGAAAATATGGGCAATTTCTATGTTGGGAGCATAAAAACTTATTTTAGTTTTCACATTAGTCCATTGCAGAAAATAGGGTTATTTTTTTTAGCATTGTTTTGGTACAACTTTTAAGGCTCTAAACTATTAGGAAAATGTAATTTTAAGGGGAAAATGGTAAACAAATTAGATAAGATGTGCAAGGGACAAATTAATGACAAAATGTGGTTTTGTGCAAGCATGGTTCAGTTCAAAATTCTATGGAAGGAAAGAGAATTAGAAGAAATCCACTCTAGAGTCAATGGGAACCAAGTGGTTCGAGGAGATTTAGCTCGAAATGAGGTATTCAAGTACATTGAGAACCCATTGATGAGGGTAGGTGATGGGATTATTTATCGTATCGTATAGTATTGGGATGTAGATACATGAGCCTTTATGGTGCAGGGACAAATGATTGAGATCACCACCCAGGATATCTATTTTTTGATAGAAATACCAATGATGGGAGTCTTTGGTGACACTCAGCCTATACTTCCTTGAAGGAGGAACTTCGAGGATTTTTTATAGATTGATTTATAAATTGTCGTGGATATTCCACTGGAGCAATTCGTCACAACAGATATTATACTATTCTGAAATCTTAAATTATGCAATTTCTTTCCTTAAATCCCAGATTAGTTGTTACTAGTTTATTGTTTAGATTTATGGAAAATAATTGGATACGAAAAATGAAAGAAATGGGAAAAAGAGCACACCATCCACACACAAATGAACATAAGATATGTCCTGAGAAACCCAATACAAGAGAAAACCCAACTAGAAGGTGAGGTCTATGCTTTTCTCTCCTTTATTCAATTATGGAAATGCATATAAAAAGAAAGAGGCTCTCACTATGGAGTTGCTTTTGACATTGTGGCATGTATGGATGCTACATAATCTTTTACTCCCCTGTTATGGTCTCAAAATACCATTCTTAGATGCTCTTCTTAACTATGGAAAAAATATAATACAAAAGAATGAGACCCTTTCTCCTAGTGGCTTGGTATTAAACATATCTTGAGAGTTGTCTAGGGTTAGGATTTTGACTTCCTCAACTCTCAATTAGTGATTAGGTTTGGACCTTCTAGAATATTCTTGAAATTCCACACATGGCTAGCCCTATATGTGTGAGTAATGGGATTGTATGTGACATCCACTTGTACCATGGTGGTCAACAACATAGGTCAACTTATTGGAGGCATAGCTTTTTCGTACAAGCTTTGATTGAGGAAATGTTTTGACTGTTTGAAAGGTCTCAAAGTGTAGAACACCATCAAGGGTGTGTGCACATGCTCTGGATATTGTGACACTAAAAATTCCATTTAATTCCTCAAAATGGCTCTGGAAGGTTTTGAACCCCAATTTTCCAAACTGGGACCTCCCGCTAAAATGGTCCTACAAACCGATTCCTTCAATTTTTTCCACCTAGAAAGTACCAAGATAGATGAAAAATTGTGTAATGATCCAATCTGGATCATACCTCCCCATTTAAGGAGGATTTTGGTCTCCAAAACCTTTACTAAATGAGGTGAGGAATTTTTTTCTCTACCTTCTCCCTCGAATACCATTTTGCTTTTCTTGGAAATTGTCCTTTCAACCCAATTTTCCAAAGGTCACGTTGCCCCTATATTATAGTCATGGGCTTCTTCTACAAAACTATGTCTTCTTCAAACTCTACCTGAGCATATGGTTCTAAGTCCTCTATGGTAGGTAGGACCTACTCCTCTTCCTGATCCTGATCCAACATGGAAGGATCACAGAGTTTCAAATTATCGGCAATCACTACTGAGTAAAAGTGCATGTATGGGGGTAGATTAAGTCTATATCCATTATCTCCCACCTTCTCCAATATCTCAAAAGGGTCATATCACAGAGCCGTGATATTCTTGCTAAGACCTTGTAGTCTTTCCTTTTTCAACTATAACCAAAATTTGTTTCCCACTTTAAATGACTTCTCATTTCTATGTTGATCATGCATTGCCTTATAATTTTCTTGTGACTTATTGAATGTCTCATGTACTTGTAAATGGATCTATCTAATCTTTTCAATGAATCTCTCTGCTCTTAATGATTCTCCCATGATGTCTTCCCTCACTCCTCCTTGCTATCCATAAACAACATCCAAGGGTGAAGGAAGAAAATGCTCATAACAAGTTTCAAAAGGGGATTTACCAATAAAACAAGGGATTGATCTATATTGTAAGAGTGTTGAACATATATCAAATTTTCATCCCAGGTTTTCAGATGCTTCTGATTGTAACCCATTAAAAGTTACATCAAAGTCACATTGAATACTTTTGTCTACCCATATGTTTTTGGATCGAATGTTGTAGATCTTTTCAACATAATGTCCATATTCTCCCAAAGTGTAGTCCAAAAACCACTAATAAATATGGTATCCCTATCTAAGATGATGCTTCTTGGTATACCGAAGTGCACCCAAACTTGTTAAAATAATGTGTTTGCTTCTTCTTGTCCTCTGATGGTATTTTTATAAGGCGTAATAATGTACATCTTGTTGAACCTTTCAACTACGACAAAAACATAGACATGTCCCTTCCTGGTTGTTGACAAACCACCCACAAAATCCATGGAAATGACTTCCCAAGGTCAAGTGGCTATAGGTAAGGGATGGTATAGACCTTTCTTCCTATTATTGAGATTGTTGGTACAACAAAGATTGCATCCTATAATATATATGGCTACATATTCTTGCATTCTATGCCAATACACATACCTTTGTAAGTTAACAATAGTCTTCCCAACACTAAAATATCCTGCAACCTTGGAGGTGTGAGCCTACCTAATAGGTTGCAATCTTTCACCTTTAGGAACATAGAGATTGTCTAGCTCATAGAGAAACCCATTATGGAGATGATAGTCATGCTTACCATGACCTTTTTCTATATGACTTTTTCCCTATAGCTTTTGAAACACCTCTTTAAAGTCCTCATCTTTTATGCATGCCTCTTTGTATGCAACATGGTTAAAAGTCTCCATGTGCATAATAGTTCCCAGAGTTGTAATCTTGGATGTGGGTGGCCTTGAAACCATGTCTTCCAACGTATGAGTTTTTCCCTTCTTATACTTCATGACTAGATTAAATTTATGCAAAAACCCCATCCACTTGTAATGTCTAGTTTGTTGAAGCCTACTATGGGCCTGCAAATATTATAGTGGTTTTTGATCTATGTGGATAATGGTTACCTTGCCAATCATATAGTGTTTCCACTTCTTAACAAATTGAACTAGGGCATAAAGTTCCTTATCATGTGTAGGGTAGTTCAAAACTCCCCCATGCAACATCTCAGAATGATAGCACATTATCTTAACTCCTTGCATAAAAAAATGCTCCTATAGCATAACCACTTGTATCTATCTCCACTTCAAATGGATTCTTAAAGTTAGGAAATGCAAGAATTGGTGATTGACTAATATTTCATTTCATCTCATCGAAAGCTTTCTACTAATTCTTTCCCCGCTAAAAAATCTTATTGATTGTTGTTATGATCTGGAGTGGTGCAGCTACCGTTGAAAAGAATGCTATAAAATTCTGTGGGTACTGTGTTTCCCCAACAAAGATCCTAACTTTATTGACAATAGTAAGTATTGGCCATTTTATGATGGCCTCTGTATTGTTGGGATCTATCTTGATCTCCCATCCACTGATCACATAACCCAAATACACCAATAATGACTAAGCAAACTCACATTTCTTGAGCTCAGTCAGAAGCTGGTTCTTTTTTCAGAGCATATAAAACCTACATGAGACGTGATATGTCCTCCTCCTAGGTAGAGCTATAAACCAATATATCATCCAAATGCACTATAACACATGAATCTAAATATGGGCACAATACAACATTCATGAGTCTCATAAATGTATCTGACACATTACATAAACCAAATGGAATGACCAACAATTCATACAAACCTTGCCTTATCTTGAAGGAGGTCTTGTAGGTGTTGTCTTCTTTAACGCATACCTAGTTGTATCCTGATTTGAGATCCAACTTGGTGAATTACGTGGCATGTTGTTGGTCTACCAAATCATCGATCCAGGGTAGAGGGTGTCGATTATTTAGTGTAATTTTTTTCAAAGCTTTGTAGTTGATAAACATTTGCTAAGTCCCATCCTTCTTGGCTATGATGATGATAGGTGACCCACAAGGTGAAGTGCTTGGCTAAATCACTACTTTCTCCAATAGTTGCTACCACTCCTTCACTTTAGTTGCTTCCAAAATAGGTTGTATATATAGTCCAATATTTGGTAATGGGGAGTCAAGCAATACATATATCTTGTGCTCCACTTCCCTCTTTGGTGGTATCTCTTTAGAATCCTAGAAAACTCCTCTATATGCCTGTAAAAACTCCTCGAATTGTTGTTTTGTCTCCTTAGTACATCCCTCCAAGGATGCCTTTACCCTCAGTGATTCATTACCTAACTAATTCTTTCATAAGAAAATAAAATCATCCTTCTTACTTGAACTAATCAATTTTTTTCTTGGTTGGCAGTTACTGTTGAGATATTTGATTTACCTTTATATGCATTGATAATGAAGGACTTCCCATCCTTGATCAAGTAGTATTGGTTTTCTCTTCTCGTGAATATTTCACCCCTCATATACATGTCGGGGCTTCCAAACACCACACCACACACATCAAGGGGTACCACATATAACTCCACTTCATCAATAAGATATGGACTTACAACATATTTGATCTTACACTCTTTCATGACCTTGATTTGTTCGTCTTTGTTCACACACCCTAATGGATATGGCCTAGGATGATCATGAACCTCCAACCCAAGATCTCTGACTAAATTGATTGTTATGTGTTTGTCTTGCGAACTGGAATTGAATAGAGTGTCTACCTTGGTATTCTTGACCTGGATCTTAATATGGAAGTGTTTTTTCATCTCCTTCTCTTCCTTTTGATGAAGGCTACTCAAATTCACCTCTTTATGCACTGAAGTGCAGACAATCTTCTCATCCACATTTGAGTTGCTCTCTACCGAATTTCTTGAATTTGTGGCTAGAAGGTTCTTCTTCTTGGAATCCTTCTCATGGATCTTAGTGTTTAGTTCTGGATGTAGTTTCCAACACTTTTCTTTAGTGTGACCATCAATATTGCAATTGTTACAATGGTTAATTGGATCCTTGCACTGATGTGCAGTGGATGTCATCTTCTTGGATTTCCCTTTTTCTTCTTCTTTCCTTCCTTGGAAGCATCTTGGTTCTCTTTATGGTTGGAATCACTTGGATATTCTTTATTGTCGCCTATGTTTTCCAGATATTATGCTTGCACATGGACCTCATCAATTTTATTGGGTTTGAAGAGCATCATTTGATTTTGTAAATGATTATGTAGACCTCCCAAATACTTTAGGAGTACATGTGGGTTCTTGGGAGAGATACCCATCATGATACCCATCTTTCTAAATTAAGTGGTGTGTTATTGCACACTCTACCCTTGCCTTTTCTTGAAGTAATTCCAATAGATCCACTGGTCCTATATATATCCAATAGGGTAGAAATAAGACTTAATGAGGGTCTCTATGTCTCTGTGTGACTTTCCCACCAGGTTAATGCATGGCCCTCTAATTTTAGTCTAGAAAAAAAATATTTTTCTCTTCTTCTATATGGTGGACATTGAAATAGACCTCTAACTATTGCAACCAATTATTCAAATTTACTGCATTGATCTCACTTTGTTTTGTCTCAATATCCACTGTCACTTCCATTTTAAATAAGTATTGTGAAGGGGTAATGGCACCATAACTTGGCTACTCTTTCTCGAGCTATTTCCTCAACTCCTTTTCCATGCCTTCATTATATCTTGGTTTCCCCTCTGATTCGATCTCTAAGTTAGAGCCTATAGCCTCCTTGGATGGTTTGATCTTGCTTGCTAGAGCTTCCATGAGGAGGGCCATATTGTGAGATATATTAGTGACTTACTCA
This sequence comes from Picea glauca, assembly GCA_000966675.3. NCBI lineage: Eukaryota > Viridiplantae > Streptophyta > Pinopsida > Pinales > Pinaceae > Picea > Picea glauca. The sequence continues at coordinate 76,068 of JZKD02S1804707.1, read as the reverse complement.
TCCAACCTCACAAATATTTTTTCTGCTAGATATCAAGGGTTGTTGTGAGAAGATTCATTCACCATGGAGAGGGTTCTATGACTTTATTCTTAAGCCAATTCTGGGATCCTACAACTTTCCACAAATACCCCAAAGAAAACTACTTTGAGACCAATATGATCTGCAAACTGCCATGAATATTTCACTGGAACAATTCGTCATGACAAATATTATATTATTATGAAATTGTAGTATATGCAATTTATTTCCTTAGATCCCAAATTATGCAAACAAAGCCAATTCCTGGATCCTACAACTTTCCACAAATACCCCAAAGAAAATTTCTTTGAGACCTATATGATCTGTAAAATTCCATGGATATTCCATCGGAATAATTCGTCACAACAATTGTTATACTCTTATCCTCATTATGTGTTCCCCCATGCGCTTCTCTCTCATATTTAGGTCTAGTAGCTTAATATACACAATTGCTACTTCATGTATGGTTACCCAATTCTATGGAAGGACCTAATCCTATTTAAACTCTTATAGATGCTACTACTATCACTTACCTAGGTTATCACTCATATTTATTCCCCTCAAAACTAGCCATATGCCTTACTATGTATTTTATATATATACACCTATCTGAGTGTTACGCCTTTATTGCTTGAGAATGATCATGATTTTAGTATTAAGTAAGAGAGAAAAGATTCTTCAAGTAGGAGTATGATATATGGAAAGAATATATCAGAACGTTATAGAGTAAGTAATGATATCAATCATGTGGATTCACATTTGGTCTAGTTGAAAGATATCAAGAGAATTATCAACTTATTGTTCATATTTATGAAAATAACTAGATACATAAATGAAAGAAATGAGAAAATAATGCACTATCCACACATAAGTGAACACAAGATATATCCCGGGAAACCCAATACTAGATAAAACCCAACTAGAAGGTGAGGCCTATGCTCTACCCTCTTTTCTTCCATTATGGAAATGGAAATACAAATAAAGAGGCACTCATTGTGGAGTTTCCTTTGACATTATGGCCTATATGGCTACTAAAGAATCTTTCCCTCCTATGTTTTTCTCTCAAAATACCACTCCTAGATTCTCTTCTCAACTATGGAACAAATGCAATACAAAATAATGGGACCCTTTCCCCTCCTAGTGGCCCGATATTTAACATAGCTCGATAGTCATCTAAGGTTAGGGTTTTGACTTCCTCAAACCTCAATTACTGATCAGGTTTGGACCTTCAATATTCTTCTTGAAATTACACATGTGGCTAGATCCATATGTAAAGTAATGGGGATTGATGTGGCATCAACTCGTACCATGGTGGTCAACAAGGTAGGTCAACTTAAGGGAGGCATAACTTCTGCATACAAGCTCCAGTTGAGGTGATTCTTGCATTGTTGAAAATGTATTAGAGTGTACAACATCGTTGAGGGTGTGTGTGCAAGCTTTGTGTTGATGTTTTTGGTAGTAACAAGAGGTATTCACCTCCGAGACAACTTTTCTTAAAGATAAAGATGTCAAGAAGTCAAAGTAAACCATTAAATAGTTCCAATAATCCCTGTAGGAAATTAGAAGATCCCGGAGGAGAAGTTGGCCCCATAAAATAATAATAAAGAAGAAATATAATGCTCAAGAAGTAAATTCGGCCCCACAAGAAAAAAGACAAAGTGAAAATATAATTTCTAGAAGACAAGTCATCCCTACTTGAAGACACACATGTTCAAAAAAGACACCTACCTAGTCCATTATAAATAAAGGTGATGCCTTCCTCATTTGAGATACACATTCACTCATCCATAGTGCAAGTATAGTTTAGAGAAACACTTGCAATGGTACAATGAAGAAGGATGGAATAAGGGCACAAGTTGGCTAGGATTTCCTCATAACCCTCGCTAGGCTTTATCTCTGTTGTCTTGGTGGTGCATTGGTGGAGGCCATATACTCTAGAGCTATGGCTAGGGTTTGTTGCAGCTATATTGTAGGGTTATCTCTTGTGAAGATAAGTACATATTGTTGGGATTCTTCTTTTTTGGTTTTCTCTAGTGGATAGAGATTTCTCATGGTTATATTGTATTGGCAAGGATATTTTCTCTAAAGAAAAGTTTGTTGGGTTTTCCAGGATAAATCTTTGTGTCTTCTTGTACTTGTTTATATTTTAATATATGATTATTGAATGCTAAAAGAAGATATAAATTGACGTGGTAAATCTAATGCTAACTAATTTTATAAAAATCCAACATGGTTTCAAAGTTGGTTACCTTCAGAATAGTCTAATCACTACAAGCAAGATTGTGAGATTTACCACATTGTTGCAATTTGTCGTTGCTCAAGACCTAAACCTTATAAAGCTTGTTAAGAAATATATTGGAGGATGTTGAGATTAATTTTTCAATATATCATATCACCCTAGCCTAGTGCACCTCTTGGTGGTCTCATATTACAACTTGGTGAAAGTTAAAATTTCCAGTTGCAATTGCTAGTTACAGTTACAGTTGCAGTTGTATTTATAGTTGCAGTTGGAAGTTTCTAGTTGTGCAAACCTTGAGATTAGAAGACAAGTTGGATGGTGATATAAACTTCTAGGTATGCACTTGTATATGTTTTTCAAGTTATATTATCTAGTAAAACATGAATGTGTTTGCAGGGGATGTACAAGGGACCTTTTTCCAAATGAAAATATGTAAATCCAAAGGGATCTCATATTCAATGCATTTAAAAAAATAGTGCATCCTCCCTAAAAGTTAAGACTCTAGGTTTGAGTGTTTAAATTGATATGCCTCTAACTGTGTAGCTGTTATGGAATTATTGTGATCTTATGAACATCTAGTTGCATATTGATCTATTTAAGTTATGATCTCTATACTAACCACTTAATACTAGAGATGCACTTGTTTGCAAGCCAAGTTGATCTCCCCTCTAGGAGATATTCCTTTTTGTTGTTTGTCCCAGGCAGGTTATCTTGTAAATTCCATGAGGGTTACTACATAGATAGGTCACTAATGATAGCTTTGATAGGGAGCTATAGTGATTGTTGCAGAAGTAAACATATTAGATAGTCTCTAGTTTGACACGTGAAGCAGTCTAACCAGACAAGGAGTTCTGTACATGAAAGTATTCATTCATGTACTGAAGGAGAAGAGCATGCAGTTATATGACATTAATGAGACATATCATGAGGAGGAGGAATCCTTCAGAAGATATAGAGGATATCACATGGAGTTTGACAATGAGAAGCAGGAGGAGATGGTGTCTTCTCCCCCTCACCCTTCAACATTTCAGAGGGAGCCAGTTGAGCCTGTTGATCCAATTGATCTAGTAGATATTGTTGATGTATTGAAGTAGCTCGGAAAAGGACTACTGAGGCTCATCAGACTTTGCAGAAGGTAGAGGGACAGACAACTCTTCATGGTGATTTTATAGAAAGAAAGAGACATCAGAGATTCTCGAGCTATGTTGTAGCGATGAGCCACATCATTGATTCTAATCCTTCCTGTTATGAGGAGGTATCTAGTCAACAAGTATGGAGAAATTACATGATGGAGGAGTATCAGTACATCATAAATAATGATGTGTGGGATATTGTTCTGAGGCCGGAACGGAAGTCGGTGGTGACTTCCAAGTGGATATATAAGATCAAACATGTAGCTGATGGGAGCATAAAGAAGCACATAGTGATATTTGTGACTAGAGGATTCTCTTAGGTAGAGGGAATAGACTACGAGGATACATTTTCTCTTGTTGCTCGGTACACCTCCATTTAGATAATCATTTCCCTTACTTCAACAATGGGTTGGAGACTTGTTGATATCATTTCTCGTTTGCGGATTTTTCCTTCCCTGTTATTTTTCCCAACTTCTTTTTACCATTTCTTTTCCCTCTTCTATACCTCGCCTTGTTCCCCTCTTTCTTTTTTCCCTTCTTCTATCCATTTCTAGTTACCATACTTAGTTGTAATTCAAAAATCGGTGGGTTCACGAGTTTACAGGTTGGAGAAAATTCATCTCCATCCACTTTCTTATGTCATATGTCCGATCGCCTTGCTACGTTATACTTAGGAATTTTTCCAACTTCACGGGTTCATGGGTTCAAGCCTTCATCCTCCAAGTTCTGTGATCTTCACTTTGCACCCACAATTCTATGATCTACATTATGGAAATCAGATTTGTTGCAGGTTCTGAGCTCCTAAGTGTTTTATTTATTCTGCATGCAAGCCCAATCAACCGTTTTTCTACACTTAACTTATTTTTGATCATCCATAACCACGATTTGGTGGGTTCCCAGGTTGGCGGGTTCATGACAAGCTCCATATTTAAAATTGCTCTCATTCATCCCCACCATTCTCATGCTTTTTCCAATATGCATTAAGTGTTGTTTAATGCTAACAATTGATTTTGCAGGCTATGAAAAGATCCTCATTAATAGCGAAAGGATTGAGGAGTCTACTCATTAAATTTCATTAAAATTTGATCCGAAATCGGATCTAGAACCCTGATAGGGATTGAAAAATGCTCAAAAATGAAAGTGCTCAGGATCCGACGAAACCAATGCCATTGTGTCTGTCTCGTCTTCCTGATTCCGGTGGTATATTTACTTTGTCAAACAAGCTTTGTATGCAGAAGTTATCGCATTCTGATCGGAAGCCCAAATAGGTAAAAAGTCAAAGGTCAACTGGTCAAAAAGTGAACGTTGATGTCAGCATGACATCAACACACTGACTGTGCAGTAGATGACGTGGCACTCTTTGGATGATGGTGATTGGGCAGGTTTGCTGTCAGGGCAGACATGTGGCAGGCAACTGGACAAGTCATTGGTTGACAAGTGGCATTTGTCCATCAAATGGGAAAGTGCCACGTGGCCCAGTCATGGGTAGCCACGTGGCACCCAGTCATCAGTGGAAGTGGCATGTTTCAAAAAAAAAAATGTTTTGGGGTCCATGGGTTTTGAACCCATGACCACCACCAAGCCCAACAGCTTAAGAAATGGTCCTTTACCAATACACCAAATTAATTCTTATGTTGTAAAACCCACATTATAAAATATATTGCAAAGTATTGTAAGGAGCGCCAAAAGGGGGCCAGCGCACAACCCTTTTGGGCTGGCGCTTGGCCACATGAAGCCATGTGACCCTGCCAAGGGGGCGCGCGCTGGATATAAGGGGCTTATGCCCATATTGTAACTATAAAGTGGGTTTTTAACTACTTTTTGGGTTTTAATAATTAATTAGCCCATTTTTAATGGTTTTTATCCATTTTTGGGAGTTATTGGGTAGTTTTGGAGCCTAATTTTTGGGAGTAAGTTGGAGATGAGCAACCAACTTCCCAGCTATATAACCCAGGCCTGTTTGAGGCCAGAGGACAACATTGAGGGCATTCAGAGAAGAATTATTCTGAGGAGAAGCCAAGCCAAAGCCATTTTGAGGCAGATAAGCTTTTGAGAGGAGACGCTGTCGGACCATTTTTGGGAGCTCCGGACGTCCGTTTTGCATGCCATTTTCTTTGCATGGTTCTAGAGATCTGGAAGAACATGACCAGATCAGTCTTGTAGCCATTTGGCATTACAGCGATGTACTTTTGATCTTTTGAACAGAAATAAAGAAGCCTCCCCCACAGAGAAAAGGCCTGGAGACATAGGGAAAGTTGTGCCGAACTCCGTTATCAATCTGTGTGTTACGGTTTGTTGTTTATTATTCATTTTAGATCTGCATATGTGTATATGGCTGTCATAATTCCTTTTCTTTCCTCATTCTTTCACTAAGTTTCTCAAATGGTTAATTAATGCATGCAAAATTAAAACTCAACCATAAGTCATTAAAAGATCCGGTGGATCAAGAGGTATCATAGCTAGTTGATGTTTGTATTTGAGTTGCATGTTAACCAGGGAAAAGCTACAGCGTGGTGAAGATGAGATTGTTGTAGAGAATCCATTAATTGGATTGAGAAAAAGAGCTTCTCACAACGAGAAGATGGCATCGGAAGAAGGGATTTCTCAAGATGAGAAAGAGTTCCGGAAAACATTCCTTGCTATGTCGAAGATGGTGAAAGTCTTGTACGAATATTACTTGGAACAGAAGCGACCAGTTTTGGGTGATTCTTCAAAGGGAAAAAGTGAAGAGGAAGAGGACCATCCTCAAATTCCTCCTTCACCTCCATCAACACCTCCTTCTTCTCC
>JZKD02S1804707.1:21438-49162 GCA_000966675.3 Picea glauca | reverse complement strand
TTCAGAGCATAATTATGCTGAGGAGAAGCCAAGCCAAAGCCATTTTGAGGCAGAGAAGCTTTTGAGGAGGAGACGCTGTCGGACCATTTCTGGGAGCTCCGGACGTCCGTTTTGCATGTCATTTTCTTTGGATGGTTCTAGAGATCTGGAAGAACATGACCAGATAAGTCTTGTAGACATTTGGCATTGCAGCAATGTAGTTTTGAGATTTTGAATAGAAATAAAGAAGCCTCCCCCACAGAGAAAAGGCTCGGAGACGTAGGCAAAGTTGTGTCGAACTCCGTTATCAATCTGCGTGTTATGGTTTGTTGTTTATTATTCATTTCAGATTTGCATATGTGTATATGGCTGTCATAATTCCTTTTCTTTCCTCATTCTTTCACTAAGTTTCTCAAATGGTTAATTAATGCATGCAAAATTAAAACTCAACCATAAGTCATTAAAAGATCCGGCGGATCCATTTTCTAAAGGATTGTATTATTGTCATCTCTCTGAAAAGATTTATTTCAAGTTATTATCCTATTGAAGAAATACTCCCATCAACCTATGGCAGCAGTAGCTAGACAATTGTTTTGTGGTGATACTTTAAATATCTTTGGTCGTGAAGACTAGAACTTTCAGTGGTCCAGAGCATATTCATATTATTCCTCTCCTCTTGCACAGAAAGATGTAATTTGGGTATCCAGAATTTCTTGCACAAGGTTTGTTCCTGAGGCCTTTGACTGTAAAGAACTTCTTGCATAGTGCATGGAGAAGTATGTGCCAAGATAGGGAATTATACAACTCCAAGATCATTCTCCGATTTCCCTTTCACCACAATTTTTTCACAAGATGTTGAAGCTCCCAGATCCAACGCTTACCTTCAAAGGAGAAGACAACATATATTTCTTGAAGAAACCTAAAAATGGCCTTGACCTCCTGCCTAAATATTTGGAGAATCCCACGTCTATTTCAGAAGACATAACCGGGATCCAGGTCGACTCTTTTAAAAACCCCTTTCGAGAAATTGCATGGTTGTTTACCAGGTTGACAGGTCAGGAAAGCACTTCCTCTATCTCTCTCATGATTTTATATATCCAGTATTTTACAGTGAAATAACAAGCCATATTTGACTGGGGAAAACATATTTCTATCGAAATCTCGTCCCAATTAACGCATTATAAAAGGGACAAAAAATTCTTTATGGTTTCATATCTAATATTCACTATAGTGTATTGTTGTCAATTCCCAAAATTGACCGCAAGTAAGAGGGTGAATTGTGAAATAGATCTAGTTACCTTCTGGTATCAGGCATTATGGAGACATAAGAACCCTTTGTATTTTTATGAAGTTTATAATTATTTTTTCTTAGTCTTAAAGAGGTTGTTGTTGGGCAAAAATACTTCAAGGATATTGGACCAAGCTAACAAATTCTTAGAGGAAAAAGGAATGATAGAACAAATGGAGAATCACAGTGTCATAAGGATATTATGTTCCAAATAAAATCCTTCTTTTCTCCCATATCATGTATCTGAAAAATTATTCATTACAGAGGTGGCAAGGAAATACAACTTCTGGCTACATTTTTTCCAAGAAAAAAGGAAAAAGAAATTTATCCCCTTGCCATGGAAGATTGGAGATTTCATATTTAGAAACTTAAATAAAATTGATGAGTTTGCAAATCACTTCAACAATGTAAATTTAAAGTATGCCGAAAATATAAAGGGGTTTGATCCTAACAAAATATTTGTGGAACATATGCTTTCGGCGGGATTCAGTAACTCGCTCATCCATACTATCTTGAATGAAGAAGAAGGTAACAATCAAAGTACTCACATACACAATGATGGTGACTTAGAAACAATACTCAATACTAATGAGTTTTATAAGAAAAAGGGAAAGGGTCCCAGTGAAAGGAGCACCCAGTCTCCAGTTGTTACTCCCAAAAATACCACATCCTAGAGCAATGCTCCAATGGCTCACCCAGTTAGAAAGGTTGTCAACAATAGTTCAAGTGGCGGAGGAGAGAAGAATCCTGCTTGGGAAAATCAAGAGTTCACATAAGTTCTGTGTAAAAAAGAAGAGCAATAATTTAGTGCAAGAGGAAGAGGACAATCTTATAGAAAACGACATCAATAACTTTTCTTTGGAAGACATGGAGCTAGAGGTAGATATTGAGAAAATGTTTCACGCAATTGATCAGCCATAAAATATGGCCCAACAAAATTCGTTATTAGAATTCGTTTCAAATGAGACCTTCAATGAAGAAGAGTCATTTACTTTCCAAAGTGATGTTTTTTATAAAGAGTCTAAAAAAATGATTGTAAAAAGAGGTGACCAGAAAAATAAAAACGAAAAATCTCGCTCAGAGGTCGACCTGAAGGACATGCAACCATCCCAAATTTATAAAATCCACAGGGCAATTGGGGATTCTCTTGACGATTATATTAATGTTATGGAATCAAAAAATGCTAAGTTAAAAGAAAGGATTAGAGAATTGGAAAATTCCTTAATGCCTCTTCCAATCCTAGCAAGTCCTTTGTCAATGGTTAAACCAACTACACGTGCCATTAAGTTGAAATGATATTCAATTTTACTCACAACGGTCTGAATTTATGTAGATAAAAACATTAAAAAGAGAATGTCACTGATAACAGAAGCATGGGAGGTATCAAAAAATATTGTTTCTTTCGTCTCAAGGGCACATGCTTTTCATGAGTATCTGCAAGTCGATTTGAAGAACGGAGAAGGTTTCTACATTGATGTTGTCTTTCCATTTGGAATTAAAGTTTCAAACATGACAGAATTGAAAAGAAGAGAAGAGGATCTTCCTTCTCCAAGTCGAATTAAACAACGAAATTCGTGTTGGAAGGATAAGATCAAGAATTTGAATAACATTTTCCAAGCATGCAACGAATCCATACTAAAAAGAGAATAATTGTTCAAAAGACTCACAGAGGTAGATTTGGCAGGAAGCACTAATGATGTACAATACCCTAAGTTAATTCTCAATTCAATGTTTCTAACAAAGCAACAATTTGATGAGAAAGTTGAGATATTTAAGGGGTTATTAGCGGAAACATTTTATGGCATAGTTGAATACAATGAAGAAGAAATAGACAATTGGTTGGTTGATTATTCTATGAAAAATCAAGATATTGAGGAGGAAATACATGGAATTTATCATGTCTTAAGAGACTTGGAAGGCAAATTATTCAATATTAAGACCAGGCATGAAATAAATGTTGCACCAATGAAAAACTACATTGAAGATTGGTTTAAAAAGGAAATTGACAAATTAGCCAAAGAAGGCCAAGAAGCAGTTGAGACGGTTCCTATAACCATCAATGAGGACAATAAAAGGACAACAACAAGCAAGTGAATGAGGAGAGAGACCATCATAGTAAGCTTATGTTGATCACATATTGCTTTCTTTATCAATTGTTTTCATCCAATTACTCCATTTCTTTAACTAGAAAGGTTTAACCAAAATATGATAACTTCTTCCTTTCTTCTGTCCAGATCTTGCTACTCCGTCATTGCCCGCCATATTCTTCCACAAATTACTTCTTGTTTATATTTTATTTATGGTCCGTGGGAGCCCAAATCCCAATCCTAAGTACAAATGCATTTAAATTTCAAGGCTTTGTAACAAACTCTATTTTTTTTCAAAAATCCCAAAGAAAACTTTTTCGGGATCAGCTTTGAATATATTTTATAACTATGAGTTTTGAGTATAAATTATTTGAGATTTATCTATGACTATCTTCATTTTAGATTCCCATGTGTTTATTCTATTAAATTTCTCCTATGCGTGCATACCATTTTCTTTTATTTTATGTGATTAGAAATCTTTAGTTTAACTATGATGGATGTGAGGAAATTTTGCTTATCGATTTTAAGAATATGTGATCTGTAAGGTTCCTAGTCATCTCTTAGGAACTCTCCTAAAAAAAAAAACTTTTTATTTTACTGCAATCTCTATATTTATTTGAATATCACGACGAATTTTATCAAAGTCCTATATTATTTTGAAAATCTATAATTCAGAGAAAATCTTGAAACAAAGAGGGGAACCACCTCTATAAAAACGCAGAAGGATTTGTATCCCCGTGAGGTTTTCATTTTGGTCCTAACGGATTCAATTGTCAACATTTTTGGAGACCATACTGGGGAATGAATTGAAATTTGAAATCTGGTTTATCATCTTTTGAAGGATACATGACTTTTCCCCATGGTGATTAGCCCCACGTAGAAATTGGATTAAATAATCAACAAAACATCTTACATCGGTTATATAATCTCATAATAACGACAGTCGATACCAGAGAATAATTGCAAATATATTGGCAGACATTGGTCCAAGAAGAAGAAAGATAAATCCTTCGTAGACAAAGGAGAGACAAGCGACAAGAGTGAAGAAATGAAATATTAGCTAGAGTATCACAAGAACAAGGTTGGGATTGAAGCTGGACGAATACAAGGGACCCATTACCAGAAGTAAAAGAAAGAAACTCTATATTCTAAGAAGTGGAAAACATATTCTTGAAATATATTTGGAGATGGCATAAAGAAATGAACAACCATGAGAAGAACCACAAAGAGAACCTCATGAAGAAAGACAAGGAGGTGGTGAAAGAAATCAAGAAAAACTAATATTTGGAAATCAAAGAAGAGTAAGGAATCCCACCTTAAATATTCGAGGTGAAAAACATGACCTCCCTATTCTCCCTAAGGGTACCTTGAAAGAATTTTATGGATATGGAACAAATGATGCCAAAAGACACCTTAATTTATTTCTTGATGTTTGTGATTTTCATCGTGTTGAATATGACCATGTGATGATAAGGTTATTTCTTCAAACCTTATCAGGACGAGCCTATCAATGGTATATGACATTACCTAGTAGGTCAATTGGGTCATTTAATGACCTCAAAGCCATGTTCCTCACTATGTTTTCTCCTCCAATTGCATATCATACCCTTCTCATTGATTTCACCCAGATTGGTTTGAGGAAGAAAGAGAGAATATGATATTTTAATCTCATGTTCAATAAAACCTTGAGTAATATTCCAAAAGATAAAATACCTAATGATACAATGATACTAGATTCTTATAATAATGTGATGCCCTTGAATGTAAAATATGCTATCAGGACATCCCAGATGGATACCTTGGAGGAACCAATGATTAAATCCACTGAGATGGAATAAATTATGATTGAGACGATGTTGACCCCGATATTATCTTGGGAAAAGTATAAAGGAATATGGGAGGCCTAAGTATTGATAATCAAGGATCCTCTATCTCAAGAAAGAACAAATATCTAAAGCCACGAGCGACCCAAAATTAAACAATTCGGGGAGGATTTTTCAAGGGAACCATATCATATGTGAAGGTAGACCCTGTTGCAACACAAGAAACCAAGCAAAGAATTGAAATTGCAAAAATCAATAGAAACATTAGGAAAATGAAGAACGAGATAACCAGATTAAGAAAGGGGGATAATTACACTACTAAATATTGAAAACTTTGCGACAACTACTTGCGACGAAAGTATCCTTTCGTCGCAAAATTGAAGATAAAGAGTTTCTTTTTTCAATTTTTTTATAAATCCAGCCCGTGTTTGTCACTCTTGAGATGAAACCAAATGTATGTCTCAAGAGAGAAGAATGTGAAGACAATGGACTACTATCTCTCTTGCAACGACCTTTGGTTATCATCGCAAGAGATATGATCCAATGATGATCGTTACAATGTTCAAACAGTCACCCAACTAATTAACAAAGTCAACATTGACTTGGTCAACATTCGTCGCAAGAGCGGTGATCCAATGATGATCGTTGCACTGTTCAAACAGTCGCCCAACTATTTGACAAAGTCAACATTGACTTGTTCAACATTCGTCACTCTTGCGATGCAAGAAAATATATAAATATTTTGCAAATTAGAGATTTTGTGACAATCTTGTTATAACAACGACGATTCAAAAAGGGTATTTTTGTGCAAAAGAATGTCGCAAAATATTAGAGGTGGGAAAAAAATTAAAGAGGATGAAAAGGGTGATGGTAGTTGTTATTTCCCTTGCAAAAAATGTTGCACTACACGTCCCATAAGAATTTTGATAGCAAAAGATAAAAAAACATTGTAGGAAATATGAGCACATTGATGAGGAATCGAATAAATATCATCCTGTGGTAATTATCTATATGTTCATTATTTGTTTTTATATATATATATAATATATATATATTGTTGGGATATTTTTTATACACACTAATTTTGCATGATTGTTGTAATTATAAAGTTAGAGTTTCCCCCTAACTTTTTGGAGAATATTGCACCAAGTAATAGTAGAAATAATGTTGTACAAGTTGAGGAACATGATCAAGTAAATGAGGATCTCATGGAAGAAGATGATGTGAAAAATCAAGTTAATGATCCCATAGAAGAAGATGATGGGACAAATCAAATGATCCAAGATTTGTTTGCTCAGCCGGATGAGGATGGAGACAACGATGGTATTTATGATGAACCTCTATTAAAAAAGGAAAATAAATGACTTTATGAATGTTCAAGAGAAAATATTTTCTCCGCTACATTGCTACTATTGAAATTAAAGGTTATGAATCATTTGTCGAACACTTGTATGACACAGATCCTAAGGTATGTAATATGTTTCATCTCATATACATAAATGTTGACTTTTTTCTATTTTCTTTTAGTGTTAATTAATGTGTAAAATAAGAATGAAATTTTTATGATTAATATTATTTACATTAACTAGTTATTTGTTATGTTGTAGATTGTTAGGTGAATTTGTGTTACCATCGTCAAATATTTTACCTTGCACATATCGAGATTTGCATGCCATTATGAAAGACATTGGAATGGATTATCAAACTATAGATGGATGTCCTAATGATCATATTATATATTATGGACAACATGCTTCGAAAATAGAATGCCCACAATGTCTTATCAGTAGATATTGAATCGATCAAGTAACAAAAAGGGTGCCTTGAAAGGTTCTTTGTCATATTCCCATAATTCCACATTTGCAGCGATTGTTCAAGTGTGAAAGCATACCACAATTTATGGATTACCATGCACATAACAGAAGTGGAGATGGTGTTCTTAGAATTCCTTCTGATGGTTACGCATTTAAGAAAATTGAGGGAAAATGGGCAGATTTCAAAGATGAACCTCATAATGTTAGGCTTTCATTGGCAGTTGATGGTGTTAATCCATTAAGAGAGATTAGGTCTATTTACTCAATGTCGCCTATTTTTGTTATCAACAATAACATTCCTCCTTGGATGTCAATAAAGAGGGAGCACATAATGTTGACAATGATTGTTCGAGGTATTTGTTTACACTAATTTTTTAAATGCAACATTTTCATTTGTTTCATTTTTTGCATAATATCTTTATTTATTTATTTACTTATATATACATATCATAGTAGTAATTATGTGTAATTTCAAACAATTAGGTAAGTAAAAAGTTAAAGATATGAATGTATATATCGAGCCTCTTAACGACGAGCTACTAAAGTTATGGGTTGGCATAACTATGTATGACATATGTAAACCAATTGAGGAGAAGAAATTTAAATTATGTGGAATAATTTTATGGACAATTCATGATGCCCCACGACTAACACATTTTTGTGGTATATATCATTCTATTTATCTTTAATACTATATATTGTTTTAAAGATATATTGCATGTTTAATTTTTAAATAATCTCATCGTATAATTGACATTAATCCATCTGTTGTAGGTCTTCAAACAAAGAGTAAATTTTCATGTTCATTTTTTGGTCCTAAGACTAAGTATCGTCATTCAAAAAGTTTAGGAAAGGTGGTGTTTGATGAGTAGAGGCACCTCCTCCCTAAGAACCATAGGTATCGTACTACTGAAAAACATTTTTTCAATGGGAAATAAGAGATTGGTTTAAAACCATGAAGAATGACACCTCACCTATGGAGGTTGGATTATAATAGAAATAGTCAAGGTACACAATTTCTTTATATATCGTATATGTAATGTTTTGAATTTTTATTTTAATCATTGAATTTTATTTACCTTATTTGATCATTATTGTTGTGATTTATTTTATGCTTCATGAAGTCCACCATCATGAATGTATTAATAATGGGCTTTCACAAGGAATAAAATGTTATCCCTCTGAATTCATGAGGTTTCCCTACTATGAGGAGATAAAAATAGCTCATTTGTTTGATACAATGCATATCGGGAAGAATGTGACATAAATGTTATGGTGAATCATAGATGGTAGGAGGGATAAAGAAAAAAATGTCAAAATTTGTACTGACATTCAGGAAATCAATCATTCAATGCGAAGTGTGATCCAATCAAGTAGCGATGGAGACTGAAATAACCTTCCATGGTTATTAACATAGCAACAAAGAAATGATGTAAAAGAGGTCATTCAAAGAATTAAATTTCCCACAAGTTTTTCTTCAAACATAAATAACATCTTAATGAAGAAAGGTGAATTTGGTGGGGTAAAAACACAAGATTGCCATACCTTCATTAAGGTAGTAATTTTGGTATACATATTAATATATTGGCCTTATACATATTTAAAGTTTTTTATTTTTTTTGTCTACTTTGGTCGAAACAAATAATGATTCATTTTTTTTGTTACAGTATGTTCTACTGCTATCTCTCCCAAATGACTTTGACAACAACGTCAAACAAGTTATATACGATCTTGGAAAATACATGAGGTAATTAGTTGTGATTTATATGCAAAATGTTCTTTCAATTTGTTGTTGTAATTAATGACATGTGTTTTACTTGTAATGTAATATATATTATGTTATGTTGAAACATGTTGTTTTCTTATGTCATGATCTCATGTAGATGGTTTTCATTGAATGAAATCCATGAATATGATATAAAGTATTGGAAGAGAGAAATTCCTTGGCTAATGTGTGAAATGAAAAAGTATATACCTCCAACATTTTTCAATGCACAAGAACACTACCTCATACACCAAGTTGAGGAGATTGAAATGTGTGGACCTGTACACACAAGGTCAATGTGGATGGTGGAGAGGCATTTGAAATCATTGAAGGCTTTGGTTAGACAAAGAGCACATCCCGAGGGTTCTATGGTGGAGGGATATATGGTATATCAATTCATGGTGTATATTATTCAATATCTTTTTAAATTAGCAACACCAACTATGCATGCAGTGGATCACATTTGGGATGTGAACTCCATCAAAAAAATTGAAGATCAGGAGCACATGTTGGGGAAAGGTAGAATGAAATAAATGAGAGGTAATATATTAATAATTGTGGAGATTTATATTAATATATATAAATTTTCATTTTTTGTGTATATGATCATACTCATTAATATATTAATATCTATTATTTCATCAATTATTAATATTTACCATGGTTATAACTAATATTTAATATTGGTGAATTATATTGATTTTTTTATTCAGTTGGCCAAGATTGGGATGCACTGCATTTATACATTGAAAACAATCTTGACTAGATGAATGTATGGATTGATAGATGGAAACAACATCATGGTGATAGGTTATCATGACAACGACTGTCTGAATTGGTTAGAGAAGCTCGTTGTAACTGAGATGTCAATGTTATGCAAAGGGAAATTGATTTAGCATATGGTTTGAAAGATGGACATGCAAGAAAATTCACCCATTTTATTCAGTTATTTTATATTATATTAATGTGACTACATGTGTACTGTCTTTTTCAAATACTTTCCAAGTTATATAGATATGTTAATTTATTAATTTATTAATTGACAATGCATCTTTTACATATTTGGCATATTGCAGTTGAAACGCCACAAGGCTATGTGGTGCAATGGTCATAAATTTCACATCAAACGATTGGACGAAACCAGGAAAAATTATGATAGTGGGATAACTGTAGTATTCCAGGTCACTAATGTTTTCTCTAGGAGTGACAGACATCCCCGAGAATATGAAAATAGATACTATGGGTATTTGAATGATATACTTGAGTGTGACTTTAATTCCTTCAAATTTGTTATGTTCAATGTCAAATGGTATAGGTTACGAATGCATGAACGCGATGAGGAAAGAACTGTTATTAAACACGCCAATAGTTTTTCGATGATTAAAAAAATGATGTTTGAAAGAGGACATGATCGCTATGTTTTTCCAAGACAATGTGAACATGTCTTTTACTCAAATGTTCCAAGTGAGAGGGATTGATCATTTGTTGTTATATATGATCCAAGAGGAAGGCCAGTTAAGTATAATCATGTACAAGAAGTAGATGATATTGAAGAAGAATATGATTCACCAGATCAGACAAAGCTGGAAGATCATGCAAGGTCGATATACGAAGAAGACGAATAAGATCATGATCCAGACGTAAGAGGCAATGTAGTTCTTGATGATGATGTCGATGAAAATATGCTAAAAAATGACATTGATGACGATGATAATATCGTCAATCCTTTCAACACCATTTCTGATCCGGATGATGATACAAATTTTGAGTTCGATGAAGAAGAAGATACAAAATAAGGATGATACAAATGTTGAATTGGATCAGGTATGTGACCACATATTTTAATTTGTATGAATTATTCTCTTAAAATAATTTACTTATGGCATGGTTTAATTACATGTTTTTAAGTTTTATGCAACGTTTTTATATCCTATGTTACATGTTTTTTAATTATTATGTGAAACCTAAAAATAGTTTCCAATATACTAGAGTACATGGTAAACTAAAAATATCATTTACAAACACATAATTTCATTTACCTTCATTAATTTTTGTTTTGGCATTTTCTATGCATGAATGTTACTATGTTGCTTTCAATTATTTTCTATTTTATAGATTGGGTATTGGGGAATTGAGAGTGATGTGAGGGGGAGGGGAGGGGCAATATGAGCTTCCACCTTCACGTGGTTCACATTATTTAGTAGAGGATAAATTATTCTTGAAACCAAGAGAATCTCATTCATTTTTATACCATCATGATCGTAGATTTCATCATTGTTGTCATAGTATTGCATCAACAAATTTTCGATAAATGTGTTTTTCATTTCTATAGAATCTTTGTTGAAACTGTTTGAACACATGCTAGGACAACACACCTACATTGACGGTATGGGAGGTTTTCCATACTCAAACATGAGTCAAACAAACAATTCAACAATCAAATATTCTTTGGTTATTCTATCAAAATCCAAAAATAAGGAGCGCCTTCTCATGTACTTGACCCCACTTATAACTGACATGTGAATGGGGCCAACGTTGAAATTTTTTCAATTTGCGGTTGTATGGAATAAAAGTTGACATGGTTAGATTAGACGCATACAATGACAGTATGAGATATTTTCCAGACTTAAACATGACTCACACAAACAATTCAACAACCAAACAATAAGCCTATATAATAATTAATGTGAATGGGGCCAACAATGATTTTTTTTCAATTTGTGTTTTTATGGACTGAAATTTGACATGCTAGGACAACACACATGAATTGACGCTATGGGAGGGTTTCTAGACTCAAACATGAGTCAAAAAAACAATTGGAAAATCAAACAATCTTTGTATATTCTATAAAAAGCCAACAATAAGGTGTGCTTGCTCATGCACTTGACCCCGCTTATAATTGACATGTTGATGGGGCCAACGTTGAAAGTTTTTCAATATGTGCTTGTATGGACTGAAATTTGACATGGTTAGACTAGAGACATACAATGATGGTATGTGATGTTTTTCAGACTCAAACATGACTCATACAATCAATTCCATAATCAAACAACAAGCCTATAGAATAATTAATGTGAATGGGGCCAATGTTGAAATTTTTCCAATTTGTGCTTGTTATATGGACTGAAATTTGACATGGATAGAACGTACTAGATGCATGCATTGATGGTATGGGAGGTTTCTTGGAATCAAACATGACTCACATAATCAATTCCAAAATAAAACAACAAGCCTGTATAATAATTAATGTGAATGGGGCCAATGTTGAATTTTTTTCCATTTGTGCTTGTATGGACTGAAATTTGACATGCTAGGACAACACACATGCATTGACGGCATGTGAAGGTTTCTGGTTTCAAACATGAGTAAAAAAACCAATTTTACAATCACATATTCTTTGGTTATTCTATCAAAATCCAACAATAAGGCACACCTTATCATGTACTTGACCTCGCTTATAACTGACACATTGATGGCGCCAACGTTGAATGTTTTTCAATTTTTGCTTGTATGGACTGAAATTTGACATGGTTAGACTAGACACAATCAATGATGGTATGGGAGGGTTTATTGAATCAAACATGACTCACATAATCAATTCCACAATCAAACAACAATCCTATAGAATAATTAATGTGAATGGGGCCAATGTTGAAATTTTTCCAATTTGTGCTTGTTATATGGATTGAAATTTGACATGGTTAGAATGTACTAGATGCATGTATTGATGGTATGGGAGGGTTGTTGGACTCGAAAAAGAATAAAACAATCAATTCCACAATCAAACAACAATCCTATAGAAGAGTTAATGTGAATGGGGCCAACGTTGAAATTTTTCAATCCGTCTTCCCCGAATGGTCCATACATGCCAGTGATGTTGGCCCCACCACAAATCAATTATGTAACGACCTATCCCATGTGTTTAAATTCAAAAGAGAAGAAATATCTCCCTTCTCCTAACTTATATTCGATAGTTGACATGGTCATCTCTTTGATAGGGCTATTAGAGCCAGATCTCCCTACCCTTATCGAGGTCATCGACATGTATTCCTTCGAGAGTGTTTTTTTTCCATCTAGTGAAGATATCCTAGAATCCATGGCTGAAGTTTTTCCCTTGACATGTATTCCTTACAAAGCATTGTCTTCTTGGAATCCATGATCAAAGAAAGGTTACGAGCATAAGTTTTCTTCTATGTGGAAATCTAGTTAAAAAATAAAACAGAAGCTACGAGCATAGTTTTTATTCCTTGTGGAAAGCTCGTTAAAAAATGAAACAAAAGCTATGAGCATAGTTTTTCTTCTCTGTGGAAATATCATTAAAAAATGAAACAAAAATCTGGGGATTGAACTTGGAGTTACAAGCATAGTTTAATTTTGTTGCAAGCTTGTGTAAAAGTGGAACCAATTCTGAGCTTAGTCTTTGTTCTTTCTCGTGCTCGTAAATACATGAGAATGTGATCGAGTATACTTTTATCACTTTTTCAGACTCGTAAAGGTTATACGAAAAAGGAACCCCCTAGAGTTTCATTTAAGTTCTTTTTATTTAGTTTCCCAAGATTGGGATGCACTACATTTATACATTGCAAACAATCTTGACTAGATGAATGTATGGATTGAAAGATGTAAACAACATCATGGCGGTAGGTTATCATGGCAACGCCTATTTGAATTGGTTAGAGAAGCTTGTTGTAACTGGGATGCCAATGTTATGCAAAGGGAAATTGATTTAGCATATGGTTTGAAAGATGGACATGCAAGAAAATTCACCCATTTTATTCAGTTATTTTAGATTATATTAATCTGAATACATGTGTACTGTATTTTTTAGATACTTTCCAAGTTATATAAATATGTTAATTTATTAATTGACAATGCATCTTTTACATATCTGGCATATTGCAGTTGAAACACCACAAGGCAATGTGGTGCAATGGTTGTAAATTTCTCATCAAACAGTTGGATGAAACGAGGAAAACTTATGATAGTGGGATAACTATAGTATTCCAGGTCACTAATGTTTCCTCTAGGAGTGACAGACACCCCCGAGAATCTGAAAATAGATACTATGGGTATTTGAATGATATACTTGAGTGTGGCTTTAATTCCTTCAAATTCGTTATGTTTGATGTCAAATTGTATAGGTTACGAATGCATGAACATGATGAGGAAAGAACTGCTATTCAACATGCCAACATATTTCCGATGATTAAAAAAATGGTGTTTGAAAGAGGACATGATCGCTATGTTTTTCCAAGATAATGTGAACATGTCTTTTACTCAAATGTTCTAGGTGAGAGGGATTGGTAATTTGTTGTTAGATATGATCCAAGAGGAAGTCCAGTTAAGTATACTCATGTACAGGAAGAAGATGACATTGAAAAAGAAGATGATTCACTAGATCAGACGGAGTCAGAAGATCATGCAAGGTCGATACACGAAGAAGACAAATAATATCATGATCCAGACGTAGGAGACAATGCAGTTCTTGATGATGATGTCGATGGAAATATGATCAAAAAAGACATTGATGACGATGATGATATCATCAATCCTTTCAACATCGTTTCCGGTCCGGATGATGATACATATGTTGAGTTCGATGAAGAAGAAGATACAAAATAAGGATGATACAAATGTTGAGTTGGATCAAGTACGTGACTATATATTTTAATTTGTATGAATTATTCTCTTAAAATAATTTACTTATGTCATGGGTTAATTACATGTTTTTAAGTTTTATGCGATGTTTTTATATCCTATGTTACATATATTTTAATTATTATGTGAAACCTAAAAATAGTTTCTAATATACTAGAGTACATGGTAAACTAAAAATATCATTTACAAACACATAATTTCATTTACCTTCATTAATTTTTGTTTTGGTAGTTTCTATGCATGAATCTTACTATGTTGCTTTCAATTATTTTAAATTTTATAGATTGGGTATTGGGGAATTGAGAGTGATGTGAGGGGGAGGGGAGGGGCCATATGAGCTTCCACCTTCACGTAGTTCACATTGTTCAATAGAGGATAAATTATTCTTGAAACCAAGAGAAGCTCATTCATTTTTATAACACCATGATCATAGATGTCATCATTGTTGTCATAGTATTGCATCAACGAATTTTCAATAAACGTATTTTTTATTTCTATAGAATCTTCGTTGAAGTTGTTTGAACACATCCTAGGACAACACACCTGCATTGACGGTATGGGAGGGTTTCCGTACTCAAACATGAGTCAAAAAAACAATTCAACAATCAAATATTCTTTGGTTATTCTATGAAAATCCAAAAATAAGGAGCGCCTTCTCATGTACTTGACCCCGCTTATAACTGACATGTGAATGGGGCCAACATTGAAATTTTTTCAATTTGTGGTTGTATGGACTAAAATTTGACATGGTTAGATTAGATGCATACAATGACGACATGGGAGATTTTCCAGACTGAAAAATGAATCACACAAACAATTCAACAACCAAACAACAAGCCTATAGATTAATTAATGTGAATGGGGCCAACATTGAAATTTTTACAATTTGTGCTTTTATGGACTAAAATTTGACCTGCTAGGACAACACACATGCATTGACACTATGGGAGGTTTTCTAGACTCAAACATGAGTCAAGCAAACAATTATAAAATCAAATAATCTTTGTATATTTTATCAAAATCCAACAATAAGGTGTGCCTACTCATGTACTTGACCCCACTTATAACTGACATGTTGATGGGGCCAGCGTTGCAAGTTTGTCAATTTTTGCTTGTATGGACTGAAATTTGACATGGTTAGACTAGATGCATACAATGATGGTATGTGATGATTTTCATACTCAAACATGACTCATACAATCAATTCCATAATAAAACAACAAGTCTATAGAATAATTAATGTGAATGGGGCCAATGTTGAAATTTTTCCAATTTGTGCTTGTTATATGGACTAAAATTTGACATGGCTAGAACATACTAGATGCATGCATTGATGGTATGGGAGGTTTGTTGGAATCAAACATGACTCACATAATCAACTCCATAATAAAAGAACAATCCTATATAATAATTAATGTGAATGGGGCCAATGTTGAAATTTTTTCAGTTTGTGCTTGTATGGACTAAAATTTGACATGCTAGGACAACAGACATGCATTGACGGCATGGGAGGGTTTCTAGACTAAAACATGAGTAAAAAATCCAATTTTACAATAACATATTCTTTGGTTATTCTATCAAAATCCAACAATAAGGCACACCTTCTCATGTACTTGACCTCCCTTATAACTGACACGTTGATGGGGCCAACGTTGAAAGTTTTTCAATTTTTGCTTGTATGGACTGAAATTTGACATGGTTAGACTAGAAGAATACAATGACGGTATGGGAGGGTTTCTAGACTCAAACATGACTCACACGATCAATTACACAAATCAAACAACAATCCTATAGAATAATTAATGTGAATGGGGCCATTGTCGAAATTTTTCCAATTTATGCTTGTTATATGGACTAAAATTTGACATGGTTAGAACGTACTAGATGGATGCATCGATGGTATGAGAGGGTTGTTGGACTCTAACATGACTCACACAATCAATTCCACAATCAAATAACAAGCCTATAGAAGAATTAATGTTAATGGGGCCAATGCTGAAATTTTTTCAATTCGCCTTCCTTGAATGGTCCATACATTCTAGAGATGTTAGCCCCACCACAAGTCAATTATGTAACGACCTGTCCCATGTGTTTAACTTATAAAGAGAAGGAATATCTCCCTTCTCCTAACTTATATTCGGTAGTTGACATGGTCATCTCTTCGATAGGGATATTAGAGCTAGATCTCCCTACCCTTATCGAGGTCATCGACATATATTCCTTCCAGAGTGTTTTTTTGCCATCTAGTGAAGATATCCTAGAATCCATGGAAGATGTTTGTCCCTTGACATGTATTCCTTCCAAATCATTGTCCTCTTGGAAGCCATGATCAAGGAAATGTTACGAGCATAGTTTTTCTTCTATGTGGTAATCTAGTTAAAAAATAAAACAAAAGCTATGAGCATAGTTTTTCTTCTCTGTGGAAAGCTCGTTAAAAAATGAAATACAAGATATGAGCATAGTTTTGCTTCTCTGTGGAAATATCGTTAAAAAATGAAACAAAAATCTGGGGATTGAACCTGGAGTTACAAGCATAGTTTGATTTTGTTGCAAGCTTGTGAAAAAATGAAACCAATTCTGAGCTTAGTCTTTGTTCTTTCTCGTGCTCGTAAATACATGAGAATGCGACCGAGTATACTTTTATCACTTTTTCAGACTCATAAAGGTTATACGAAAAAGGAACCCCCTGGAGTTTCATTTAAGTTCTTTTTAGACTCTCTAAACATGAAAACATTGTCGAGTGATCTTGCTTCCTTTCACACTCGTTAAAAGGTTTGAAAGGGCGTCTTTTGAGTGGAAATTTATCTATTTTTTGGGCTTGCGAGACTAATTACGAAAAAGTAACACTCTAATCAAGCATGATTAGCAGAGATCTCCCATATATTGTTTTACACTTTTTTCGGGCTTGGGAGACTAAATTTATGAAAAAGTCATCCATAGAGTCACCTTTAAGTTCTTTTTAGACTCTCTAAACATGCAAAAACATTGATTTTACCTTCTTTAGGTTCATAAAACTATGCATTGAAGAACCTATGTGAGTCCAATATCCAGGACCCATCTGGGACCGAACCCTTCCTTCCTTAGGTTCATTAAAAATATGTCAAGGGACTCATCCAAAGGATGCGATATACCGAGCATTTGTTATCCTCCTCAACCTTGTTTAAAAATAAAGAGGTACTCATCTATCTACGTGGGGGAGATATTTGAAGGAAGTGGACCAAGTTTTTTGGAATCCTTTATGGCAACGATTGTCTCCCTTGAACATGGTACATGTTTGTGTCTCGTCTTAAAATTGGGTAATTCGCTTTTCTACGAGGCATACCAATTCCATGTGTCTCCATAATTTTCGTCGAGTCGAAGAGTGCTCTTATTTTCATCACATTAAATTCTTGGTGCTCGTCGAGTCAATGTTGCCAAGTCAGTTGTCATGCCTCATTATGTTCAAGGGAAGTTTCACTTCAAATCATCCATTTGCAGTATTGCAAGTTTCCATTTCCTATGTCATTCCATACTCATTCGATTCACCATATTACATCACTTTAATGTGCCAGTTTCGTCTCGATGATGGAGGATACATCATGGCCCTCCTTCGACGAGTCTTTTCCTGTCAACTTCAGCACATTATCTAGGAATTAGAATTAGAAACCAATTATTACCTTGGGACTTGCAGGCCTCCTCACTTCCGACAATAGGTTTACATCATTAACCTTTAATCGGATGATTCCACGAATTTTCAACCTCAACTCATTTATTCACATTCACTAGAATGTACTAGGGCACCTTCAAATTCATTGACATCATTGGTGATTTCCATTGCACTTGTTAATGGTTTACCTCAATGCTTGGTAATCAAGTGGTTTCTCCCATGTTCGACATCAAATCATCTATTCACATGACTAGATTCATACCACATTGGGATTGGGATGAAGACCCTAGGTTGCACATTCACTATGTTATATGCTTCTCCCAGGATGTGAAGGAGATCATTAAGAATGTTGATATATATATTGTCACATAGATCCACTTTGTATTGATCCATGGCTATGTTTTGTCATCTCATAGCTCCACCGTGTATTTTTCATGGCTGCAATCAGTTCATGTCATGGAGGTATGGATCCACATTGTATCTCTGGTGGCCATATCCTTAGTCAGTGTTTTCATGGATCCATAGTGTATTGGTCGACATCTGTGCTTTGAGCCATCTCGTATTCTGAGAATAGGTATGCCTACCTCAAAAATGGAACATATATTAATATTGTTTCATGATTGTTTGCAACTTCTTCTAGGTTCTCCCAATCCATTAGCCTTGCATTGAATAATTTTAAAGTGTTTTGGCAATCATTTTCTCTTCTAACCTCACACTTTATGGGGCATCTGTTACACATCAAAATGTCACACTTGAGTTACACACCCTAAGTGTCGCAAGTATCGCAAAGTGACATATGCACCTTAGTAAGTGTCACATTCACTGTCACAAGTGTTGTATTCACCTTCCCACGTGTCTCATTCAATTTGTGAGGTGTCACCACCCCTTGAAACCATTAGATTTTTTTTTCATGACCCCTAAGTCACATGGGAGGAGGAAAACAATAATGTTTTGGTCAAAACACACTTTTTCCTTGGAAATTTCGACCCTTTTTTGAGCATTTATGAAAACCAATGCCTCCTGTCCATACTTTGGGTGCACACATAGCACCACCTCTACCACTATCAGGGAGCGTTGATCTAGGATCAATGCTCTGTCTCTCACTAGGGGGTAGCACTAGTGTTGTTGAGAGAAAGGGGGATCTCCCCCACATTAATCTATCAGCTAACTCTTTGAAATTGAGTCAGTTGTGTTTGACCCTCATGCTTGGGCTTCACTTTAGGATCTTATCCAAGCCTCAAGGAGCCATATCCTCAATCATACCCCTCATTTTCTCATAGTTGTTGTGCCTCTCAAACCCTATATATTGAGGGATTTCCAAGGTGAAGAGGAGGAATCTTTCAGATATCAAACTTATGGTCTTGGTAGCATCGTGCAAGGGCTGGATGAGGAGATCTTGGGGAGGCTTCTACAACTACATCAATCTAGGTCTGTAAGTATTCTCTTTGGGTTCTCATTTGAATATACTTGGTCTATTTCCTTCAAGCTTGTGTATTATTGCATGTGCTTGTCTATTCTTCCTTCGATCTTTGTAGATGAATTTGTTTGATCTAATATTGTAGAGTAGGAGTTCTTTGTTTATCTTTGCTTCCTATTGTAATTATCAAGTTTCACTTAGGATTTTGGATATCAAGCTCAGATTGGAAGCAGCAAGGACAAACTTAGAAACAAGGTGCATCACACTCTTTCTCCTTCTCTGTTTTTAATTGGTTAAACTGAATTCAAAGGGATCTTAGTGTCCATTTGTAATTTTATGTCTTGGTATAGGGGTCAATAATCCAAGGGAAAGTTTACATGTCCGCAGGGGAATATTTCCATAACACTTAGTTAGATCAATTATCTTGTTGGAGAGTTTCTTGACAATTTTATGGAGGGATTCCATGTCTCAGGAACCAAAATATTTCTTATCTTAAGATATTTTGGCTACAATTGTTTTGATTTTGTGATTGCCTTTACCTTTTGAAAATGAAAACCTAGGGTTACCTTTCAGACTCAGCATGTCCTTCTCAAGTTTAATGACTTCTTTGAAAGTTTCTTCTAAAGTAGTTTTCTCAACCCTCTTAACAAACATTGCCATAGAAATATACAAATCCGAGGTATAAAATTCTATTGAAACATATTCAATAGGTCTAGAATCCTGAGGAATATTATTCATTAAAGTGATGAATTTTTCATTAAAATATTTGAAATTTTCCATAGCATCCATTTTAATCCTAGATAGATCTAAAACCAAAGTTGCAAGGGTATTTTTCTCACCAAAATTTTCTATAAAATCAATTTCAAACACATTCCAACTAGTGATAGATGCTTGAGTTAAAGAAAATAACTATGTCGACGCTTTGTTCTCAAATGTATAAGGAAATAATCTGCAGACAACATCTTCATATTGAACATTCATAAGTATAACAACAAGCATAAAATTTTTGATATGGTATTCTACAAAATATTTCTTACCTGGGTCAAATTTGGGAAAGAACTTATCACGATGCATGGGCATGTCATGGAATTCCCTGAGGACTGCAACAACAACAAGAGCTAACCATGTTTGGTTATTTGGTGGATTTTGATTAGCTCCGACCATTGGTTGAGGATTGATAAGGATTAGTTGTTTTCCTTATCCATATGATTCAGGGGCGTCTTCGGGTTCACCCCTTGATGTCCTAGGTGATGATTCAAGAGGACTGGGAGGTATACTGCCACCACCAGCAAGCAAACAAATTTCTAGTTCAAAATCAGAAGATTGTAAAAGACCTTGTAGAACTTGAGATAAGTGATATTCAAGTGTCCCGACAATCAGGTTATCCTCGTGGATGAACGAGTTTTCAAAGAACGAGTCTTTCTTCATAGGGTTTATTTGGTATTGGGGTAAAAAATAGTCAATAGGGAGTTAGCCAGACTACCTACTCCATTGTCGAGTTAAGACACGTTTGTGAGAATATTTTATTATTGTCTCAATCTCTTCTCTTATATAGTTTCAATGGGTTGGGGTTATCCTCTTAGAGTGCATAGAACCTCGTTGATTGGAAAACTAAATGGGCTTGTCTACATAGTATGATAGAGGATGAAAGGCTTGTTCAGGGTTGAAAAAGTGAGAATCACTAGACTAAGTAGCATTGATCAGTAGAATAGAACGGGTAGGGTTTAGATTTTTGTTTGCAACCATTCAGTTCAATGTCCCTCTTTCTAGCGCCATTTTTGTTGACGGGTCCAAAATGGTCTGTCAAGCAAGTAAGGGTGAACACCTGATGGAAGGTCCCAATGAGACCTACTCTCATTTGGGATGGAATTTTTGAACAGTATGTGGGCCTACTTGCCACTCTAAACTATTATATAAATATGAATATGAGAATATAATGTTCTCAAATGAATTAAAATATGAGATTAAATTAATTGATGTTGTCTATTACTAATTTAAATGCAATTCTCAACTATTCTAACATATCTTGATCAGGATCAAGCTAATTAAAAATGAGTACAGTGAAAGGTATTAACATTAGGATTATAAATAACTAATGTATTCCAATGATATATGAGAACAAAAATGCTACAAATACATTTACAATTAGTTGCATAATGCATTTATAACATCATATTTGTACTAATAAAGAAACATATGATAGTGTGAGCATCAAGAATAAAGTGAAGAAATAATTCACACAAAAGAATTATGTGATACATAAGAAAAAGATAAATCACCAAGAAAAGTCTCATATACATTCACCAAAGTCATAATTTTCCATAATTCCTCTTTCTATGTATTCATTCCAAAGTAGAAGTATCGTCTTTCATTTACAAAGGGAAAAATTCCTTCTTTCATAAAAACACTCTCTTTTATAAAATAAGAGTAGGTTGTTCATATTCTATAATTGTCATCATGTCATATGACAATTACAATATTTCGTTTCACATTCTTGACTGGGATTTTACAAAATTTCATATGATCAAAATAAAGAGAGCCCATTACAAAATATAATGATTAAGAGGTCTTCGATTGTTGCATGTTGTCTCTATACTCCTTCCAAAGCTCGTAGTCCTTCAGGATTACATCTACTCTACTCACCTACACCTTTTCTAGATCTATCTCACTATTACAAATATGGGTTGTCACCTCTACCTTCAGGCTCTGTTATGTTCTCTAAATGAATTCTTTGGTTAGTGAGGTCAGTTTGATTGGTTTTATGAGATTTTCTTTTGATACCTCTTTATTTACTTCTTTAATTTTTTCAATAGTCTATCTTATTAGATTTCTCTTATTTTCCACATCTTCTATCTTCGACTCAACTAGGGTTGCTTCTTCCAAGTATGCCATCACCTCCATTCAAAATTCTTCAAGTATGTTATTGTAGGCTCTCCATAGTATTTTGCATGCCTTGTTGACTGTTTCTTGAGTAATTTTAATATCATTTAATATGGGCTTCAAAGTTTCAAAGAGGAATTTGTCTTTCATCTTGTGTCTAGCTGTGTAGATTGGAAGGGTACTTGGTGGATCATGATATACATCTTTCCAATCTATAATTTTTCAAAGGCATTTTGAGCCTTTTAGTATTTATTCCTTGTGACTTCTAACTAACTACCAAGCCTGATTCGGTCTTGTCTGCTTCTTTGAAGTTCGTTTAATATATGAAAGCATTTTTTTTGCACAATCCTGAGCTCTTCATTAGTAGCTATGGCTTCTTCTCTAATAGTTTCTGGGATGAAGGCTCCTTTCTGGTTCTTTTCTACAGTCTTCTCCAATATCTTACTATCTTCCTATAGATTTCTGACTGTTTCCTCTAGCTTCTAATTGTAGATTCTTAACTCCAGGCATTCTACTTGTAATATTGCCATGTCTTGTCCATGTTCGGTCTTGAGTTGTTCCATTTCGTTTGAGTGTGTAAGATTGAGATATTTTGTTTCTTCTTGATGTAATATTTGATTTACACCAGCCTTTTTCTTAAAATCAACATTTAATTTATCTTTAGTTGTAATTCCTTTTGCATTTCTTCCTTGTGTAGTCGTCCCAGTCTGTCATCCTCCTTTTTTAACTCACCATATATATCTTATTTTATCATGTTTAGAGTTTCTTCTAGCTTAGTCACTCTGGCCCTAGATATATCCAATACTTCTCCTATTTCATATACCGACATAACATTTGCACCTGTAAATGCATTTAGGGCTGATGCTGACTGTATAGCATTTTCCTTTGGGTCTGATCCTGCCTTCCATTTGATGATTCTCTCAATGGGTGCCTTCTTGAGTGAATATTCTCCCCTCTTTATCTTATTTATTCTCGTCTCAATAGCCCTATTTTTATGGCTATAATAATATTCACCTACTACAATTACAACATTGTCCATCCCTAATTCTTGAGATGTGTAAGAAATATTTCTCGGGATGACTACTAGAGGAGTGAATTCCTCAACAAGAATAGTAATTATGATTGCACCAATATTTGATGAGACTATGCTTAACTCATCTTGTTTTCTTTTCTTTTACTTCTCTAAATTTCCTCTACTCTCTTTATTTTTTCTTCTTCTTCAGTAGCTACTCTGTGTCTTTTGTCATCTTCCCTTTTCTTCTTTTCTGGTTGCATATCTTCTTTGGCTTTGATTTCCTTTTCAGTGTTCCTTTTTCTTCCTTCATCATTTTTATTCAGGGTTTCATCTTGATTGGTGTTCTTCTTTTCCATCTCTGCTTTTTTCTTTTGTTGATAGCTTTCTTCTGCTTCTCTGGATCCCTATGCTCTGTCATCGTATTTTTGTGCTTGTTCCCTTTCTTTAGCCTCTAGCTTCTCCTTTTCCTTCTCCAGTAACATTTTGAATTGTTCCTTCACTACAATCCTCTCTTCATCTTTTTCCATTTATAGCTTTTCCATGACTAGCTCACTCTGTAACTTTCATAATACTTCTTAAAAAAAATCCCCTTTGAAGAGGTCTTCTACAAAGTTCACTTCATGAATGAATTGGTGTGCAAGCTTGACCGATTTTACACGATCATACACTATATTGCATGGATCATGACCCTTCGGGTTCCTTGTGCAGAGACATATCTCCCTCATGTCTTTGGCTTCCTTCTCAACATGGGGTTTTTTGGATAGAGTATATCTACATACGTGTAGTGGGAAATTTGGACAATATTTATGTTTTTCTCTTATAGATATGTTGTGACCCCTTTCTCTATTGTTGGATATGTAATTTCTCTAGATAACAACTCGTCAAGAACATACTTTGGAAAGATATGTGGTATTCCAATACTTCCATACACCATAATGTAAGTATAATATTTCTTTACATACCAATCCCCTATCTCTCTTATGGTTTTTATGACCCCTTGAGATATCCTGTGTGGGTAAATCCCAAAAACCACCTTGTACAGAGGGGCTAATAAATACTCACAGATGTTGTAAAAATATTCTTTGTAATTTACATCCCACAGTTCAAAGAAATAGATATGAATTGGAGGGTGACTTATAGTCCAACTCTATTCAAAAGCAGGGAAAAGGTGCGCAGAGAAGATTACATCAATAAGATATGTTGACATATACAAGTTTTTTTTTTCATACCTGTAACTTCCTTATCTCTGTTAACAATGATGAAAGCTAGGAAGATCACCCAATTTAACACTTGTCCTGTCTTCGCCACCATATATGCCATCAGAAAGCATTCCATCCCAAAGTGTGTGTTTGTTTCTACACTGTACAATCTACATATCATTGTTTTCATCAACCTATATGGTCTCTTTAGATATTGATTTGGGACATATTTTTTTCCCTCCTTAACTCATCTCATCTCATCAATATACCAATTTTCCATTAGTTCTTCAAAGTCTTCATTCTCTACCTTGAACTTCTCCAGAAATGATTTGTTTAATGATATTGTAGGTTCATGGGTTTGATACCTAATTCTGATATCCTTGAATTTCGGGGAAGCGATCAAAACTTTGGACTCATTGAATATGGTGGTCGTCTCTTTTTGAAGGTGGGTAAACATTGTTGTAGGAGAAAAGCATTGGGTGAGCCGCTAGAGTATGAATGTTGCTTCTTCCAATATTTCGATATGAATCTATCTTTTCATCCTCGGGTGGATAATATTGGTTTTTGAATATACGATAGATTATGTGGCACCTTGGGCATTTTTCCCTCTCATAGAATAAATCGGTGTCTGCAACTATGATAGAGTTGTAACACACCCACTATCATAATTTAAAAAAAAAAATGGGTTAATCTCCCCCCTTAAAAAGGAACATCTCCAGATGCCTTCATTAGCGAAGTGCCAATTCCTGGTTCAATGTCGGGATTCAGGGTTTCTAATGTCAGAACTCATTTACCCCACAACTCGCGATCCTCCGAATCCCAATGCGCTCCTTACACATTAACTCCCTAGGCCAAGCCTGTGGTTCATTACCTTTACGACCGTGGTCTTACCTTCTGTACGGGGCTACTTCTATCGGAGGTTCAGGATTTCCATTGTCGTAATTCACTAGTCCTCAGAACTCGCAATTCCCCGATCCCCGATACGCCCCTAACGCATTAGCCCTCTATGCTATACGCTAGTCCATGTGACCACTTACCATAAGACCACCATCGTATAACCTCCCATCGGGATTTCAGCGTTTGTGATGACACAAAACACATGTCCCCAGGACTTGCAATTTTCCGATTCGCGATGCGCCTTTCTGGTCATGCTAGCCCCACTGGCTTAGCCCCTGGTCCACGTGACCAACTCCATGACCACTACCTTATTCCCGTCGGGTCTACGAGGTTTCCCATGTCACAAGACCCACGTCCACGGGACCCGCAATATCCCGATTCCCGACTCTCTCTGGATGCTCGACACGCGTCCCGTGTGAACAGACGGCTCGGATCTTATCGGTAAATCACGGATCGTGATTCCTTTGTGCACAAGTTGCATGACTCCGGAAATCCCGATACCCTGAACTCCAACTCTCCAGGATCCTCTGCCGCATGTCCCTGCTGTTGGACGGCTCAGATCCTATCGAGAAATCGCGTATCGCAATTTCAATATGTAACGGTTCTATACTCCCCAAATATCCGATGGTAAAAATCCCGACGCCTCCCAAACGCTGACACGTGTCCTGCCGAGATCAACGGCTAGGATCCGTTCTCGGGATTTCGAGGACCATAAGGTCTCGATTCTCAGACTCAACAAAACTCCGATGACCTTGTTGTCCCGATAACTTCTCCGGGATGTTGACACGTGTCCTTCCGAGATCAACGGCTAGGACTCTTCCTCTGTACACTAGAGTTTAACTCTGGTGCATCTTCTCGAGATCTGACGATTGTCGGGACGATGATCTAAGATCCGACG
Source organism: Picea glauca (assembly GCA_000966675.3). Classification (NCBI taxonomy): domain Eukaryota; kingdom Viridiplantae; phylum Streptophyta; class Pinopsida; order Pinales; family Pinaceae; genus Picea; species Picea glauca. The sequence goes on along the minus strand of JZKD02S1804707.1, from coordinate 22,796 downwards.
GTCCAGATCATTTCCTCGCATGACTACCTCTGCGCTTAACCCTTGCGCTGCTTCTCCAGATCCAATGGCTGACGGGTAATTGGACCGAGATCTAACGGTCTAGATTCGTTCTTTTGGGTCTTGGAGTTTACGATCCCAATTTCTCGTTGCTCACGATGATAGAGGACAAATGGTCAAGGTATGTAACGCCTTCGTTACTTTCGTCAATCGAATGGTCGTGAATGACCATGGGTACTCCGACGAGATCTCATCCGTCGACTTATTTCATCTCACAACACTACTATCTCGGAACCTTAACAGGATCGTTCCTCTTCGTACAGGGTTAATAATGTCTGTGCGTTCGAATCCCTATTCTGGGTTCTTGGTGAACCTTTCCGAGGAGGGAATCTCTGTGAAGAGATCCTTACTGGGGCATTCCCAGAAGCAGATAAAGGGAGACAGCTTCCCGATAGCGGCTAGGCATGATTAGATTCAGTTATCAACGTAAGTCAAGCACGATTTCCTCGGTGTTAAGCATATATCAACTCATTCATATCAAGCACTACACGGTCATTCTCATACTGAAATCATTTACAATTTCACAAGTCTATGAGATAATATCTACTCCTTATTATCAATTACTGCACAGGCATTCTTACACAAGGAATATTTGCAATTCCACAAGTCTATGAACCTGTGTGACAGCATATAAATTTCAAAATGCAACATAAGCAAAATACTTATCAGAAATAACTTCAGCAATGGAAGCAACTGCTGAGAGGGGTGCTCGTTTCCACCCAACCGTAGGCATAGTGAATCCTAATGGATTTACCACTAGCCACCCCCAAGCTGAGACCACAATGTCCTGAGACCTGTGTCTTTCTGTCTGCCAGTGCCCAGGAGCAAAGGTTGCAATCCCTTCCTCTCTGTGATCACTCACTCTACGTAAAACTAAAAAATGCCAGAGTTCCCCTCGCGTCCGCTCTTTTCAATCGCTTCTGCCATACGCCTTATCCTCTCGCGAGGTTGCATGTGGCACGATTACCGTCGCACTGGTCAGTCATGATGGCTCTACAGATAGGCGGTTCACCTCCCCATCCCTCATCAAGCCATTAACCTACCAGCCTGCAAGGCATTTATTTCAGGGCTAGCGGGTCGCTTTTGGTTCTCCGGGCTAGTGGAGTCCAAATACAGTATTTAATTCTTGGTGGAAGTTAATGCCCCTTTTTCAAGGTGCCCTCCACCACCATCGTGGTCTCTTTTTTGCACATCCCCTCTCAGCAGTTCTGCAATAAATTCAAACTATCATTTACATTCATTGACCTCTTCCTGCAGGTCCATTTACAACACATATTCATACTTATGAGTTTTGCCATAGT
>JZKD02S1804696.1:0-26477 GCA_000966675.3 Picea glauca | reverse complement strand
TTTGGAGCATCATTTGGAGTTGGTTATTGGGTTCCAAAATCTTCCACGGGGAGTTCACATGAGCACTTGGACATGGGACCCAGGCTTACAATGGTGGTTGGACTACTTCAGCATGTTGGCTTTCCTTTCTACATGGGACCTTGGTTCTTCAGTCTTCTTCAACATTATGGTCCACAATTATCCATGGGACTCTGGTATATGGTTGTACATCAAGCGTTGAGGACAACGCTTTCATAAGGGGGATGGAATGTAAGGTAGCCAAAGAGGTAGTCGGGGGGGGCCAGAGGGACCATAGTGATAATAGTGGAGGTCATTCAATGTAAGGTGGAATAGGTCCACTATATTATTAAATAAGGCCCACTATGGTAGTTAGATATAATAGATGGGTAATTAGATATAATAAATGTAAGATGACTTCTTAGAAGGTTCTACTTCTAGAAGATTCCTAATGTATTGAGACATGAAGAGAAATATTGTATTTAGAGCGGTAGCTCAATAGGAGGATGCCCCTTCGAAGAGGTAAGTGAATAGGAGAGGATCCCTTCCATAACAGGATCCATTGTGTGGTGTTTCCCTACCTCAAGGGTTTCTATAATAAAGTTGTGGTTTTCTATATGGTTTCATATATCTTGTGTGGTGATTGTATTCAGATATTTTCAGATCTATTGTGATATTTGGTATTCAGGTATTTGGTACTTAACATTAACTCATCATAAGACCAGGCGAAAACATCTTTATACTGTCTGAGTAGGTCTTTGTATTTACTTTTTACTTCGGGAGGGAGGAACTTGGATATTTTTACCATCCTAGATTCTTCTTTGGTTCCTATATCGTAGTCCTCCACTTCTTTTGGTTGGGGTTGTAAGGTGGATTTCACAGGTATGTCGTTTTGATCAAAAAGTCTTTCTAAAGGAATCAATCCTTTCCGAATCTGGTTGTTTTTAAGGAATAGCATACGATGATCTGTGATTTTTTATCGGAAGCTTCAGGATCCTCTCCTTCTTGCATGATCCATATCGGGTCGTTTTGATTTTCTTGGTCTGCGTGAGTTTCGGAGAATTCACCCACTGCTTCAAGAAATTTCTTGATTTGTTCGTCATCCTCAAAGACCTGCCAATGCTGGATATTGTCTGGTATAGATGGTCTATGTCTGATTTCTATGTGATTATTCAATTTGAAAGTTGTGGGAGGAGAGAAGGTTGAAGTTGCTTTAGCCAATGCATCAGCGTGTAAATTCTTTGCGCGAGGGATAAAGTGGACATTTACGGACGAGAAAAAAATTTCCATGAGATCCCAGGCACAATTCTTGTATGATCTTAATCTCGGATGCTTGGCTTGGTATTGTCGATTTATTTGTTTGACTATTAACTCTGCATCTCCGTATACCTTTAAGTTATTTATCTTTAGCTTCTTGGTAGCCTCTAATCCTAAGACCAACGCTTCGTATTCACATACGTTATTAGTGTAATCTATATCCCACTGCAGTCTGTAGGAAAAAGGAACCACGGACTTTCCTTCGAGAGCCACTAAAAGCACTCCTGCACCAGCCCCTTCACAAGATGAGGCACCATCAAAATACATTTTCCAGACACCGATGCTACACAGATCCTCTGTCATATAACTTGACTCTTCCTGCTCTATATCGTTTTCCTCCAGACAACCATCTAAACCATCATCAAAAGATAAATACAATTTCCTAAATCTTGATCCGCAATATAAATAGGGAAATTTTTCGGGTTTTGAGGGTCGCTTACCATATAGGCTAATCTCGTTTCTTTGTACAACCGAGTAAACTGACCACCAAACACGAGAATTGTGGCGAACGTCATATCCAATTGAAGAGAACCCCCCAGCTTGGCTCCCCATGACCTAGACAACAGTAAGCCATACTTAGGGGGGATATCTGCGATAACCGCATCCATCAGGATACTCTTAACCGGGACCTGTGCCAGGGTAACTACTAAGTCCTTTATCATCCCCATACACTTAACCCTTCTTGAGTCAAAAGAGTAAAGGTCTCCATAAGGTCTGGTGATCTGGAGACCCAATTTGTCCATAATAATCTTAGTCATTACGTTATGGGAGGCTCCAGAGTCTAACATGAAATTATGTAGTAATTGATCATATACATTTAAAGTGATATAAAAGGGAGCAATAGTATCTTTGGCCCCTTCAAAATGCGGGCCAAAAGTGATGTTAGGTTTGTCATCTTCCAGGTTTTAGACGTCAGACTGGCTTTCTAGCTCTGAGACACCCATCACTTTGGTAATCTGCTTCCGATAAATGAGGTTTTTTGCTAATTCTACCAGAGGGATTGGTATCTTAATTTTATTTATCTCGTTTTCAAAACTGAAAGTTCCACTCACCTTGTCTGTTTCTTTGGTTGAGACTTTCGAATCTTTTCTTTCCGATTTATTCATCTGGACCGCTTTATTACTCATGGTCCTGGTTGAAGACGTAATTTTATTAGTCATTTCAGTTCCTTGTGCTTGGGTCTCAACTTTTTCCACTTCGGACTCTTGTGTGCTTACTACTTTCGTTTTGTTGTTGGGTAATAAGTTCTCTTCCGGAGTAGGCTCATAATTTTGATCTCTTTGGAGGATTTTCTTGGGTTGAGCAGTTGAGATGAGCTTACTCTTAGATCTTAAGTTATACTTGTTGAATCTCAGCCATTATCATCTCAGTTTCTTGTTGAGATTCACAAGGGTCAGTATGATCACTTTCTTCACCCTTATTCGACAGTTGTTGAGTCCTTAGAGATTTCTCATAATCTTTTCTAGTTAGATACGGTTGTGTGCAGTCATCATCGAATTTCGTGACATCATTATCGGAATCTCTGAAATCTTGGAGATCATTCGCTCCTATAAAAATTTTGCTCTCTAAGGGAGCTTGTAATTTTTTATCTTCGTTTTTTATTTGTCTTTGCTGGTTCGGGGGGTTGGGGTTCCTCTTGAAATCCTTTTTGGGGAAAAAATCAACTTTGGCCTGTTCGAGCTCCATTCTGGATATTTTATTAGACAGTTCTTTAATTACTCTAGCCATATCTTCTACCCTGTCATATGTGGATCTATTAGACCCTGACGGACCAGCTTGTTCCCTAAAGCGTTTAGTTTCTTGATTTCTCGTTTCTACTTTAGCTTTAAGCTTACCCAAAGCCATCATATTAGACTCTATTTCTACCGCATCGTCCTACATTCTGTTTAGGGTGGATCCCCTTCTTTCTCGCAAAAGGAGTGCAAAATCCGGTTCGAAAGCCCCGACGAAGGTTACTTTGGCCACGGGTTGGGACGGTTTAACCTCGGCTGGGATTTTGTTATACAGTTTGTTGAATCTTTGAATAAATTCCATGACTGTTTCTGAATCATTTTTTCTTAAAGACCCAAATTCGGTTAAATAATATAGATGATCTTTTCTCTCGCCCCATTGTCTGAGGAAAGCATCTTCCAAAGCATCACAAGACAAGATAGATGCTGCAGGTAGGCTCTGAAACCAAGTTCGGACCTAGCCTTCAAAGGTTTGGACAAGAAGTCTCGAATATACGTCCTCATGCTCGATACCTAGGATATCTGCAAATTGATCAAAGAAATTAATGTGTTCGGTCGCAGTCAGATCCCCTTCCCCAGTGAATTTTGGAAAATTTTGTATATAGTTTTCGGGAAGGTCGTGCAGAGGAATGGGCAATACTAAGGGAGCATATCTTACTGCAACTTTCGCAAACACTCTGGGAGGGGGGGCAGGCCCTTGGCCTCCAGCTCCTCCTACAGGAGCTCCTCCCCCTCCTCCTCCTATAAACCCTCCACCTCCTCCACCGGCGGCTGCCATCGTTATTAGTGGAAAGTCGTAAAGGGGGTTTCGGAAAATTAAAAGTGAATCTTGATTTTCTTCGTGAATAGGAAAATCCGGCGATGAATGATAAGGAACGCGAGGACTTAGTTCCTCATATTTGTAAGAGACTAAATCAGGAGAACCGACGGGTGTGGAAACCGAATGTGTAACACACTCTTCAGAAATAGGTGGATTCGGGAAATTTAACCGAAGGAAAGATGGTATGTTAACTGTCGACGAACCTTCAAGAGGGTCCTTTCCTTTGTGTACTAAGGGGATTGTCGGATGAATCTGACTCCTATCCTAGAAACAGTTCAATGTCAAATCTTTAGTGTCAGAGAGAGGACTGAGCGAAGTTGAGGGTTCGAAAGAACTCTGAGTCTTCAGTTGTGGGGTTTTAAGTTTGTAAACTACAGCGGTTTGCTTAAGAGAGCCTCTCGCCTTTAGAATCTTCTCGGGATCCTTAACGGGTGTAATCTGCTTACCATCCAGGTTTTGTCTGGTATTCCTTCGACCGAATGCCAGTTTATTATTCGTGGAGTCGCCAAGTGAAAGATTAGAAAGCCTTAAAAAAGGTGTGTACTCTTTGTTCACTATCAAAGGGTAACACTTTCAACGAAAAACAAATGTCGTTTTCCCAGGGAAAAAGATTTTGTAACTTCGGTCCCCGGCAATGGCGCCAGAAAGATGTTGTTCCAGAGTCTGTACTTAAGGCTTAGAAGCACAGTGTCTAGGCATCCGAAAGTGGTTAAAGGGTGGAGAAGAGAGAAACGTCAACCTTCGGAAAAGGAAACTAAGGAAGATTTCTACGTTGGCGTTGTCTATCTTCCAACTATTCTTGAATGGTTATATCATGTTCAATCACTGCCCATGAACGTTCGAGTTCAACCCGGGTAGCAGTTGTTTTAAGAATAGTATCGAAAAGGTTTAAGGCAATGTGCGGTTGATTTGATAATCTGGGTTCGATATTCGGCTGTGTTGGTACAGGGACAGTCGTGGAGGAACAGTAAAAATAAGAAAACTTCAGAGGGAAATTAATTGTTGTCTCAATTTGGTCGTAATAAAAGAGAATTTACAGTTTCGGAAATAAAGCAGGGTGCAAATCAAAGGCTCTTTCCCGTAACTGAGTTATATCTTAATAAAAAGTATGAGGTGGGAGAAAAACATTTAGCTGTCTATCGAATGAGAATCCTATCAAGGGAGAATCTCACATATAAACAAAAGAGGAAAAATTGTAAGGAAATAACCCGATGAAGCATAAAATATATATGGACTTCTGAAAGTGTTGACTGGTCTTACATCTGCTGATAGCTGATACAAAGGAAAAACAGTAAACAATTATAGAAAACCAAAATTCATTCGCTATAGTAGTGGTCGTACTAAATTATAATGAAGCATTCATCAGTTATGAATATGAAATGAAATGAAATATGAGATACAAGAAAACAAACTCATAACACAGTCGTGACAGAATTGAGAATCTTTAGATTTGCTTTGTATTAACTCTCAAAAATGTAAAAACTTTGTTATAATCGACACAAAAAGGTCCAGCCTTTTTTCCTTATTTCTATGGTATATTTATACAGTTTTACAATAAGATAGAATCTCAATCGTTACAAAAATTGCGGTTATGATAGGGAGGAGAGAAATCGCTCCATTTCTTCTTCTCTGTCTTCACTTGGTGCCAGACATTTGTCCTCACGCGTGCTCGGTACAGGTGACACATCTTTCAACCAGCTGAGATATCAGCCTCGACGGTTCTGCTTGACAGTTGGCTTCAAAAGAGTAACAGTATCGGGCTAATTGCGGCAGCCTGTCTTCCATCTGTCTGTCTATGATTTCAATAGCTAGTCCAGGTCTTTGGCTAGTCCAGGTTGGCCTGACTGAAAATTGATTCACCGAGGCATATGCTCCTAATGTCCTTGCTATTTGAGTTGTGAACTGTTCATTCTTCTTGTCCTTCCCATCTGTTATGACTTTGTATTTCTTGGTTGTTGACTCTCCTTCCTGATAGAATTTCCTCTGTACCACTGCCTTTCTCTTCTTATCGAAGAAGAATTCATTCAGAGGGAGATCTTCTACCCTTATAGGCCTCAACTCTTCATTGAAGATCCACCCTGCGTTAATATTTCCCTGAGTTGACTGCAAGGGAGTAACTGATGTGATAGGTTCTCCGATCTGCTTCGTTGATTTTCCCGTAGTAGTAACTGGACTCTACTTCTTCGGCGGGTCGGGAGTCTTAATCTCTGCTTTCGAATTCTTAGTTTGCTCTCCCTTGTCCTGGTGTTTTTCCCGATCGAGAGTCGCATCCTTAGAGCCTTCGGCATATTTTTGTTTAACCTCCGTCGTAGTTGGACTCTCACCCCGCAACACTGCGGGAAGACAACTGCGTCGATGTTCTTGGAACTTCGGAACATCGGCTCTCTCCTCAGGTGCCAAGGTTTGTATCTGAGCTAGAATCTTGGCATAGGACCTTGCACCTCGGAAAATGTCATCCGAGGGTGAATTCTCGTGCTCAAATCTCTTGAGCCCACAACTGGCCAAATGATTGCTCACAACCCTTTGCGGATCGTACTTCTTGTATTCAATGAGGACCAAATTTAGGTCTTCCAGGGTTGTTGCCTCAGCTTTGGCATGCCCAAAATCTAATAAAGAATATGAATTTAAATCAACAGGAAAAGGTGGTCATACCTTCTTTGAGTATCCCTTAAGCTCCTTGCTTATACCACCAATTACTGTTTGTCTAGCAACCTCATGACAAGCCAACTTGTCAGGAATGAACAATGGCAATGCATGCGAGGGAACAGAAGCCTCGAAAACTCTGAGATATGAAAATTCGGCTTCTACATACCATTCGGCTATGCTGCTCAGATTTGTCACTATATTGTCTGAGATCCTAGGTGGCGGGTGACCGAAAATAGTGACATGCAGGGGCACCATCACCCAGTTGAAGATTTCATATACGAAATTTGCCGCTTTGTTTTCCCACAATTTCGCATGATAAACGTGGATAGGCTCGTCTTCTGCTGGGGTCCAACTCTAGCTCATTAACGAAAATGGTGTTAAAAAACACACGGCGTCCATAATGTATGCAGACATGAAGAATGAAGACGCCTTTCCGCACTCTTTCTGCGCCCGATACTCTGTGACCCGACTGGTCAAGCTATCGGACAACATTTTCACCCAGTCGAAGGAACTGCCTTCGGCGACCCAAAACATTAGCGGCACCCATGGAAGAAAAAAATGTGAGGTGTCCTCTCTCCCGTATAACCTGCATGTCATCATAGCTACATACTTGTACTGTGGTTCTAAGGAAGTTATTGAATATATGTCGTGGTTGTCAGCCCTGAACTTCACGGCGTGCAAAACCCAATCTTTTATTAAGCTGGACATGGTTTTATCATGCTGTACACATTCCTTCTCTTTGAACTTGTCCAAGAATTCGGCGCCATATGTATAGTCGGATGTTGCGGGCATCTTATACATGGATTGCAAATGTTCAGGCCTGAAAGTCTCGATGGTGACCTTCTGCTCATTCTTGATGGTTCTAGTTGGTATGTCCACATGGTCTAATGCCCATCAGACCATGTCATAATATGGAAGCAATCATGGCCTGGCTACTACTTTATGCATTCCGGATTGAATGTCAATCTTATACTTGGTGGTTATGTCATCTTTTTCATTGTCACTGGAGTCATCGGAATAATCCACCAATTCGGCCTGCAGGACATTAGAAACGAACGACCAATTCAGGACCGAGTCGATACTTCGAGGCGAAGTATCAGTGACATTTTCTGAACCTTGTCCCAAAACCTCTACATTGGTCTTGGATGCTTTTCGCGGGGCCATGCCTGGAGATTCTGCTTTAGCTATTCTGCAATAAAAATACGTATACATACAGAAGTTAACTCACTGAGAAAATGTGCTCTGCGTAATATGAAAATGCATTTGTTATAATGAACCACAGCTCTTATATATATTCGGAAACTCGGTACCTTTCAGAACCAGTCTGTCAAATCATGTTTAGAAATCAATTTTGCCATAAAAATAGGATCTTTATTCGTCGATTTTCCCTATTTCCTAATTAATGCCATAAATTTTGATGGTTTGAAATGTCAGTTGGCACATGGAAGGAATAAGGTTACCTCGTGAAACGTGCAAGCATCAAAACACGGGATATATATTGATTTAGCTTAATTAATCCGGTTTTACCGATGTTAATTTATTTTTCGGTACTCGTTTTATCGGAATTTTTTCTTTAACTCTTTGAACCTCTAACCGCCGAATTTGCGATGATCGATTTTGGTTAACAAAACCGCAATTGTGATTAGGCACTTAATTGACTTCGTAATTACTTATATTCGCCATATCGCGACTCGGAGCTTCGAAGGTAAGTTTCCAGGAAGTTTGCATGCTGAGCTGCGAAACTGCAAGATCGCGATAATACGACTTAATTAAAAGGGAAGATAAACTCAGACTAAGTGATTAATTAATTATGTTCATATCCTTATCGTGATTTCGCGAGTCAGGGCTTGGACAGTGTAACTTTTAAAAAAGAAAACGTCGAGTGGCGAATTGCTGGCAAAAGGTTACCATAGTTTAGCTTTTTACTTTTAACCTTGACATGGGTTACTAAAATAAGGACTTCGTGATCTTGGCTATCGAGGCTACGACCATAAACTTTTGGATTTGGTGAGCACCGAGGTGCGAAAACCCGATAACGTTTAAATCATGGTTTAGGAAAACTTTACTCTCGTTACTGCCTTGGGTGAAATTTTAAAGTGATTCCGTTGTTTCGTTACTCGGGACTTATGAACTACGTGATTTATAGCATCCGACCTACGAGATCCCGAGGTAGAAGAAAAAGAGGAAACATTTTTACGAAAGGTAGGACTCGCCTCGAGAGTACAATAATAATCGTTGTTTGCGTGATAAAGCTTCAGAGATTTTGAAACCACGGACGAAAAAAACGAAAACCATCTTTCAATTTCAAGCATTAAAAATGAAATTTGTGACGGGCTAGAAAAAACAAAGGTGGCTCCAACACCCTCCACGCCTTCTATTTATGGACTGAGTCGAGGTTTCAACCACCACTGCTTTTTCATTAACTGATCCTTCATCAGGACCAGGATGAGGCTTAATTCTTAGGGGGCTGCCACGCGCTACTTTCAGATTTGATGCTAGATGAGCACGTGATTGCAGGGCCGTCAAAGGTAGTTTACATTTACACCGCTTTTGAGCCTACAATTTACCACCTTCTGCCACATAGCTCTTTTTCTATACCATGGTTTCAATTGTGGGACCACTCAATAATTTTATCATTCTAGCATGTTGTGCCCCCGCAATGAAATGTGGTCGTTGATCTGGTTGCGATCTGAGATCTGGGTGCTCTATTGAATTTAGCGTCATCACTAAAGTTTATCCACCTACCAACATTAGGGTCATCCTAACCATGCTTGAAGATGGTGCTACTTTGGCATTGAACAAGAAGACTTCCCGGAGGATGATCCAACGTGGTGGTCTGACCTCACAATGATGACATGTCATGAAAAAGAGAGGTGACATGTGCCACTTCGAAACAAGCGGATGATATGCCCAAAGGTGCTTGGACTGATTGCCACATGTCATCACCAGATGGATGCCAGGTGTCATGACTGGCAAGAGTGCCAAATATCTGAACTGATGACTGCCACGTACTTTGGCACTTCAGAGCTCAGGGGCGACCTGCATGTAGAGTTGGGGTTCTGAAGTGAATGACGACCGTTGATTTGAGGAGGACCTGTGGCAGGGATCTATTAACTCTGGGAGAAAGAACTCCAAATGAAATTGGGAATGGAGATGTTGAAACTCTCGAAGCCCGGATTCTGGAAGTAAATATTGATCGTCCAATGGAGAAGGACGCGTGTCATCTGATCTGCAACTCCGGGAGAAAGTAATCTGGAGGAAAATGAGAGGGGAAGCCCCGAAGTAAACAATGATCACTCGATTTGGAGGGACACATGGCGCTTGATCTTTAACTTTGGGAGAAATCACTCTGGATGAAATCAGGAGTGGAGATGTTGAAACTCCCGAAGTCCCGAAGTAAGCTACCACCGCTAGATTTGGATGGACACACGACAACGATCAATGGTCTACGGGAGAAAACGCTCCAGATGAAAGTGAGAGGGGAGGAGCTAAAACTCTCGAAGTCTGAACTCCCAAAGTAAATTATGACCGTCCGATCTGAAAGGACGCATGGCACTTGATCTGCAACTTTGGGGCTTCCACCTAGTCTTTAAACCTCGTGTAACTTTGACGTTTTGAAAGACTGAGAGCTGTTGATTTGAAATGCTCCTGGGATCTCCTCGTTGAAAATTGAACCTGCTCGCTTGCTTACTTCGAGCCCACAATACATCGCTTTGAGTGTTGCGCCTTGTGCCCATGGTTGCTTCCTGTGTAAATGAGGACTTAGATGACATGATGTGGGCTCAAGATACAAAATGAACAGTAATTTGAGACAAAAATGATGATGAGTGCTCGTCCTTCTTCGATAAAAATAGAAAAGCTTCGGGTCGAGACTTGGTCGGGCAAGACACCAAGGGAAACCAGGTCGTCAACAAAGGGGGAAAATGACTTTATCATTCAGAGGGAAACATCCTAGGACTTGGTGGTGAGGAAAAGAGAGAGAGAGATGAGATAAGGGTACTAACATAGGTATTAACAACAATCACATACTACCCTTGACAACATCATGTGATAACATTGGCTCCACAGGGGATGGCATGCTCCATGTGAGCTGCCAAGAACGTGCAGTTTCAATGCCTTAGCTTCAGGTTATGGAGTCTCTTATTCAAAATAGAAATAAAAAGGAAGTGGTAATTACAATTGTGGAACATTGATCATGACTTAAACAAAATACTTTTTCAGAAAGTGCCCATTGACAGGGCCACCAAAAACTTTGGAATCCTCCAAGTTCTGCAATTTATAAGTTTTGTTTGAAAATATCTTAGAAATCTTGAAGGGACCAATCTATAAGACTTAGAATTTATCATGTTTGCCTTTGTCTTGCTTGGGGGCATCCCACTTGAACACCAGATCCCCCAACTGAAAATATTCCTCGCTTGCACTCTTGTCAAAGGCTCGTTTTATTTTCTGTTGATGATCCTACGCTTTATCAAGCAGTTTATCCCTGGTCTGTTGTACTTCTATCAACTGCAGTATCCTCTTGATCATATCATTAAGTTATCCTTAGTAGTCCTGGAGTAACTTTGCCACATGAAATGTGAGTTGAATAGGAAAAACAGCCTCAACCCCATACACAAGATGAAAAGGGGAAATGCCAAATGACCTTTTGGTTGTAACTCTGTCAGCCCATAATGCAAATTTCAGCTTTGAATCCCAGGCTTTCTTATTGTCTTCTAACAACTTCTTGATGATTTTTATGAGGCTTTTGTTGGAGAAATCTGCTAAACCATTCCCCCGAGGGTAGTAGGGACTAGAATGGACTAGTGTAATCCCATACTACTCACAGAACTTGATTAATGGTTCAGCTCTGAAAGAGGCAGCATTGTCTGTAACAATCCTGCTTGGACAACCGAATCTGGACATGATATCTTCAAGGATTTATGATTACCTTATGGGAGGCACTCCTTGTAGGGATGGATTCTATCCATTTGGTAAAATAGTCAATGGAAGTCAAAATCCACCTGTGTTTTCCACTTGAGGATGGGTGGATCTCTCCAATGAAGTCAAGACCCCACTACTGGAAAGGTCCATAAACCATTACAGATTTCAAAGGCAAATATTTGAGTTGTTTCTTTCCAGCAAAATTTTGGCATTTGACACAAGCCTTAATCTTTTCACATACATCAATAAAAAGGTTCGGCCAAAAACACCCAGCTATAAGGATATTATAAGCTGTGGTCCTCTAGAAATGATGTCCTCCACATAAACTGTCATGAAAATCAGTCATAACGTTTTGGGCTTCCCGCAGGTCTAGACATCTTATCAGAACTCCCAGAGGATCCTTCCAGTACAAAACCTGATCAATGAGACAATATTTGATTGCTTTGAGTTTCAAATCTCTCACCTTGTTTTTGTCCAAACCATCAGGAGGCCTCAACTTATGCATAAAATATATGATGTCTTTATACGAGGTGCATACTGTTAAGTTCAGGATGACATGAGATTCTTTATTAGCAATCTTAGTTTGTTGATTTTCTGAGTTTACGTTCATGAAATTAACCCCTAAAGCCTTGTAGTTTGATTCAGCCAACAACCTGGCTAAACCTTGGCCTTTTACCAATTTAGTGGGCTTTATTTCCAGGTCAAACTCCAAAATTTTGGCAATCCATTAGCTTCTCTTCCCATCTATGTCAGGCTGGATCAATATCTCTTTTACTGAGTTTGACGGGACATATGCAACAATCCTTGAATTCATAACGTATACTCTGAAAGCCTTGAGGGCTCTTACCAAAGCATAAGACTGTTTTTCTATGATATCATATCTTATTTTTGCATCCCTCTACGCTTTGTTGAAAAAGGAAATAGGTTGATCTAACCCCTTTTTATTTTTCTGTAGCAAAACAACAGCCAGTGTATCCGATGAGGCAAAAGAGAATATCAGAAATTCCTTGGAATAGTCAGGGTTGATGAGCACAGGTGCTTCAGTCAAAGCCTTTTTTTTGTTCAAAAGAATCTTAAGCTTCAGAATTCCATTTCACCTCGCTTCCTTTTCTAAGCATGGTTGTAATGTGTTTAACCAACTCAACAAGATTAGAAATGAACCTCCTTGGAAAGTTGATTTTACCCAAGAAAGACTGAACCTCTTTTTTATATCTAGGAAAAGATAAGGTCTGGATGGCCTCTACTCCGCTTGGATCAATTCTCACCCCTTTAGCTGACACAATATGCCCCAACAATTTTCCCTCTTTCATAGCAAATAAAGACTTCTTAGGATTGAGGGAGAGACCAAACCTTTTGCACTTCAAGAAGACTTTCTTTAGGTGATGACAATGCTCTTTATCAGACCTTGAGAATATTGTAATGTCATCCAGATAGATGACTACAAATTTGTCCTTTTCCCCAATGAAGGTAATGTCCATGGCTCGTTGGAAGGTTGCTCCTGCATTCATCAATCCAAAGGGCATTTTAGCATACATGAATGTGCCCCAAGGAGTAGTGAAAGTTGTCTTCTCTCTATCTTCAGGGAGGATAGAGATCTAATTGTAGACAGAGAAGCCATCAATTATAGACATCCTGGATGAACCAGTCACTCTCTGTAAAATGTGCTCCATCTTTGGCAAGGGGTAGTTGTCCTTTTTGGAGCTCTTGCTCAAATTCCTGAAGTGTACACATAATTTGATTTCCCCATTCTTCTTCCTCACAGGCACCAAATTAGCCACCCATTCTGAAAATCTCAAGGGGATGATGATCTGTGCATCCAACAACTTTTTCACTTATTTTTCCATAATAGGCAACAGCATGGGATTTATCTGTCTGGGTTTCTTCCTGAAAGGTTTGGCATCTTCTTTCAAAGGTATTTTGTGTTCAATGATGCCGGTGTCATATGTTCTCAAATATTCATATTTCCATGCAAACCCAGATAGATAAATCAAACTCCTTCAGAAGCTTGACATATTCAGCCCTTTGCTCCTTTGACAAACTACTAGACAATTTGACATATTTTGGGTCTTCCTTTGTTCCCAAATTGCATTCAGTCACATTAGCATTTTCAGTCGAACCTTTAACCTTTACAACAACATCATTTCTGTCAAACAATCTCTCCAAAGGGACTGGTCCCTTTGGAATATGGTTACTAGGCAACTGAACAATATGATGGTCAACAATTTTATTAAGAAAAACATTAGCATGAAGGCCTTCTTCAAAATCCTGATCCAGATCAATATGAAAATCAGAAAATTCATCCACAGTCTCAAGAAACTTTTTTATCTCAAGATCATCCTCAAAAACCTTCCAATGTTTGACATTGTCAAGAATAGAGGGCTTGTATTTTACCTCCACATCATACTTGAGTTTAGGGGGCAAAGGAACCCTAAACTTACTTGCCGAAACAACCAAGAAATTCGCCACAGTGTTCTCCTCTCTTGGAACAAAAGAGATATTAAAAGCCAAGAAGAAACTGTCAACAAGATCCCAAACTTTGTTTCTGTAGGCCCTTAACCTGGGGTGCTTATTCTGATACAGGTTTCTGACCTGATGTACAATTAACTCAGCATCTCCAAATATTGTTAGCTCCTCAATATTCATGTCTTTAAAAGCTCTCAAACCCAAAACAAGAGCCTCATATTCTGCCACATTGTTTGTTGTTTCAAATTCAAGCTTATAATACAGAGATATGGTCTCTTGGGTCGGGGAAATGAAAACTACCCCAGCCCCAACGCTTTCCCTGGAAGAGGCTCCATCAAAAAATATTTTCCAAACATAGATATTGGAAGGAGGGTCTTCATAAGAGGTGATGGGTTGGTTCCTGATTTCAATAGGTGCTTGAGGTCCATCAGTGAGTTGTAACATATTGGTTCCTAGATCAATGTCTATTGCAAAAATGGGGTGGTTGGTTGGATTTGCTTCATCATTGATAATGTAATAAAGTTGAGCTTCCATGTAAAGCCTTCTATGCTCTCCCCCAAACACATGAATAGTGGCATATGAAAGATCCATCTGCAATGTGCCCCCTAGTATTTTAATCCAATATCTATACAAGAGCATCCCAAACTTAGGGGGGATATCAGCCACCAAAATATCCATGACCACACTTTTCATTGGCAACTGGAACAAGGAAACAACGAAGTCTTTGATAACCCCGAGGCACTTCACCTTCCTGGAATCAAACGAGTACATGTCATGGTAAGTTTTTGTAACCTCCAACCTGAGTTCCTCCATGACAATCTTAGGCATGAGATTGTGAGATGCCCTTGAATCCATCAAGCAGTTGTGCAACACCTTATCGTGGATGTTCAATGACGTATAGAAAGGAGGGGGCGATTCATCTATATCCTCAACCAAAGGTCCCAGTATGACAGTAGGATTTTCATCTTGAAGGTTAACTGAATCTATGTAATAAGATGAAGGCTCGGGCTGCAACACTTTGGAGAGGTATCTTTTGAAATCCTCAATTTTAACTAGCTCCAAGAAAGGTACAATATTTTTAATCTTTTGAATCTCATTCTCAAAGCTAAAAGAAGAGGGAGGCTTCATAATCTCCTTTACTTATGGGATAGGGCTCTTAACCACTGCCTGGGGGTTTTGTGCCTCTTTTTCTTTGCTGCTAGCTGCCACCTCTTTAGCAGGATTCTCTACTCTAGTAGGTTGATCAGGAATATCAGGCTTTCCTTCTTTCTTCTTGGACCCGAGGTTGTATCTATTTGGACCGCCACTGGTCCTTTATCCTTTGCTCATTTCATTAAGTTGACTATCCATGAGAGACTCTTCATATGCAAATTGAGTTAAATGAGGAGATGAAGAGGTGTCACCAAGACAATGGATTTCAAGATCAACATCTTCTTCTTTTTCTTCTTCATCAATAACCAGTTTATTTTGGAGAGGGGCTTAGACTTTTTGATCATCCCTATCCCTATTTTTTTGATCTCTTTGGATGATCGGAGGGGCATTATTGGGTCTTCTAAAATTACCCCTATTATCAACATTTTGGGGGTTCCTATAGCTCTTCTTTCCTTCAAATTTCAACTTCTCTATTTCTGCAGAAAGTGATTTTACCAGTTTTGTCAACTCATCGACTTGAGAGGAGGCAGCAGAGGAATCAGAGGTTAAAGCTCAAACCCTGCCTTTTCTTTTATCTCTATTAGATTTACTCCTAAGCTTGTCAATTGCTAATATATTGGACTCTACTTCAAGGGTTGCAACTTGCATATGAGCCAAGGAGGTAGCTCTTCTTTCTCTTAACAGGAGGCAAAACTCAGGGTCAAAAGCACTAGCATAACTAATCTTGGCAGAGGTTTATGTAGGCTTAATTTCAGTGGGAATCTTATAATACATCTTATTAAATCTCTTTGAGAACTCTAAAACAGATTCCCCCTCTTCTCTCTTAAGTGCCCCAAATTCTGTAATATAATTAAGGAAATCTTTGTTATCCCCCCAGTGTCTTAAGAATGAATCATCCAGAGCTTCAATCCCATCAATAGATCTAGGAGGCAAGCCCTTAAACCATTTCCTAGCCTCACCATCAAGGCTCTGTACAAAAACTCTCATCCACACATCTTCATTTTCAATGCTATGATTTTATGCAAATCTATAAAAAGCTTAAAGGTGTTCTTCTGCAGTTATGTCTCCCTCCCCTGTGAACTGGGGCATGTACTTAAGGTATTCTTCAAACGGGAGAGCATTTATAGGCTAAGGTAAAACAAGAGGGGCATATCTAGCAGCCACTATGTAAGCCATCCTGTTTCTAGGAGGATTACCACCTGCCATTGGGATGTGAACTGTAGGAGAACCAGGGGAAGATGGAGTTGGGAAAGGTACGACTGCAGCTGTGTTGGAGGAGAATGATATAGGGTTCAAAGGAAAAGAAGTTTTCCCCTCTTTGAACACAATAACTTTAATAGGAGGAGGAGTGGTAAAGCCTAAAGTGGAAAAGTCTTCTAAGCTCTTGGGTCTAAACCACTTTACAATATTAGGGGAGACAGAAGTTTCAAAACTTTCTCCTTCCAAACGAACACTAGGAGAGGAGAAATCAACAGGAAAACTTCCAAAATTTAAACTTCTGGAAACTCCAACGAATGGTATAATAGGAGAATTAGATGCAGCTACTAGAGTTTTAAAAGAAGAAGTTTGTAAATTACTAGAATAACCTGGTACAACAATTGAAAGCCCTTCTTGAGAGGTATTTTCTTTCTTGATAATATTCAGCTTCAGGTGTAGCCAGAGGCAGTTGTGGAGTAGACCTCGTGTGCCTTATTTTCAGAGCCACAACTGAAATAGTGGAGTCGTCAGGTGCAAGTTGCAATCTTCAAGTTACCGATTTTTTATGCACCTTCAGAATCATAATTTCTTTGTCGTTCAATCCCAAGGAAATGTCTTCAATTCGTTCCCTAACAACGATGCCATTAATGTTAGCACTGAGATTCACCCTATAACTGCAAGAGGATAAGCCCAGTACCCATCAGAATTTTGGGTGGATGTTGGTTTTGTGAGTGGAGGTCAAATGGACAAAACTCAGTACAAGAATGATTTTAACACAGAAACTGGACAAGCAATGCGCAAGGAAGTGAGGTCCTCATTAACTTCAGTCAGTGATTTGAGTTTAAGTGTGAGTAGAGGGAAGACTTAGTGAGAGAGGTGAACAAGACTGCTATGGGCATCCGACCTTCAAGAAACTTGGTGAATAAAAACTCAGGCATCAAGAGCACTCTTGAACTCAAGTTTCAGACACCGAAATATGTCACAGTAACACAATAATCAAACCTACATTATCATGCAACTAAAACAAATCGATTGGATCCTCCATGCCCGAGCCTTTCAGTGTAAGGGGAAATAAGATAACAAAGAAGCTAACTAAAACTGGTCACAACAATACTGTAATCAAACCTACATTACAATAGAACTACAACCCTCGACTGGATCCTCCATGCCTGAGTGTTTCAGCGCAGTTTTTACAAAGAGATGAGAGAATTTGACTTCTATTAATGCGAAAGTCTCAAATTTGATACATAACCAAAGAACAACTCTAGCATCAAAATTACACAGTAGGGAGCTCTGCTCAACCATCTGACAACCTTAACAAAATCTTGAACTAATCTATTTATACTTAGATCAATCCAAAACTACCAAGGGTGTGATCTGGCCATTCCATTTGAATCCTTTCTTCTATGCCTTCTTCTGTCAGACTGTGCATGTATCCTTCTGTCAGACGCAAACTCAGCTCAGCATGGGCCTACAGGAAAAATCGTCCATCGTGGTACCTTGGGCTGACAGTTCTGTCTCCACGACCAAACCCTCCATGCCATCTATTTATGGAGTGAGTCAAGGTTTCAACCACCACTCCTTTTTCATTAACTGATCCTTCATCAAGACCGGGATGAGGCTTAATGCCTAAGGGATACCACGCACTACTTTCAAATTTGATGTTAGATGAGCATGTGATTTCGGGGTATCAAAGGCGGTTTAGATTTACACTGCTTTTGAGCCCGCAATTCACCACCTTCTGCCACGTAGTTCTTTTGCTATAACATGGTTTCAATTGCAGGACCACTCAAGAATTTTATCGTTCGAGCATGTTGCGTCCCCGCAATGAAACGTGGTCATTGATCTGGTTGCGATCTGCGATCTGGGCGCTCTGTTTAATTTAGCACCATCACTAAAGTTTATCCGCCTGACAACTTTAGGGTCATCCTAACCGTGGTTGGAGATGGTGCTACTTTGGCGCTGAACAAGAAGACTTCTCGGAGGATGATCTGACATCACAATCTTGACATGTCATGAAAAAAAGAGGTGACACGTGTCACTTGGAAACAAGAGGATGATATGTCCAAAGGTGCCTGGACTGATTGCCACATGTCATCGCCAGATGCATGCGAGGTGTCATGACTGGCAAGAGTGCCACATATCTAAACTGATGATTGCCACGTACTTTGGCACTTCAGAGCTCGGGGGTGGACTGCATGTAGAGCTGGGGTTCCGAAGTGAATGAAGACAGTTGATCTGAGGAGGACACGTGACAGGGATCTGTTAACTCCGAGAGAAAGCACTCCAAATGAAATCGGGATTGGAGATGTTGAAACTCTTGAAGCCTGGATTCTCGAAGTAAATATTGATCATCCGATGGAGAAGGAAGCGTGTCGCCTAATCTACAACTCCGGGAGAAGGTTCTCAGGAGGAAAATGAGAGGGGAAGCCCCGAAGTCCCAAAGTAAACAATGACAGCCCGATATGGAGGGACACGTGGCGCTTGATCTTTAACTCTGAGAGAAAGCACTCCAGATGAAATCAGGAGTGGAGATGCTAAAACTCCCAAAGTCTCGAAGTAAGCTACCACCGCTAGATTTGGATGGACATGCGGCAATGATCTGTGGTCTTCGGGAGAAAACGCTTCGGATGAATGCGAGAGGGGAGGAGCTAAAATTCCCGAAATCTGAACTCCTGAAGTAAATTATGACCGTCCGATCTGAAAGGATGCGTAGCGCTTGATCTACAACTTCGAGGCTTCCACCTGGTCTTTAAACCTCGCGTAACTTTGACATTCTGAAAGACCAAGAGTCGTTGATCTGAAATGCTCCTTGGATCTTCGTCGTTGAAAATTGAACCTACTCTCTTGCTTTCTTTGAGCCCGCAATAGACCACTTTGAGTGTTGCGCTTTGTGCCCATGGTTGCTTCCTGTGTAAATGAGGACTTGAATGACTTGATGTGGCCTCAGGAAACAAAAGGACCAGTAATTCGAGACAAAAATGACGATGAGTGCTCATTCTTCTTCACGAAAAACAGAAAAGTTTTGGCCCGAGACTTGGTCAGGCAAGACACCAAGGGAAATCGGGTCGTCAACAAAAGGGGAAAACGACTTTATCAGTCAAAGGGAAACATCCTAGGACTTGGTGGTGAGGAAGAGAGAGAGAGAGAGAGAGATGAGACGAGGGTATTGACATAGGTATTAATAACAATCACATAGTACCCTTGACAACATCATGTGATAACATATTCAAAGTGCATATTTTTTGTAAATATTGATTCTTCTACACCATTCTTAATAGTGTTATGGGCCCTTGAATTATTGTCTGCAAGTTTCTTTCCATCCTTGTTTGTTGGAGGAGTAGTTGGTGCTTTGTATCCATCCACCACTGATTGCCAAACATCGAATCCGTGTGCCTATATGTATGTCTGTATTTTCTTTCTCCATAGTGCATACTTCTCACCATTAAATTGTGGTACCCCAAATCTAGCGTGATCCATGATCTCCTTCCATTGGTTAAACTATTTCTTGAAACATACCCAAAAAGCTATGCAGAAATAATCAAAGGGGATAGGAAGATCTACAAGGAAGATTATAGAGACACTCCTCCACTGAGAAGATTCAGACTTCAGAATCAACGACCGACAGAAACAAATAGGCCTCGGGAAAAAGAAGGATTCATAAGAGTAACTCCTTTCAGAATATATTCAACTCCCAGGTATCAAACTATATTTTTTGGTCTATGTTATGCATGCAATAATTTTGGACATAAAGTTGTAAATTGTAGAGCTAATAGGAGGAACATAAAAAACTTTGAAAGTCATAAACAAAATGGCTATCCAAGAAGGCCTAGTGAAACATAGAGATGAATCTACAACAGGTTTGAATCATTGAGTATTGAAGTGGAATGTTATAAGTGCAACAACTTTGGAAACATGGCCAAAGATTGTACAATGACAGTCCCACCTGGAGAACCAGAAAAGAACAACAACAGTCACAAACAGGAACCTCATAAGAGAACATGGATAAGAAAGCAGAATAAATATAGCAATGAAGAATGCACACTCGCTCTTCAAGCTAAGTAGAAGAAACGTGGTTGGTATTGTTGATTAAGGTTGGTTGTCATTGATGTCAACCCTTGAAGAAAACCCCGTAGCACAAAGGTTGGGTGATGGACCCAAGATTGTTTGATGTAAAGATGACTAGTTATTTTCTTGTCATGGTTGATAATAAGTAGAAATGGATGAACTCCAAAGTGATCTCCTTATGGTGAAATCCCTCACGGGAAGACGCTTTGCGGATTGAGTTATCCTAAAAGTATGCTTAGAGAACCCATGTTTATTTGTGGAATAATGAGATGAAGGTCAGTGAATTTGTCATTGAAACTATCCTAGACGGGTAGTTTTTGTCATGCCATTTCCGGTGGTATGTGGAACGTCACATAACTCCTCACGATTAGAGAGTTATGGCCACGAGAAGTTGGAGAACCCAGGTTTGGGTAATGGACCCAAGTTTGTTTGATGGATAATGGTATGAGTTTTAATATATTTTAAGGTAATACTATTCTATATGGATGGTATATGTCATTCCATTTATGGTGGTATGTGGAACGTCACATAACTCCTCATGGTTTGAGAGTTATGGCCTGACGAAGTTGGAGGACCCTCTTATGTCATCTAGAAGCCCCAAAAGGTCAAAGTAGTCAAAGTCGTTTAAGAGATTTTAGAAGGTAAATAATAAAGTGAATTGATGAGTGTACTATAATTCAAAGTGAATACAAAATAAATTATTTAAATAATAAATTTAATGGAGAAATTAGAAGTGGGTTAACTCTAAAATAAGGAAAGTGAGCAAAGTGATCTAGAAGATGTTTTTAAGGAAACTACTTGGAGAGTATAAATAAGAGGCAAGGCTCTCTCATTTTAGACACACTTGAGCATATTGAATACTTATAGGTGTCTGAGGTAACCAAAGGATATCTAAGCCGAATTTATGAGAGAAGGTGAAGAAAAGAAGGCTGGAATTCAAGGAAGGATAAATTCTTTTGATGATGCTTTCTAAGGTATGTTATTTACAAGTCATCTCACCATTTTCGCAATAACTTTTTTTCTAGAATGATTCAGAACATGAAATTGCTATGAAATTGAGGAAACATATCCAAGTATCTGTAGTGAAAAAATCATCTTGTGGGTCGTTGAATTTTTGGAGTTACACTCCGTGGGAAATATGGCTTGTGGCTCGTCCTGAAACTAGTCAAAAACATGTGTTTCGGGTAAAAACATCATAACTTTTTTCATAACAGATCCAGATTCAATGAGACCAAATATGTTCGTTAGAGTACAATATTTAGTATGTTTTGTAACAATTTTAGATCGATTCAACAAATATTCTGTTTGGGGCACGCTCTACAAGGTCGCTCTCTAGAATAAGCCAGAATTCAGCAAGGTATGTCATTTTTGCTATAACTACTTTTATGAGAGGTTCCAAGTAGTGACATCTGGAGGAATTGCATAAAACACACTCAAGAACATTGTGTATCAGTTTCAAATATTTATTCCTTACAGGTACAAAGTTATGATTATTTCTAGTTAGGGCTGTTGACTAATCCAAAACTAGTCATGTGAGACTAAAGAAAAGTTTGATGTAAATGCTAGTCTCTTGTTGTTTAAAGTTAAGGAAGGTTTGCAGGTATGTGATCATGATCTGGATTTTATGAGTAGAACGAAATGAATACAGATTATTAACAGGTGCTTAACACAAAATAACAGAGATACAGTAAAATTGGTTTTCTATTCAATAACGAAATAAGCTGAAACTGTAAAATGCAGCGGAAACAAGCTTGTTGGAATGGTGGCGGCTTATCTCTAAGAAGAGATGTGACGGCAGCGCACATTCGCAAGAAGAAGGTTACAATGAGGCTCCGAAGGCCTTTTTACAATAAGCAAGAATGCCAAAAACCCTAGACATCCAAAAACCTAACCCTAGGAGATGAAGTGCCAAAAGTTATGTGGGCCTCGTTTGGGTAAGTTAGTACATCAACTTCTCGGGGTCGTAACTTTTGCATACGATCTTCGTTTTAGGCGTCTGATAGCCCGTTGGAAAGGTATCACCGAGGAGATTCATTTTGGGGGCTCAATTATTCCTTTCACTATCATCGAGGAGCTCGATCATGAAAAACCTTCATTTAGGCCCTCAAAATGGCCCCGGAAGTTAAAACTGCTAAAAATAGTAAATTGTCAAAATTGTCAGAAAACTGTTTTGAGCCAGTTGGAGAAGGTGGGTGGCCACTGATATCCATATGGATCAATCCTCCCTCCTTAGGAAGCAATGGTCTCCATTGCATTGAGGTCCCCCATCAGATGAGGAAATTTCTGCTGAATTTGGCCCCGGGTGAGCCACTTGCCTTGGTGCAGGAGCTGCCCTGCTTTGACGACTCTATAAAGTTGGATCCTTTGTTGTCGAGTGCCCTTGATCTGTCTGTCCACAATTTGATCATTGGATGCCTGTTGTAGGCAGTTGGGGTTGAGCTCTGTTGGTGTCAGTTGTTCTGCTACTTCTGAGGTGTCCAATAATGGTGGGAAATAAGGGCGAAGGAGATCCACGTTGAACACTGGGTACAGACCAAGGAAAGGAGGAATGTTGAGCTCAAAAGCATTATCCCCCACGGCCTTGGTGATAGTGTATATCCCATAACGGAGTGAGCGAAGCTTCCGATGGGGTCCTGTAAGGCGTTCTTTCTGCAAGTGCAACCAAACTTTGTCACCCACCTGAAACTTATGTGGCACCCGATGTTGATCATAGCGTTGTTTGTACTTGTCATTGGACTTTTGTAGGATATACTAAACTTGTTGGCAGATGTGTTGGATCCGCTCAATGAACCGGGTGGCTTTGTCAGCTTCAGTTGGAGCAGGAGATGAGTTGGTCGAGGTGACCGCAAGGGGAAGTGCAACATCTATGGGTTCCAATGGTTGGAATCCCAACCCCACTTGAAAGGGGTTGTGGCTGGTTGAGTTGTGCAGGGCTTGGTTGTAGCTATGTTGGACATAGGGAAGGCTCTCATCCCATGTGCGAGAGTGATTTGAATTATACATGCGAAGGATATGCACAATCATTCGATTTACAACCTCAGTTTGGCCATCTGTCTGGGGGTGGAAGGCCGTGGATTTGGTGAGCTTGGTGTCCAGTTGTGACCAGAGGCTCAACCAGAATGTGCTGAGAAATCAACTATCCCGATCTGAGACAATGGCTTGTGGGATTCCAAAATGTACCCAAACTCGTTCAAAGAAGAGCTTGGCAGTGGCCTCTGTTGTGATGCTCTTCTTGCAGGCAACCAAAATCGCCATCTTAGAAAAGTGATCAACAACCATAAAAACACAGTCATTTCCCCGCTTGGTAGATAGGAGGCCCGACATGTAGTCCATTGAGATGGATTCCCATGGCCTGTCAGGAGTAGGAAGAGGGGTGTACAGGCCCTATTTCTTAGTGGTCGGTTTGGCAATAGCGCAGGCAGTGCAGAACCTGATATACTTGTTGACCTCCTGTCGAAGTTTCGGCCAGTAGAAATGTTTTTGTAGCATTACCACTGTCTTTTCAACGCCAAAGTGTCCTGCCACCCGACTGTAGTGGGCTTCCCAGATCATCTTCGCTCGCTCACTTGATGGAACATAGATATGGCCCAGACAACACAACAACCCATCCTGAAGATGGAAATTATCGAAAACTACGTTTGCACCCAACATTTGGTAGGTTGTGGTGAAGTTAGGGTTTGTCTCATAGAGTTGGGGCCATCCAGATGTCTCATGGCCGCAAGAGTCTATCACCGTGGTGAGTGCCGCGACTGGCAGTCTACTGAGGCAATCAACGACGCGATTGGTGCTTCCTGTTTTATACTTGATGTTGAGGTGGAATTGCTGCAAGTATGTGGACCACTTTTTATGGCGGACATTCTACAATTTTCTCTGTGTCTACATGAACTGCAGTGGCTTATGATTAGTGTGGATGATTGTCTCCTTCCCAAGAATGTAATGTCTCTAATGGCGGCATGCTTGTACAATGGAGTACATTTATTTATCGTAAGTAGGGTACTTACAGACAGTATCTGACAGTGTCTCACTATGATAGGCCACGGGGTGGCCGTGCTGAGTGAGAACAGCACCCACAGCATAGTCTGAAGCATCTGTCTCGATCTCAAAAGGATGTTGCAGGTCTGGTAGTGAAAGTACTGGGGCTGAGCACAAGCGTTGCTTCAAATCATCAAACGCTTGTTGTTGGGACCGGCCCCACGCAAATTTCGCCTTGCCACCACCCCTGTTTATTTGGATGAGGGCCCATGCAATATGGGAGAAACCCAACATGAACCTACGGTAGAAATTGGCAAGGCCCAAGAAGCTCTGAAGCTCAGTGAGTGTTGTTGGGGATGGCCAGTCACGGATGACTTGGATCTTGGCTAGATCCACATGTATTCCATGCTGATCAATGATGTAGCCTAGGTAATGGACCTTGTCCATGCCAAAGGAGCATTTTTCCAAGTTGGCGTATAGCTTGTGTTGCCACAGGGTGTGCAGAACTTGTTGAATATGCTACAAGTGTTCGGCCCAAGTCTTGCTGTAAATTAAAATGTCATCCAGATACACCACTACAAAAGTATTGGTCAATGGTCGCAGGATATCTTCCATCATCCTCATGAAAGTGGTTGGAGCATTTGTCAAACCAAAGGGCATGACCAACCATTCAAAAAGGCCTTCCTTTGACTTGAAGGTGGTCTTCAATACATCTATCTATTCTATCGGGACCTGGTGGTAGCCAGACTTCAGATCAATCTTACTGAAGTATTTGGCCCTCGTGAGTTGATCAAGGAGGTCATCGATTCGGGGAATCGGGTACCGGTTTTTTACTGTGATTTTATTCAGAGCCCGATAATCAATACAGAGTCGCCAGGTCCCATCTTTCTTCTGTACCAGCATGACTGGGCTCCCGCAAGGTGATGAGCTGGGGCGGATGTGCCCCTTGTGGAGCAGTTCTTGGATCTGTCGCTTGATCTCCTCATTCTCTAACAAAGAGCGACGATAGAATGGCCCATTGGGTAGCGGTGCATCGGGGGTCAGATCGATGGGGTGCTTGACCTGGCAGTGCAGAGGTACCCCTGTAGGTGAGGAGAAGATATTTGAGTATTCTTCCACGACCTTATCTACTTACTTCTGTTGTGTGGAGAGGTTGGTCGCAGAGACCCTGGATGTGGTTGTGATCTTTCGCTTATTCTAAGAGCGAATCATGAAGAAGACAAACTTCCCCATCTGAGCGATGACCTTCCTGCATTGCTTAGCAGAGATCAAGGAAATAGCACTAGGTGGGACTGCCTCGGGTATCCTGTACAATTTCCTGTTCAAAGTAATAATAACACTACGAGGCCTAGACTCGTATACAGCATGACGTTTCCATAAACAAGTTTGGCCCAAAAGAACATCACAAACTTCGAGAGGAGCAACATCAAACAATACCTCGTCTTTGAAGGGCTTGATGTTGTACAACAGTCGACACTGTTGGCTGACGCGGAGATCGCTTCCTTGGTGGAGCCATCCAATGGTGTATGGTTGTGGGTGCGGCGTTGTTGGCAGGGCCAGTCGCTTGATGACCTCTATTGAGATGAGGTTCTTCTGGCTATCGCTATCAATGATGAAGTGCAGCAGGGTGACTTTTACCCACATCTGTGAATGGAAGAGGCGCTCTCCTTCTTCTGGCTCGTCTGGTTCACCGGGCTGGAGCTTGGTGGTAGCAACGGTGGCACTGGGTTCTGCGTCGATGATCCGTCTTCCCCTTTCTGGTTATGTCTTAGAGTCATAATCTGCATCTGATTCAGAGGCTTTCACTTCGGCCACCAGCGACTGCTTTGAGCGGCAGTCAGCAGTGTTATGCCAAGGGCTCTTATGGAAGTCGCACCACTTCCCGGTATCTTTCTTTGTCTTTCCGGTGTCCTTCTTTGCTTGCGTCTTGGATTGGTTGTCCTGATATTGTCCATCTTTTCTCTGTCCTTTGTTCAGTTGGTTGGGGCCGCCCTTTCCTGGCTTTTGTTGTGATGGGTTCCCAGGCCCAAATTGCTGCATCTTTTGTTTGAGCTTCTGCTCGATTTTGACGACATATCGGTAGGCCGCGTCCAAGGATGAGATGTCCAGAAATTCCATTTCGGTCTGGATGTATCTATGCAGAGCACCATGATACTTGAGCACCAGATGTTGCTCTGAATCTTTGATACCCAACT
>JZKD02S1804685.1:59818-83052 GCA_000966675.3 Picea glauca | reverse complement strand
CCACTGGGGAATTTTGATTATCATTCTGGAGTTAAGCCACTAGATTTTCAAGCTAGGGGAAGAGTACCAACCATCCATGGGTATTCCTAGCATGGTCTTTGTTCCTTCTCACGCTCGAAAAAACATGAGAACACAACCGAGTAAACTTTTATCTGTTTTTTAGACTCACATGGATACACGAAAAAGGAACACCCCAAAGTCGTCTTAAGCTCTTTTCAGACTCTCTAAACATGAAAAGATTGTTGAGTGATATTGATTCCTTTCCCACTCATTAAAAGGTTTGAAAGTGTGTCTTTTTAGTGATAATTTATCTCTTTTTCGGCCTCGCGATACTAACATTACAAAAAAGGACAACACTGGAGTCATCTTAAAGTTCTTTTCAGACTCTCTAAACATGAAAAATCATCGAGTTTACCTTCTCTCGAGTCGCTAAACAATCATACATTGAAGGGCCCATATGGAACCGAACCCTTACCTATTCCAGTTTTTTAAACAAAGGAAGAGGGACTTACCGAAGGTGATTTATATCAAGCATGTGTTAACCTCCTCGATATTGTTAAAATAAAAAGAGGTAGTCGTCTATCTAGATGGGGGAAAAAATTGAAGGAAGCAAGCCAAGTAGTTTTTGGAAACATCACCAGTCACTCTTACAATCACCCTTGAACATGGCACTTTGTATTTTCATACATTGTAATCCACCGACCCTCTGCACTGAACCAATCTTCTAATTTTATTTAATCCTTTGGGTTACCCGATGAAAGTCATAGTGTCCACTGCATCATCATGTTTTGGTCCATGTCATGTTTCTGATATTGTTCCTCAGTGTTCAAGGTAATTATCTACCTCGAGAGTCTGCCATCACAAATATCTTGTTTCAATACCTATGTCAGTGCATGTTCATTTGATCTACCAATTTACATCTCTGTGTCAGTTTCCTGTCGTTGATGGGGGATACATTAAGGCCCTCCTGCGATGAGTCTATTTCTGTCGACTTCAACACATCATCTGGGAACTAGACTTAGAAACCAATTAGTACCTTGGGACCTGCATGCCTCAATGACATGCCTCCTCACTTTCGATAGTGGGCTTCCATCATTGACCTCTGATCGGATGATTCCACGGATGTTTGACTTCATCTCATCTATTCACATTCGATGGAATGTAGTAGGGTACCTTGGGAATCATGGACATCAATGGTGATTTCCCCCGCACTTGTTAATGGTTTACATAATTGACCGATAATCAAGTAGTTTCTACCATGTTTGAAATCAGGACATCTATTCACACAGTTATATTTGTACCACATCGGGATCGTTAAGAAGACCCTGGGTTGAGTGACCACTCTGGTGTATACTTTGCCTAGGTTGCGATAGAGTTTCTATTAAACATTTACACATATACTATCACATAGATCCACTTTGTATTGGTCTGTGGCTATGTCTTGTCGTCTTGTAGATCCACTGTGTGTTTTTTGTGGCTACGATCGGTTTATATCATGGAAGTATAGATCCACATTGTATCTTGGGAGGCTATACCTTTTTGTTAATACAATTATGGATCCACAGTGTATTTTATGGTGGCCATACCTTGCAATTATTTATCACCAAAGCATAGGTATGCCTTCCTTGGGTTTGAAACATGTCATGATATTTGTTTGATGGTTGTGTGCAGCTTCTGCCAGGTTCTTTGAGTCCATAACCTTTCTTGAAAAAGTCTAAAAAGTACTTCAGTCATCAGTTTCTGTCTTCTAACTTCACACTTTGGGGGGCAATCTATTACACATCAAAATTACTCACTTCAATAGTGTTGCAAGTGTCATCATTTCAAGTGTCACAATTTTCTCACATTGGCCTCAAGCGTCGCAAGTGTCGCAAACATCATACCACCATCTCACCTATGTCATTTCTCTAACAACATCACAAGGACACTTAAGACACCCTCAAACACTGGTTTAAGGAAGAGAAATCATTTGATGAAGACTACAAAACATTTTCCATGAAGAAAACCACTTAAAAATCATTTTTGGAGACCAGTGCTCCCCTTCCAACTATCAGGGAGTACTAGTGCTCCCTAGCCTTCTTTGGGGGAGCATTCCAACACTTTGTGCACCCTTCTGGGGGAGCGTTGGGATTTCCTAGGGAAAATTAGGGAATCCCCTTCATCTCTGGAGCTAGTTGGATTCGAATATGAGGTCAAGGATGGATCTTAGGGAGGATTCATGATTGAAGGAGAAATATCCTCAACCTATCCCAATAATCTCTAATGTGGTTGGGTCTCTCTAAGCTTATATAAGGAGGCATTCTCATGGTAAAATCATATGGTAGTTTAGAGGCATCGGACTAATGACCTCATAAGGGAGATTTATCAGTGAAAACATATTCATTTTGATGGTGGATTATTTGGGAAAGGGGTTGGACAAAGAGATCTTGGTGAAGATGCTACATCTGCATCTACATTTGTAAGTACTTTTCTTTGTTATCAWTAATATATATGTGCTTGGCYYGTTTCCTTCAATTTTATGTGTATTTCTCATGGACTTKTTCCTTTTGGATAKATCTAGTTTGAAGYTAATCRTGRTAGAATAGGAAGTATGCTTTGTCTTTGTTGTTCATTGTATTGTAGGGTTTGTTGAAGAGATTGGAGATCAAGATCAACCCAGATCGAGCAAGGAAAAACTTCATAAAAGGTACTCATACCTTATTCTATTTCCTCTTTGATTAGTTTGGCTTATTCTAAAGGAATTTCAGTATCCAAAGTTAGCACCCTTTTGACTTGGTCATAGGGGTCTAAGATCCAAGAGGGAATTCACCTATCCACAGGGGAATTTTCCTACAACACCTTCCATCCTGCATGTGGTGCATGAAACGTCTTCTTGTTTTTCCTTGTTCTCATTTTGGTTCAACTAAAATGTTAGATTCTTCAAATCCTCCTGCAATTCCTCAATAGTTGGGTCCGTCTGCTGGTACTGGTTCTCTTCCAGTTGCAAGGCTGCCTACAGATCCTCTGCCTGTGTCTAAAATTTCTATTGTCGTAAGGGATATTTTAAATGTGGGAGTAGTGAGTTGACAAAGACATGTCGATGTTGCATCTCGGTCATAAGGCATTTTAGTTTTCCCTTTAGTCACTTGAATCTCTGGTCAATCTCCCATACAGACTCTCCTGGTTTCTGTCGTATCTCAATCATCTCCTTCATGTACTGATCCTATGAGCTTGGTTTTTTTAGCTCATTAATTAATATCTTCTTAATGTCTTCCAGTGTCCTTGTCATCCTAGGGGCATTATTTGTGTCTAGACTCATGTACCAGTCCAGTGCGCGGTCTCTTAGCGTAATCGCTAGCTACACGAGTTTGGTATCTTCATCGATGATCTTTTCTTCCCATATATTTGCACAAATGAACAAATGCTTCTCAGGGTATTTTATTGCTTCTCCTTGAAATTATGGTAATCTGATAGTGGGATCATGTCCTGCCATTTTGAATACTAAACTACTACCTCCTCCATAGGGTGTAGATACTTGACCAGTGTTGCATGAACTAGCTCCTCCAGTTGTTGCTGCTTGAGAATATGTGCTTCTTGCTGCTGGACTTCCTCCTAACTTCGGTTGTATAAACGATGGTGTTCTCTTTGGTGTATTAGTCACACATGGGTTTATGGGTTCCACACTAACATTAATATGGATAGGATGGTTTCCTTCTCCTCATGTTCCTAGGCCTCTCGTCTTCTTTTCATATGTTGCGTGCAGGATTTCCTCAATCTACTCCATAGCTTGGAGATCATCTACCTCTTCCTCATCGCTCTCCAAGCCTTCCCTCATGGCTATGACTCTTTTCTTGGTATTCACCTTATATTGGTANGGAAGTATGCTTTGTCTTTGTTGTTCATTGTATTGTAGGGTTTGTTGAAGAGATTGGAGATCAAGATCAACCCAGATCGAGCAAGGAAAAACTTCATAAAAGGTACTCATACCTTATTCTATTTCCTCTTTGATTAGTTTGGCTTATTCTAAAGGAATTTCAGTATCCAAAGTTAGCACCCTTTTGACTTGGTCATAGGGGTCTAAGATCCAAGAGGGAATTCACCTATCCACAGGGGAATTTTCCTACAACACCTTCCATCCTGCATGTGGTGCATGAAACGTCTTCTTGTTTTTCCTTGTTCTCATTTTGGTTCAACTAAAATGTTAGATTCTTCAAATCCTCCTGCAATTCCTCAATAGTTGGGTCCGTCTGCTGGTACTGGTTCTCTTCCAGTTGCAAGGCTGCCTACAGATCCTCTGCCTGTGTCTAAAATTTCTATTGTCATAAGGGATATTTTAAATGTGGGAGTAGTGAGTTGACAAAGACATGTCGATGTTGCATCTCGGTCATAAGGCATTTTAGTTTTCCCTTTAGTCACTTGAATCTCTGGTCAATCTCGCATACAGACTCTCCTGGTTTCTGTCGTATCTCGATCATCTCCTTCATGTACTGATCCTATGAGCTTGGTTTTTTGAGCTCATTAATTAATAGCTTCTTAATGTCTTCCAGTGTCCTTGTCATCCTAGGGGCACTATTTGTGTCTAGACTCATGTACCAGTCTAGTGCGCGGTCTCTTAGCGTAATCGCTAGCTACACGAGTTTGGTATCTTCATCGATGATCTTTTCTTCCCATATATTTGCACAAATGAACAAATGCTTCTCAGGGTATTTTATTACTTCTCCTTGAAATTATGGTAATCTGATAGTGGGATCTTGTCCTGCCATTTTGAATACTAAACTACTACCTCCTCCATAGGGTGTAGATACTTGACCAGTGTTGCATGAACTAGCTCCTCCAGTTGTTGCTGCTTGAGAATATGTGCTTCTTGCTGCTGGACTTCCTCCAAACTTCGGTTGTATAAACGATGGTGTTCTCTTTGGTGTATTAGTCGCACATGGGTTTATGGGTTCCACACTAACATTAATATGGATAGGATGGTTTCCTTCTCCTCATGTTCCTAGGCCTCTCATCTTCTTTTCATATGTTGCGCGCAGGATTTCCTCAATCTACTCCATAGCTTGGAGATCATCTACCTCTTCCTCATCGCTCTCCAAGCCTTCCCTCATGGCTATGACTCTTTTCTTGGTATTCACCTTATATTGGTAGGGTACTCCACTACACGTCGTTCCTGATGATGCCAAGATCCACTTGAGTTGGTCATCATCCATCATGATCAGGTCCAAGGGTTCCTCCTTCTTGTTTCCTTTATCCTTACCTCCTTCCATTTATCCTCTCTTTGTNAGTGAAAACATATTCATTTTGATGGTGGATTATTTGGGAAAGGGGTTGGACAAAGAGATCTTGGTGAAGATGCTACATCTGCATCTACATTTGTAAGTACTTTTCTTTGTTATCAATAATATATATGTGCTTGGCTCGTTTCCTTCAATTTTATGTGTATTTCTCATGGACTTTTTCCTTTTGGATATATCTAGTTTGAAGCTAATCGTGATAGAATAGGAAGTATGCTTTGTCTTTGTTGTTCATTGTATTGTAGGGTTTGTTGAAGAGATTGGAGATCAAGATCAACCCAGATCGAGCAAGGAAAAACTTCATAAAAGGTACTCATACCTTCTTCTATTTCCTCTTTGATTAGTTTGGCTTATTCTAAAGGAATTTCAGTATCCAAAGTTAGCACCCTTTTGACTTGGTCATAGGGGTCTAAGATCCAAGAGGGAATTCACCTGTCCACAGGGGAATTTTCCTACAACATCTTCCATCCTTCATGTGGTGCATGAAACGTCTTCTTGTTTTTCCTTCTTCTCATTTTGGTTCAACTAAAATGTTAGATTCTTCAAATCCTCCTACAATTCCTCAATAGTTGGGTCCGTCTGCTGGTACTGGTTCTCTTCTAGTTGCAAGGCTGCCTACAGATCCTCTGCCTGTGTCTAAAATTTCTATTGTCGTAAGGGATATTTTAAATGTGGGAGTAGTGAGTTGACAAAGACATGTCGATGTTGCATCTCGGTCATAAGGCATTTTAGTTTTCCCTTTAGTCACTTGAATCTCTGGTCAATCTCCCATACAGACTCTCCTGGTTTCTGTCGTATCTCGATCTTCTCCTTCATGTACTGATCCTATGAGCTTGGTTTTTTGAGCTCATTAATTAATAGCTTCTTAATGTATTCCAGTGTCCTTATCATCCTAGGGGCACTATTTGTGTCTAGACTCATGTACCAGTCTAGTGCGCGGTCTCTTAGCGTAATCGCTAGCTGCATGAGTTTGGTATCTTCATCAGTGATCTTTTCTTCCCATATATTTTCACAAATGAACAAATGCTTCTCAGGGTATTTTATTGCTTCTCCTTGAAATTATGGTAATCTGATAGTGGGATCATGTCCTACCATTTTGAATACTAAACTACTACCTCCTCCACAGGGTGTAGATACTTGACCAGTGTTGCATGAACTGGCTCCTCCAGTTGTTGCTGCTTGAGAATATGTGCTTCTTGCTGCTGGACTTCCTCCAAGCTTCGGTTGTATAAACGATGGTGTTCTCTTTGGTGTATTAGTCGCACATGGGTTTATGGGTTCCACACTAACATTAATATGGATAGGATGGTTTCCTGCTCCTCATGTTCCTAGGCCTCTCGTCTTCTTTTCATATGTTGCGTGCAAGATTTCCTCAATCTACTCCATAGCTTTGAGATCATCTACCTCTTCCTCATCGCTCTCCAAGCCTTCCCTCATGGCTATGACTCTTTTCTTGGTATTCACCTTATATTGGTAGGGTACTCCACTACACGTCGTTCCTGATGATGCCAAGATCCACTTGAGTTGGTCATCATCCATCATGATCAGGTCCAAGGGTTCCTCCTTCTTGTTTCCTTTATCCTTACCTCCTTCCATTTATCCTCTCTTTGTCAGTGTTTCCCCCCTTCCTCCATGTATGCAAGGAATTTTAGTTGTCTGATTCCATTGTCATTACACCTTTGTTATATAGTAGTATCTTAATAGAAGTATACAAGGATTGAATGTACCTTCCTCGAGGTCCACATATAAATTCTTTCTCTGCTACGTTGTATGACTTCGCTGTGTCAACTGTAAATTCTTTGATGAAACCTGCCACAATACTGTCAAGACAAAATTCTACTATGCGGGTGAATTTGTTGTTCACTTGCTGTAACTGCTCATTCTATACTAGGGTCCAATCTAGCTATCGAATTTGGTTCGTTGCGTGGTTATCCTTCAACCTTAGAATCCACTCCTATAGTAGATGTGGAAAATCACAGAAAANAGAAGACAAAGATGTACATGCATTTATCATATTACATAGATATTACCATGGTTCATCCACTCCTGGGCTATGTCCACAAATATTTGGCTCTTGTCTCTTTTATTATGGTAGATCTGCATCTCCAGCACCACATGCTTACAACTCTCTTCAGATGGGTAAGATCTGTATGAGGCAAACTAGATCGCACTAGGATCCACAACCTGCAATCTAATCCTAAGATCTTCCTTCTCTCCTCTGCTCTTAGCTCAATAGCTTACGAAAATGGTTCATGACAGTATTAAATAACACATCAACTCGTACATAACTATGATGAAATACTATGAAAACTGAACTAATACAAAAGCGAACCAACCTCTATATGATACATGTGTATCTCTATTTATATATAACAGACTCTTCAGCTATTTACAATATATTACCAAAAGCCTAACCCTACCAATGTTAGGTCTTCCTCCCATGCGCTCGTGTTGTTCTTCCTCCAGTTGGTGCTTTCCTTGTGCACACTTTCTTGCATGCACGCGTGTTGTTCTTCCTCTAGCTATTACTTCAGTTTATGCACACTTTATTTCCCATGATCATCCTTCTTTCCACTTCGGCCTAGTGCCAACAAATTCCATTCCCCTGGAGTCATGTAGCAGCATGACGTCTTATGAATGATGTGTCCCAGAGTGCCATGTGTCCTTTTCTACATGAATACCACCTGTCCTACCTGTTGCTTGCCATGTGTACGTGACATTTTCCATGTGTCTCTGGTACTTTGGGCTTCTCATTCTCCCATGGTCCCTCCATACCTATGCATTTATTCCCAGTCCACCCCAACATGGACTACGCTTCCATGCAACACTTGTTTATAAATGCAGTATACATAAGCTTTTCTACACTCTGTCGATTAACCTTGATCTGTTATATGTTTATTTTATTTTATGAATACGGTTACTATCGTCGATTATTGTTTAATATTATTTAAAAATTTGTATAATCTTTTGCTTATGGTTTGGCTAATTATGATAGATCATAACCTATTTTTTAATGGAAAGATAGACTATTGTTCGGTATGGTTGACAACTTTATGAACTAGCACACTCACATCTAAGTAAAAGTGGTTGATATTTTCCACCTCTTAAAACTAATGTTATTGATCACGGTTATGGAACTCATCATGGTTGACCGTTGTTGACTATGGTTGACCATGGTATAATATGGTATAATATGGTTAAGTATGGAATTCATGGTTGATGAGAGTTTATTATGGTCTTCATATGGTTTCTTATGGGTGACCATGTTAGAATATGTTTGACCATTATCCATGTTTAATTATAGTTGACCATGATAGAAAATCGTTCAATATTCTTGACCATGTTRACTTCAATTTACCATGGTTGAGMATAACTCATTATAAAATACTATAGTTGACTATGTTTGACTATAGTTGTCTATGGTTGACTATTGTACTATAGTTGACTATATTTGACTGTAGTTGTCTATGATGGACTATGGTTGACCATTGTTCAYAATGGTTCACCATGGTTGAGTATGATTAACTATATTGACCATGTCGARAATGGGTGAGCATGGTTGTGTATGGTTGATGATGGTTGAATTTGGATGATTATGGTTGATTATGTTCAACTCTTGCTGACTAGTTACATATGATGAACTTATTATTGAATTGSGTTCACTATGGTTGACATGTGGATGACTATGGGTCAATATGATTGAACACACTTGACCATGTTGACTATGGTTGACCATATTTGACCCCATTTGACCATATACGTTATGTATGACCATGGTTTCCTATGGTTTCCCATGAAAGGATATACTTGGCTATGGTTCACCATGGTTGACAACATATGAAAATGGTGGCCATGTTATGCATGTTGATCATGGGTTACTCTGGTTGTCCATGGGTTTCTATGGTTGACTATGGTAGAACATGGTTTACCAAGGTAGAGTGTTGTTAATTAAGGAAGACCATGTCAACCATAAGTGACTATAGTTGATGATAATTGACTACGTAATACCATAGTTGATTATGGTTGACCATGAATTGCTATGGTTGACAAGTTTGACTATGGATGACCATGTTTGACCATGGTCAAATATGGTTGTCTATGGTTTCTCATGAAAGACTATAGTTGACTATGGTTGAGCATGGTCAACCATGTTGGCTATGGTTGACCATGGTTGACTATTTTTKACCATGGTCAACCATGTTAACCATGGTTGACTATGGTTGTTTGTGGTCATCCATGGTGATTATGGTTKTCCATGGTCAGCCAAAGTTAATCCACCAAGGTCAACCAAAGTTAACATGGTAAACCATAGTTCGCATKGTCATCSATAGTCAACATGGTCAAGCATAATCTACATGGTCATAGATAGTCAACATGGTCAGCCATAGTCTTGTAGTCAACAAAGTCAACAATGGTTCACTATGGTTGACCATGTTGAAAACATGGTCAACCATGATCAACCATTATCAACATGTTCAATCATAGTCATGTAGTCAAAATGGTCAACCAAAATCAACATGGTCAAGCACAGTCTAAATGGCCATACACAGTTAACATCATCAACCATAATCATGCAGTGAAGATGGTCAACTATGGTTCATCATGTAGTCAACATGGTGAACAATGGAAAACCATAGTCAACCATGGAGAACTATGGTCAACCATAGTCAACATGGTAAACCATGTTAACCATGTTCAACCATAGTTAACCATAGGAAACCATAGTCAATATGGTAAACTAAAGTCAAACATGGTCAAACATCCTCAACCAAGGTCAACCATAAGCAATCATGGTCAACCAGAGTAAACATTGTCAACCATAGTGAACATGGTCAACCATTGTCATCGTGGTGAACCATATTCATCCATGGTCAACCATAATCATGCATAGTCAACATGGTCAACCATGGTCAACATAGTCAATAATGGTCAAGGATGCACAACATGGTCAACCATGTTGACTATGGTTAACCATATTGACTATGGTTGACCATGGTTAACCATGTTGACTGTGGTTGTCCATGCTTAAATATGGTTTCCCATGAAAAACTATACTTGACTATGGTTGACCATGAGTGACNAGGGGGATGTTGTTAGGAATCCCCCCTATCAATAATCGGTGATGACCATAGCTAGGAATCCCAACAAAATTCTAATGGAGTTTTTTCTTTGTCACAGAGATAAGAATTTTGAATTAACACAATGTATCACAGGGAAGGAAACTTCCCTACAATTTGATGTAAACTAAAACTTTATCATAGTTTATTGGATCAATGGTAAATTGAATATTTATCATAGTTTAAGATATTTATATGAAATATTTTGTCAAAATCACTAGTATATCAAGTATCCACTATATATACAATGATGCTTATTGCTACTATGAAGATTCACATTCATTATTTTCTCAACCATTATATTGTTTTATCAATATCATTTTTTAATTTTTTTTGTGAATCTACCTATAATAATATCAATAATACAATACACTAAATAATAACATTTATTTTTAGTGTTTATTAAGTATCTACATTATAAACTATTTATAATTAATACTTATTATTATATGAATTTCATTTATTTCAATACCAAAGCAATTATTTAAAATTTAATAGTTGAAACATAAAATATTTCAATTATTTTATTTTAAGTAGTCTAAAATTATATAAACTACATTAATTTCAAAGTTTACTAATATTTAATAATCATGTCATTTTAATTATTCAATCAAAATTATTGAACTCTAAATATTAAATAAACTAAGTAAACTTATTATTGAATTTTATTAAATTTATTTTTGTATTAATTTTATAATTTTATTAATTTATGTTCATAGTTCTTCATAATGTTGTATTAAATTTATAGATATAAATTGTGTATGGATTTTATGAAAAAATCCAATATTTTGAATGGACACTCCACTCATCATCACTAACTATTCAAGAAATAAACATCATTAATGAATAAATAGTATAATTTTATTAAAATTTATTAAAATTTATCAATTATAATATTTTATAAAAAACACAACATAATTAATAAAAATATAAATAATAAAAATATAAATAAATAAATAAATACAAAATCATATTTTAATAAAATTAATATAAATAAATATAAAATTATATTTTAATGTAAATTTAAATTTACATGAAAAATAATTGAATGAATACAGTGCTTTGCATGGTTCATTATTCCTTTTTTTTTTTCAATTCACACCTTACGCATTATACATTTCCTATTATAAACTAGCATACCCCCGAAGCGGGGGAAAGGGAATGCTGAAAAGAACATTATGAAATATTTTGTTAATTTTGTTTTATAAGTATATTTTTTCATGATGAGAATGGAAATGGTATATTAAGTATAAGTAGAAAAGTGATTTGTTGCAAAGTTTATAGGTATTTGGTAGTAAATATTTGAAACAATTTCATTGCATGTATAGAAGTATAGACCAAGTGAAACAATTCATGTGTAGAAGTACAATTACAACATAGAAGAATCTAGAAGGTAAGAGACAAAGAAGATAAGCATGCCTCTTCTTTTCTTCGTAGTGAAGGATAAGCAATATCCTTCATTTTTTCATACCGTTGGAAGAAGAACGTTGGTGCTATTCACATTCTTTCTATAGTAGTTGTGTGTGACATTGCCGTAAAGGTCAAGCCTTGACATTCATTGTTTCTAATGTCAATGGTAGACCTTGTTAAGGTCATGCCTTGAGATTTATGTATAGTCAATGCCCAGACCATCTTAAGAGGGATTTGTTTCTTCTTACTCCTTTGTATGGGTGGAATTGGTACATGATTTGGCTGGGTTTGGTCCCATGGAATCCCAATGTATTTATCAAATGTCACAACAACATATGTTGGAAAATGTGGAGGGTTAGATCCTGGTGCATATACAACTTGCATGACTACTCCAAGAGNTGCCTCTTCTTTTCTTCGTAGTGAAGCATAAGCAATATCCTTCATTTTTTCATACCGTTCGAAGAAGAACGTTGGTGCTATTCACATTCTTTCTATAGTAGTTGTGTGTGACATTTCCGTAAAGGTCAAGCCTTGACATTCATTGTTTCTAATGTCAATGGTAGACCTTGTTAAGGTCATGCCTTGAGATTTATGTATAGTCAATGCCCAGACCATCTTAAGAGGGATTTGTTTCTTCTTACTCCTTTGTATGGGTGGAATTGGTACATGATTTGGTTGGGTTTGGTCCCATGGAATCCCAATGTATTTATCAAATTTCACAACAACATATGTTGGAAAATGTGGAGGGTTAGATCCTGGTGCATATACAACTTGCATGACTACTCCAAGAGCACCATTGACTAATCCTACATGGACCCATAAATTGCAAGATAAAATAACTTGTTGGCCTATGCATAGCAAGACATGTTTTTCCAGTTGGTCATCATCATAATGGTGTGCCTTTGAAGAACCAAGTAATTCTGTGGTACCACGTGTGATTGGTTTATTCAAGGATTGAAGCATAAACTTGTTATTGCTGTCCACAAGAATGTTTGTTGCAAATAGATAGATTGAAGAATCAAAGATTTCATGTTCTTCAATGGATAAGAATTTGTCAGTCCTAGATTGAAGTAGGTTCCAATCATCAATTGTTGGTGTAGCATTGTGAATGTTGGCTAACAACTAGAGGAAGCGAGAGTTGGTGGTAGAGATGCCTTGTTGTCGGAATAATGTTTCCAAATTGATTACAGTGGTAAGGGTTTTCTGTAAGCTCCTCCCTAGAGTTTCTCCTGCATAAAGAGCTTTTTCCATTACTAGTGGTAGTTCACCCAAGTCATCCACAAGAATTATTGAGCAGTAACTGAATGAGTAGTGGTTTTTTTCTAGAAATGCCTCACGACAACGACTTTCAATTTGTACAAAAAGTATAGATATTGTGAAGCTCATCTCATCATTTAGAATGTAGTGAATATGTTTCATCTCTTCTTGGAACACTACAACGGATTGACCGTGTATAGGCCTCATGTCCTTGATAGGAATTCTAAGTCTCACATGTATAGTGGTCGCATGTATGTTGAATGTTGCAACTCCAGTAAGGGGCAGAAGCAATAGTGGGCTATGGCCGGATGGTGCTTGGGAAGCTAGTGCTTATTTTATGTAATGTATAAGGTAGTATTTTCCTGTTCTTGCAGTGCCTTGGATGATCGTATTCAATGGTTATTTTGGTTCTCTTGTCTGTAAGTGTTGTCTTATTATGTCGAATGCACGATATTGATGTGTAGAAAATGTATTTCTGGTAGGAAATAGCAGATTTAGTTCTTTTAGTACTTTTGTATTCCTTCGATTGTAGTTGATGAAGGTTGGTGCGGTGTTTAATGTATCNTATAGTGTGGGAACGATCAACGACATTTTTTGTACACCAATGTTGGCGAATATTTGGGTTAAGAAGCCTATTTTTTTTCATAACTATGTGAAAGTCTGGCCACTTTGTGTCTACTACACTGAGACTGAAAAACAAGGTTGGGAATTGAAGTTTTGTAATCATGTGTGTTATCTTGATCCGCTGCAAAGTACCGAATGCTCTAGTTCCACGTAGATGTGCTCTGAAGTGCATGACCTGTTCTGGGAGTTTGTCTGCAGGTAGTTCTTTAAGATGTGCACATAATTATTGAATTGTGGTGGGTGTGTTATGATCTTGTCTTCGTTTGACAAAGAAGGTAGTTTTTTCTTGACTTTGATGGCACATAATCAAATTGTAGAGGTATTATCTAAAACGAGGATGACTACCAAATCTATTGTCATGGTATCTCATCAAGTGTATTTCATAACTATCAAGTGGCATGCTTTTCATGCATGGTTGGTGAGGCATGATATCTCTAGTGGGGAAAAGAGAAAGAAATGCCATGTCGAAAATACCCTCTTTGTTATACTCATTGATTGGTGATAGGCGAATTGTCATCCATTCAATTGTATTTGGTGGAAAGTCATCTATACTGTTAACAAATGCTCTTATTTTTTCCATCTCTTGTTGTGTATTAGGAAATTGAAAGGTGA
Organism: Picea glauca; assembly: GCA_000966675.3. Lineage (NCBI taxonomy): Eukaryota > Viridiplantae > Streptophyta > Pinopsida > Pinales > Pinaceae > Picea > Picea glauca. The sequence continues at coordinate 68,762 of JZKD02S1804685.1, read as the reverse complement.
AGGAAGAAATTTGTTGTTCATATTTGCAAACATCATGGTGTTCTAAATCTACAATATTTGGCTCTTTAGTTGGAGAAGGGAAAGTTTTTGTAGAGACAGAATGTAGGACCTGGAGGAAACATTGGTTCACTTAGTGGGAGGCGATGCAAGTGAGATTTGGTCAATCTGGATGTCATTGTAATATTTTTAATTCTGCATCTTGTAGAGCAATGCATTGATGACATGATATTTTGTCACATAACAATCATAACATTTCCCCTGTCCTCCATGTCTCTTGACAACCAAGATATCTATATCTGAAAGATGATGTGGTAGAAAAGTTGTTATGTGGACAATCTATTGTGGAAAACTAATAGTGTGGCCATGATATTTGTATTGGCCACCTCGAGCATGCCTAAGTTCAAGATGGGGATAACTTGAGAAATTATCATTTCCTCAACTTGTGTAATTATTTAAAAGACTGTGGGTTTGTGATTGGGGTACATATTATTCCATTTGGAAAAACAATGACCATTATTTTCTCTATGCCAGGGAGTACAGATGTGTCCATTTGGAGATGGGCAAGTAGGAATGCCAGGATATGATTCCATACATGTAGTGCATGTGTGTATGTTAGATAAGGCATCAATACRTTTTCGAAAACATTGGGAAGCATGTGTATGGGATTGATGTTCTAGAACACATGTTGGAAAMTCTGCACAAGGTTGGTTTTGGTTTATAAGTGAAGTCTCTCTAGGTCTCTCCAAATTTTTTTATTTTATTTTCAGCATATTTTATTCGACATTTTTCATTTTGTTGGACCCTATATGTAGATAGAGGAGTGGTGATTGGGCTAGTAGTTATTTCATTAGTAGTGTCCTTGTTCCATCTATTTCTTTTTTTTTGGTTTATTTATGTAGAATGAATTGTATGGATCTGACGATTGTATAGAGTCTTGTTGGGAAGTTGAATTTGTGAAGAAGGTATGTACGAAACATTTGATGGCATGCCTTGTTGGAAGGGAACATGCCTTTCTAATGATTTTGAGAGTCGTTAACATGTGGTTCTTGTTGTTGTAGTTTGGAACATTGGGGTTTGTTTTGCGCTAGATGGAATTTCCTATAAGAGAAACAATAAAAAAATTGTAGCTAAAACTCAAATTCGACATATTTGTGTAAGCATATTCTAAAAATAGGTATACAAACAATATAAGTATTTGTTAAAATATTTTGTAAGTGAATGGATAAGTTGGATTTCCTTTCATATAAATATTATAATGAAGAAATGGAACTTCAAAACATAAATAGTTTATATAGTATGTATATGGACAAAAGTAGGGTAATTACAAGTTGGTGTTTGTAAAAAACAACCATAACAATTTTCAAGCACTATTTANAATTGTTTGTATTTAAAGAAGAAGAAGTTTCCTGAACCAAAATTAATCTAGGGTTTGGACCTTTGCCAATTCCCTCATTCTCTATGTCAACCGAGTGTTTTTGAATGGAAGGGTGCCCTCTTGAATCTCCATGTGCAGATAATGAGTGACAAGATAGATATGTTAAAGGGTTATCAAACCATGCTTTCAAATCTTGGGCTTCGTTCAAAATAGGATTGATGGAAAGTTGGGATGTGAAGGTTGTAGAAATTGAGATCCTATTAAAGTCAATCACCTTTCTTTCTTTGAGAGTGCTTATTGGAAAGTTATTTGAGATAGAATATTGGTGTAGATTATGTCTGTTGCAAAATACCCCCAATAATGTTACTTCTGTACTATACCCTGATATGTATTTTAGTTGGAGGGTTCTATTATGTGTCTCTATTCCATTTTTTCTCATGATGGTTGCTAAAGGACTAACATAGATAGAAACTCCAATAATATCAACTATAGAGTTGTTGACTAAAGTTGGTACCAGATTAATAGTTGTGAATACAAAGTTGTGGTTTTATATTGAATTTTCATACTCTAAATGAGCTTCAATGGTCGCGGTAATATCTAGAGTTATTTCCCAATCATTTTTTAAATGATTGTTTTTTTTTTTTGCAAGCTTGATGTACCCTTTTGAAATGTTGTAAACTTTACCAATGTCAATGGAAAGATGGAAATTTGTTGCTTGGATGTTGAAGCATGCAATGTGTATTTCACTATTCTTTTCATCAATAACATCGAAGCTAAATACATGGCTAAGTCATTTAGCATTGGTGAATGTGCGTAGATCCATTTTTGAAAGAAATCTAATGTTTAGTGTCCATTTCTTTAGGGATGAATGCAATGATGCAACATGTGTAATTATGGGGGGTGTATTAGAAGGTTTGAATGGTTGTTTTGAAGAATAACTTACATCTTGTATCAATGTTGGGGCACCAACAATGTTTTCTTTACTATATGAAAAGTAAAAACAATGTAAAATTAGAACTTGCAGTATTGGTCACATAGCAGGGAATGTAAAATATGGTTACTGTGTGTGATGCATGTGAAAATTAAATCCATATAATACTTGTATAAATTATAACTAATCTTGAGAGATGTGAAGAAGGTAAAGTGAAGACATATTTGATGTCTTGGGGGCTTCATAAGTCCACACAAGTCTTACTCGTGATGAAAGATAACATTTCTCACCCATCAAATTCTGATTTTGTGTAGCAGTGTCAAATGTTACTCTATAATGTTTTCGTCAATCTAACAAAGAAAAGTAAAATAACAAATATTTAGGTTCCATGTTGATTTAGGGAATATTTAAGAGTTTGAAAAAAGATAATAAAGTATAGATTNAATTGTTTGTATTTAAAGAAGAAGAAGTTTCCTGAACCAAAATTAATCTAGGGTTTGGACCTTTGCCAATTCCCTCATTCTCTATGTCAACCGAGTGTTTTTGAATGGAAGGGTGCCCTCTTGAATCTCCATGTGCAGATAATGAGTGACAAGATAGATATGTTAAAGGGTTATCAAACCATGCTTTCAAATCTTGGGCTTCGTTCAAAATAGGATTGATGGAAAGTTGGGATGTGAAGGTTGTAGAAATTGAGATCCTATTAAAGTCAATCACCTTTCTTTCTTTGAGAGTGCTTATTGGAAAGTTATTTGAGATAGAATATTGGTGTAGATTATGTCTGTTGCAAAATACCCCCAATAATGTTACTTCTGTACTATACCCTGATATGTATTTTAGTTGGAGGGTTCTATTATGTGTCTCTATTCCATTTTTTCTCATGATGGTTGCTAAAGGACTAACATAGATAGAAACTCCAATAATATCAACTATAGAGTTGTTGACTAAAGTTGGTACCAGATTAATAGTTGTGAATACAAAGTTGTGGTTTTATATTGAATTATCATACTCTAAATGAGCTTCAATGGTCGCGGTAATATCTAGAGTTATTTCCCAATCATTTTTTAAATGATTGTTTTTTTTTTTGCAAGCTTGATGTACCCTTTTGAAATGTTGTAAACTTTACCAATGTTAATGGAAAGATGGAAATTTGTTGCTTGGATGTTGAAGCATGCAATGTGTATTTCACTATCTTTTCATCAATAACATCGAAGCTAAATACATGGCTAAGTCATTTAGCATTGGTGAATGTGCGTAGATCCATTTTTTAAATAAATCTAACGTTTAGTGTCCATTTCTTTAGGGATGAATGCAATGATGAAACATGTGTAATTATGGGGGGTGTATTAGAAGGTTTGAATGGTTGTTTTGAAGAATAACTTACATCTTGTATCAATGTTGGGGCACCAACAATGTTTTCTTTACTATAGGAAAAGTAAAAACAATGTAAAATTAGAACTTGCAGTATTGGTCACATAGTAGGGAATGTAAAATATGGTTACTGTGTGTGATGCATGTGAAAATTAAATCCATATAATACTTGTATAAATTATAACTAATCTTGAGAGATGTGAAGAAGGTAAAGTGAAGACATATTTGATGTCTTGGGGGCTTCATAAGTCCACACAAGTCTTACTCGTGATGAAAGATAACATTTCTCACCCATCAAATTCTTATTTTGTGTAGCAGTGTCAAATGCTACTCTATAATGTTTTCGTCAATCTAACAAAGAAAAGTAAAATAACAAATATTTAGGTTCCATGTTGATTTAGGGAATATTTAAGAGTTTGAAAAAAGATAATAAAGTATAGATTAAACATATATGTAAAATTAATATAAGAAATTTTAATATATCATCATTTAATAAAATAAAACAAAGGATAATAAAGGAATATTTGAATTTATATAAAGTATATTTAACATTGTGAACAAGATAAAANACCTTTCTTTCTTTGAGAGTGCTTATTGGAAAGTTATTTGAGATAGAATATTGGTGTAGATTATGTCTGTTGCAAAATACCCCCAATAATGTTACTTCTGTACTATACCCTGATACGTATTTTAGTTGGAGGGTTCTATTATGTGTCTCTATTCCATTTTTTCTCATGATGGTTGCTAAAGGATTAACATAGATAGAAACTCCAATAATATCAACTATAGAGTTGTTGACTAAAGTTGGTACCAAATTAATAGTTGTGAATACAAAGTTGTGGTTTTATATTGAATTATCATCCTCTAAATGAGCTTCAATGGTCGCGGTAATATCTAGAGTTATTTCCCAATCATTTTTTAAATGATTGTTTTTTTTTTTGCAAGCTTGATGTACCCTTTTGAAATGTTGTAAACTTTACCAATGTCGATGGAAAGATGGAAATTTGTTGCTTGGATGTTGAAGCATGCAATGTGTATTTCACTATTCTTTTCATCAATAACATCGAAGCTAAATACATGGATAAGTCATTTAGCATTGGTGAATGTGCGTAGATCCATTTTTGAAAGAAATCTAACGTTTAGTGTCCATTTCTTTAGGGATGAATGCAATGATGCAACATGTGTAATTATGGGGGGTGTATTAGAAGGTTTGAATGGTTGTTTTGAAAAATAACTTACATCTTGTATCAATGTTGGGGCACCAACAATGTTTTCTTTACTATAGAAAAAGTAAAAACAATGTAAAATTAGAACTTGCAGTATTGGTCACATAGTAGGGAATGTAAAATATGGTTACTGTGTGTGATGCATGTGAAAATTAAATCCATATAATACTTGTATAAATTATAACTAATCTTGAGMGATGTGAAGAAGGTAAAGTGAAGACATATTTGATGTCTTGGGGGCTTCATAAGTCCACACAAGTCTTACTCGTGATGAAAGATAACATTTCTCACCCATCAAATTCTGATTTTGTGTAGCAGTGTCAAATGCTACTCTATAATGTTTTCGTCAATCTAACAAAGAAAAGTAAAATACAAATATTTAGGTTCCATGTTGATTTAGGGAATATTTAAGAGTTTGAAAAAAGATAATAAAGTATAGATTAAACATATACGTAAAATTAATATAAGAAATTTTAATATATCATCATTTAATAAAATAAAACAAAGGATAATAAAGGAATATTTGAATTTATATAAAGTATATTTAACATTGTGAACAAGATAAAAACAAAACATATAGAGTAAACTATATTTTTTTATGCTAGTGGATGAAAAAACATAGAAATGATAAAARCAAGTAATTTTGAATTGTAAATATTTCAACATACATTTCATGATATAAGTAAATATATAAAATATTGATTAATGTTCAAGGKTATATCTATCAATGGTAGCTAACATAATTACTCTTATCATCTTAAAGAGTTCTCTATGATGAATAAATAATAAGTATTATATACACCCATATGCAAAAGAATATAATCTTAAAGAGTTCTATGATGAATAAACAATAAGTATTATATACATCCATATGCAAAAGAATATATGGATAAAGTGAAAAATATAAAAAACTATTTGTAATTTCATTTTTTTAAAGGATATAGTAATTATCTCAAACATATTAAAATAAAAGTGTAAATATTTCAATGCATAATTTAGATATCGATAGTGGATGCATAGTGATCTTTAATATAAGTATAGCTATGTATAGTGTTCTTTAATATAGTCTATTTGGTATTCAATATCTAGAGATGAATAAGGGGTTTTATACATAACATGAGGTTTTTTTTAGGTGTTTCTTTTGAATCTCTAATATGACTATAAAATGCATGTTGGATCCTGCAAGTATTTCTACTATCTATGTTCTATATATTGGTTGCCAACGAAAACTTATTTCTTCTTCATTTCAAAAAATATCATTTAGTCACATCTATATATTTTCTATATCATTCAGTCAAATTCAAAGCTTGGCTTCAGTTTATTTATTCTAATTAAAAGTAATTGAAAATAATGATTAAACATATATTCATCAACTATATTTTTTATTCTAATTTAAAATAACCGTTGAATATATATAACAAACAATGTTAGTTAATGACATTGCATGTGTATTGATATATACAAAACACTGACATGCATGTGTCTCAATTTAGATAGTTGATAATTACATTGTGTTTGTATTAATTTATTAAAAAATTACAGTCTTGTGGCTTATAACTAATAACATGCAAACACATAAAATAAGAAATGAAACAAAATAATTGTAAGTCAACATGGTAGATATGCTTACCTACAAATATGAAATGAAGCAAATTCCATCAACATGTGAACAAGTAACCCTTGAGTAATAGGAAATTGTCCCACTCAAATGCAGGTAAAACCCTTATTTGATGGTCTTTTTGTTCATTAATATGTGTATATAGTTTCCTTCAAATGCACACAACGTTTATGTTTATTATCTTCTACTTTACACGAAGAAGTCAATATGAGCTTAGTGTTGTATATTACATTTAAAGAAAAAATATGGCAATGTTGAGTCTCCCAAGTCACTCTATTCCACTTTAATTGGAAAGTGAAAAGGGAAGAAAATGATCCTATTTAAAAACTAAAAACATGTAGAATCAAATATTTATGTATTTATGGACCTTTGTTTTTCCAAATATCACCTTTGATTAATAAAAATAACAATAAAAAAAATAATCTTGAAATTGTAGAAAACTTTTAAAAATGCAAAATCAAATAGTCACAAACTTTTGCGTTTCAAATATTTCCCATTTTGTCATGTACTTTTTCTCTCTACATATTTATCATCTACTTGTTTCTAAGAAAACATAAAAATCACAAAAGATGTAATTTTGTATACTAATATATTTGGAATGATCATATAAGCTTCCCTTTCCTTGTGGATNATTTTTGAAAATTATTTTGGAAATGTAAAAAAGAACTTAAAATTTCCTAGGAAGGGTAATATTTTAAATTGCTCGTCACTAAAATTTGTCGGCATGGTTACCAATTAACACTCCATTGGTGTACAGTGTACACTGTACAGGTAGACAAATGTTGATTCATGTGAAATTTCGGTAACATTGAACAAGTTCCCTTCAAGAATCAAAATCTGAATCTCCTTACCGTAACTTGGAGGTTGGTCGACCCGTTGTAACTCGGAAGTTGGAGCAATGGAGCAAGGAGGGGAATTAATTGTAGTTGTTGAGTTAGGTGATATAATTAATGTGCTCTCCAATCATGATACAAAACCATTTTTCCTCTTCAAAGTGCCTAAATATCCAATTTCCATTACATTTTCTGAGTCTCTGGTCTTGTTTCAGAATTTCCAATTGCAACCATTTCCCCCAGATTTGTAATGTTCCCAAGCCAATTTTTTTTCTTGGAAACACTAACTAACCCTTGATTTGATTGTTTATTGTTCTATGTGTAGGTTGGCCATCAACATTTCGGCCTTAGGGTTTATTCAGTTATTCAGCCATAGATTATACAAGAAGCATTTCAACATATGAAGATCTTCAACAATACACAAGATAGGAACCATAAACAAGATCTGAACTTTATTATAAGAAAGCAATCACATGATACAAATAGAGAAGAAGTAGCTTCATATGGCTTCAAGACAATATATGATTTGAGTACAAAATTCTCTGTAGATACAAAGTAAGCCTCCCAACGACTCCAATAGAAGATGAATGCCCCAATACAAAATTAGGGTTTGGCCTAACCCTCAAGCTGCTGGTATGGCCTATTAAAGACAATGGAGACCAAGGGTTTGGCCCTCCTGAATATGAAGACCCCCAAATGATTATAAACTCCTCCCAATGATAGATATGGGAAATTATAGCCTCCTCCTGAAGTATGGAGTTCAAACAGTGAAGCCTCCAACTCAAACTGTAGAAACCCTAAACTGGTATGACCCTCCTAAAATCTTGAATATGGCCAACAATTAGGCCCAACTGGATAAGGACTCTGAATTCCCTAAAACTCTCTAGGATGATATATTGAGTAGCCACAAACCCTTGAGAGAATTTTCAAGGTTAGATCTGGCATATGTATTCCTGCATCTGAGAAACATTGAATCCCCAAATTGTCCTCTATCTCCCAAAATCGTCCCAACTTGCAGAAAATGATAGGGATGTGATAACTCTTGAAATAAGCTTACAAACTAATGAGAAAGGGCCTGCAAGCAAAACCCAAATACTTGAATCTTCCAAAGCTTCTTCAATAGGCTAGATTGAACTTCTTCCTCAACAATGGTGTGCCCCTACTGGAAAACCCTAACTGGTATGACCCTACTAATATTTGTGAATAGATGATGGATGTAGAATGGTGTGGGTGGAGTATTTCATCCCCGAGACCAAGCTTGGAGCAAGGTGATTGGAATATTTCATGACTGAGTTGTTCTCTAGGGTTTGTAATATCAAAATGTTCAAAATTGTATGCTCAAGAGAATCAACAAGCAAATACCAAATATCCAAGATGAAGTGAGAGGTGCGCCCTAGCCTTTTCTTTATACTTTTTTTTGTTTCCCTGTTGAGTTAAGTTAACCCCTAGGGTTAACTCCTAACTGAACCTCCAACGCTTCTATTCCTTCATTGAGTTACCCTTTTTACTCTTTTTACCTTTTCACTAAGTCAACTTAAAAATATAACATTAGTTTAGTTGACATTTCCCCTTTGTGTGAAACTATGGTCT
>JZKD02S1804685.1:47453-59808 GCA_000966675.3 Picea glauca | reverse complement strand
TAATTTTTAATTATCTTTATTAAAAATATATATTGATATTAATTTTAATAAATATATATATTTAACAATGATATGGTAGATAAGACATCAAAACTAATGCACAAAAAAATCCCTTATCAAGAAAATGGAGGACTTAGAACTACCAGTTTTACAATTTTTTCAACTAGATTGCACCAAATTTGATAACTATGAGTAAAGCATCTAAAATTAAAATTTAATTTATTGCACATCTATAATTTGTACTATGAACATAGAAAGTATAGTTATTCCTTTGAGAGTTCGATATTTCTATGAAGATAGGTGCTTCCTGATTTGCAAATTTGCAGTGCATACTATTTATAAAATGTAAAAAAAATCCTTAATGCACATAAATTTCTTGTAAAACATATGAAGAAAACAAAACCTCGAGTGTTTATTTTGAGCTCTTTATCAACTATCATTATTCAGTCACTTAAAAATAATTCACATTCAATATTGTGTATGAAATATTAAAAATACATTAAAAAATTATTCAAAATTATTCTTTGTAAATTATGTATAAGAAAGTAATTTTCATGTCACAATTTTTGTACAATATGTATAAGAAAATAAAGAAGAAAGCAAAGAGACTCATTTGGTTTTTAGAATGAAGAAAACAAGATTGTGAAGGAATAATTTGAGAAAAAGTGACTCATAACATATACTTTGTAATAAAGGGATGAGTAAAGAAAACAAAATGCTAGAACACAAATTTAAAATAAAAATTCAATGATAAAGACATATAAATGAAATTATGAAAGATTTATTGGGAAGATGTTGAATATCAAAAAAGTCTTACTTGATTGGAGTTCGTAATTTAGAATGTATACACAAATATTTGGTTTGGAGGACTTTACCAAAACTTCACATGCTTCTTTTGCATGGGTTCCACATGCTTCCTTTGTATGGGTCCCATTGTTCCTGAATTGTTTCTCATAAATCCTTGAACATCTAACAATCAAAATTCAACACATCACACTCCATCAAAGGGGGTGTAGCATGTCCTATAAGGGTTATTAAATAATTCTACGTCAAAAAAAATATTAATTATAATTTTTGAAAATTATTTTGGAAATGTAAAAAAGAACTTAAAATTTCCTAGGAAGGGTAATATTTTAAATTGCTCGTCACTAAAATTTGTTGGCATGGTTACCAATTAACACTCCACTGGTGTACACTGTACACTGTACAGGTAGACAAATGTTGATTCATGTGAAATTTCGGTAACATTGAACAAGTTCCCTTCGAGAATCAAAATCTGAATCTCCTTACCGTAACTTGGAGGTTGGTCGACCCGTTGTAACTTGGAAGTTGGAGCAATGGAGAAAGGAGGGGAATTAATTGTCGTTGTTGAGTTAGATGATATAATTAATGTGCTCTCCAATCATGATACAAAACCATTTTTCCTCTTCAAAGTGCCTGAATATCCAATTTCCATTACATTTTCTGAGTCTCTCGTCTTGTTTCAGAATTTCCAATTGCAACCATTTTCCCCGGATTTGTAATGTTCCCAAGCCAAATTTTTTTCTTGGAAACACTAACTAACCCTTGATTTGATTGTTGATTGTTCTATGTGTAGGTTGGCCATCAACATTTCGGCCTTAGGGTTTATTCAGTTATTCAGCCATAGATTATACAAGAAGCATTTCAAGATATGAAGATCTTCAACAATACACAAGATAGGAACCATAAACAAGATCTGAACATTATTATAAGAAAGCAATCACATGATACAAATAGAGAAGAAGTAGCTTCATATGGCTTCAAGACAATATATGATTTGAGTACAAAATTCTCTGTAGATACAAAGTAAGGCTCCCAACGACTCCAATAGAAGATGAATGCCCCAATACAAAATTAGGGTTTAGCCTAACCCTCAAGCTGCTGGTATGGCTTATTAAAGACAATGGAGACCAAGGGTTTGGCCCTCCTAAATATGAATACCCCCAAATGATTATAAACTCCTCCCAATGATAGATATGGGAAATGATAGCCTCCTCCTGAAGTATGGAGTTCAAACAGTGAAGCCTCCTCCTCAAACTGTAGAAACCCTAAACTGGTATGACCCTCCTAAAACCTTGAATATGGCCAACAATTAGGCCCAACTGGATAAAGACTCTGAATTCCCTAAAACTCTCTAGGATGATATATCGAGTAGCCACAAACCCTTGAGAGAATTTTCAAGGTTAGATCTGGCATATGTACTCCTACATCTGAGAAACATTGAATCACCAAATTATCCTCTATCTCCCAAAATCGTCCCAACTTGCAGAAAATGATAGGGATGTGATAACTCTTGAAATAAGATTACAAACTAATGAGCAAGGGCCTGCAAGCAAAACCCAAATACTTGAATCTTCCAAAGCTTCTTCAATAGGCTATATTGAACTTCTTCCTCAACAATGGTGTGCCCCTACTGGAAAACCCTAACTGGTATGACCCTACTAATATTTTTGAATCGATGATGGATGTAGAATGGTGTGGGTGGATTATTTCATCCCCGAGACAAATCTTGGAGCAAGGTGATTGGAATATTTCACGACTGAGTTGTTCTCTAGGGTTTGTAATATCAAAATGTTCAAAATTGTATGCTCAAGAGAATCAACAAGCAAATACCAAATATCCAAGATGAAGTGAGAGGTGCGCCCTAGCCTTTTCTTTATACTTTTTTTTATTTCCCTGTTGAGTTGAGTTAACCCCTAGGGTTAACTCCTAACTGAACCTCCAATGCTTCTATTCCTTCATTGAGTTACCCTTTTTACTCTTTTTACCTTTTCACTAAGTCAACTTAAAAATATAACATTAGTTTAGTTGACATTTCCCCTTTGTGTGAAACTATGGTCTAGTGGGGATGCCTAGACCACTAAGTCTTCCCAAACCTCTTCATCAAGAGGTGGGGGACATTACAGTCTGCCCTATTAGAAATTGCTTGTCCTCAAGCAATTCCAAACCTATCTCACATACCACATGTTTGGTATCCCATGTGGCATCCTCAATGGGTAGATCCTTCCATCTGATCATATACTCTTTCACGCTTCTCTTCGTGAGATTCTTCTCCCGAACCTCCAGTATCTCCTCCAGAATCAAAACAAGTTTCCCCTCTTCGTCTAAAGGAGGAAACACCTCAATGGGTGTGATATGTTGGTCGATGGCCCTCTTCAAGAAGGACACATGCAAGACATTGTGTATCATGTTNAAACCCAAATACTTGAATCTTCCAAAGCTTCTTCAATAGGCTAGATTGAACTTCTTCCTCAACAATGGTGTGCCCCTACTGGAAAACCCTAACTGGTATGACCCTACTAATATTTTTGAATAGATGATGGATGTAGAATGGTGTGGGTGGAGTATTTCATCCCCGAGACCAAGCTTGGAGAAAGGTGATTGGAATATTTCACGACTGAGTTGTTCTCTAGGGTTTGTAATATCAAAATGTTCAAAATTGTATGCTCAAGAGAATCAACAAGCAAATACCAAATATCCAAGATGAAGTGAGAGGTGCGCCCTAGCCTTTTCTTTATACTTTTTTTTGTTTCCCTGTTGAGTTAAGTTAACCCCTAGGGTTAACTCCTAACTGAACCTCCAACGCTTCTATTCCTTCATTGAGTTACCCTTTTTACTCTTTTTACCTTTTCACTGAGTCAAATTAAAAATATAACATTAGTTTAGTTGACATTTCCCCTTTGTGTGAAACTATGGTCTAGTGGGGATGCCTAGACCACTAAGTCTTCCCAAACCTCTTCATCAAGAGGTGGGGGACATTACAGTCTGCCCTATTAGAAATTGCTTGTCCTCAAACAATTCCAAACCTATCTCACATACCACATGTTCGGTATCCCATGTGGCATCCTCAATGGGTAGATCCTTCCATCTGATCATATACTCTTTCATGCTTCTCTTCGTGAGATTCTTCTCCCGAACCTCCAGTATCTCCTCCGGAATCAAAACAAGTTTCCCCTCTTCGTCTAAAGGAGGAAACACCTCAATGGGTGTGATATGTTGGTCGATGGCCCTCTTCAAGAAAGACACATGCAAGACATTGTGTATCATGTTGCACTGTGGAAGCTCCAACTCATATGCTACGGCCCCTACCTTTTTGTTGATCCTATAGGGTCCAAAGAATTATGGTTATAGCTTCTCTGATCCACTTATTTTTATAGAAGCCTGCTTGTATGGTTGGAGCCTTAGATAGACTAAGTCACCAACCTCAAAGGTACACTCAACTYTGTACTTATCTGCTTGGACCTTCTGTTGGTTTTGTTCTCTCTGTAAATTATCCTTTAGTTCTCTGAGGATGTCCTGACTCTGCTACACCCAATCCTGTACTATCGGAGCCCTGTTGTCACCTAAATCAATATCCACAAAAGAGAGTGGATAATAGTTGTATAATGCCCTAAATGGTGTCATGCCTACGAACATGTGATGGGTGGTGTTGTAGAAGTATTCTCCCAAGTTTAACCACCTGACCCACGCTTTCTGATGCCTTGCCACGTAATTCTTGAGATAGACTTCCACCCATTTTTTGACTATCTCAGTCTGTCCATCCATCTGAGGATGATAGTTGGTACTAGGGTTGAAGGTCGTACCAACTAGTCTGAACAACTCCTTCCAGAATGTACTCATGAATCTTCTATCTCTATCAGTGANTCTTTGAAAAAATTCCTATAATAAGTACACATGCCTAGAAATTCGCTTAATTTTGTGAGTGTCTTAGGAGTAAGCCACTCCATAATGGATTTAATTTTCTCCTGATGTACCTATACCCCTTTTTTTCAGATGATGTGTCTCAGGTAAAGAACCTCTATCATTCGAAACTAAAATTTAGACTCTTTAGCATTAAGTAACTACTTCTCCATGATAGATAAAATCTGATCCATATGTTGCAGGTGTTCATCCGATGTCCTTCTATAAATGAGAAAATCATCAAAAAATACCAAAAGATGTTACTTAACTGCTTGTTGAAGACATGGTTCATACAAGATTGGAACATGGTTGGGGCATTAGTTAAACCGAAGGGAATTACCTAGAACTCATAATGACCATAATGACACCTGAAAGCATTTTTTGGGATGTCTTCCTCCCTCATCTTGATCTGATGGTAGCCATAGCATAGGTCAATTTTTGTGAAATAGACAACCCCATGCAATTCGTCCAACAATTCATCAATCTTCGGTATAGGATAACTTTTTTTTATAGTCTTTTTATTCAAATCCCAAAAGTCAATGCACATGCACATAGTTCCATATTTTTTCTTGACTAGCACTACTGAAGAAGAAAAAGGGCTAGAGCTTCGCCTGATGTGCCCCATTTCCAAAATCTCTTTGATGTCTTTATCTATCTCATATTTATACTTCTTCGAATGGATGTATGGTGTGGTGATCACTGGTTTAGCTCCTACCTCCAACTCAATGATGTGTTGAAACCCCCTGTCAGGTGGCACCCCTGGTGGTATCAGTCCAAACACTTTGTTTTGTTTGTCAAGGATCTCTTGGATTTCTAGAGTGTAGTGAACCTTGCCTTTCTCATCCACACATGATGAAATCCTACATTCAACTACATACACTATCTCTTCTCTCTTGAAGATGGCCTCCATCCTTTTGGTCATAANAACTCAAATTTAGACTCTTTAGCATTAAGTGACTACTTCTCCATGATAGATAAAATCTGATCCATATGTTGCAGGTGTTCATCCGATGTCCTTCTATAAATGAGAAAATCATCAAAAAATACCAAAAGATGCTTACTTAACTGCTTGTTTAAGACATGGTTCATACAAGATTGTAACATGGTTGGGGCATTAGTTAAACCGAAGGGAATTACCTAGAACTCATAATGACCATAATGACACCTGAAAGCAGTTTTTGGGATGTCTTCCTCCCTCATCTTGATCTGATGGTAGCCATAGCATAGGTCAATTTTTGTGAAATAGACAACCCCATGCAATTCGTCCAACAATTCATCAATCTTAGGTATAGGATAACTTTTTTTTATAGTCTTTTTATACAAATCCCAAAAGTCAATGCACATGCACATAGTTCCATATTTTTTCTTGACTAGCACTACTGAAGAAGAAAAAGGGCTAGAGCTTCGCCTGATGTGCCCCATTTCCAAAATATCTTTGATGTCTTTATATATCTCATATTTATACTTCTTCAAATGGATGTATGGTGTGGTGATCACTGGTTTAGCTCCTACCTCCAACTCAATGATGTGTTGAAACCCCCTGTCAGGTGGCGCCCCTGGTGGTATCAGTCCAAACACTTTGTTGTGTTTGTCAAGGATATCTTGGATTTCTAGAGTGTAGTGAACCTTGCCTTTCTCATCCACACATGATGAAATCCTACATTCAAATACATACACTATCTCTTCTCTCTTGAAGATGGCCTCCATCCTTTTGGTCATAACTACCTTGGCTGAGTTACTTATCATGCCTCAAAGAAATACCTTTCATCCACCCTCATCTGAGAAGGACATCTCCACGGTATTGTAGTTGGTGGTGATAGGCCCTAATGTGTTGAGCCACTGAACTTCGAGGATTATGTTAGTATTCAGAAGGTCCATCATGTAGACATCCTGTATCAKCTCATGCCTACCTAATGTAAGCTTCATACCTGGGATGTACCTGTCACAAGGCATAGTGCATCCTCCTACTACCTCCACTTTGAATCCTTCAAATTCAACCCTGGGTATATGCCTCCTCTACAACAGTGTTGAGTTAATGAAATTGTGAGAAGCTCCGCCATCAATCAATACTGACACATTTTGTCCTTGAAAGACTCCTCTCATCCTGAAGGTGTTATATTTGGGCACTCTTCTGATAGATGCCAAGGTAGATTTCTCATTAGTCATACTGTCATGTCTTGTGGGCTCTTCCTATGCTACCTCTATGGTGTTTGCCTCTATATTCGGTATCTGGCTTAAATCCTCCTCTTCTTCATTTTTTGAAGTTACTTCTATGTAGTGNCAAATCCCAAAAGTCAATGCACATGCACATAGTTCCATATTTTTTCTTGACTAGCACTACTGAAGAAGAAAAAGGGCTAGAGCTTCGCCTGATGTGCCCCATTTCCAAAATCTCTTTGATGTCTTTATCTATCTCATATTTATACTTCTTCGAATGGATGTATGGTGTGGTGATCACTGGTTTAGCTCCTACCTCCAACTCAATGATGTGTTGAAACCCCCTGTCAGGTGGCACCCCTGGTGGTATCAGTCCAAACACTTTGTTTTGTTTGTCAAGGATCTCTTGGATTTCTAGAGTGTAGTGAACCTTGCCTTTCTCATCCACACATGATGAAATCCTACATTCAACTACATACACTATCTCTTCTCTCTTGAAGATGGCCTCCATCCTTTTGGTCATAAATACCTTGGCTTAGTTACTTGTCATTCCTCAAAGAAATACCTTTCATCCACCCTCATCTAAGAAGGACATCTCCACGGTATTGTAGTTGGTGGTGATAGGCCCTAATGTGTTGAGCCACTGAACTTCGAGGATTATGTTAGTATTCAGAAGGTCCATCATGTAGGCATCCTGTATCATCTCATGCCTACCTAATGTAAGCTTCATACCTGGGATGTACCTGTCACAAGGCATAGTGCATCCTCCTACTACCTCCACCTTGAATCCTTCAAATTCAACCCTGGGTATATGCCTCCTCTACAACAGTGTTGAGTTAATGAAATTGTGAGAAGCTCCCCCATCAATCAATACTGACACATTTTTTCCTTGAAAGACTCCTCTCATCCTGAAGGTGTTATATTTGGGCACTCTTCTGATAGATGCCAAGGTAGATTTCTCATTAGTCGTACTGTCATGTCTTGTGGGCTCTTCCTATGCTACCTCTATGGTGTTTGCCTCTATATTCGGTATCTGGCTTAAATCCTCCTCTTCTTCATTTTTTGAAGTTACTTCTATGTAGTGCACTTGACCATGACCCATGCACTTGTGTGATGGGTTCCAGGGCTATTTACAAGTGAAGAAAATTTTCTTCCCTCTCAGTTCCCTCCTGGTGTTCTCATCCATTCTGCCACGACCCCTCTCAAATCCTCTTGGGTCATGTCCTCCTGGGTTCATTGGAGCTCTCTGATCTCTTCCTCCAGTGTTAAGAGGTGGTCTAGGCACAAATTTTGGTTTGACAACTGGTCCTAAGTCCCTCGTCCTTCAAATAGCATCCTATAGGTTGGTAGGCTTAAAAGCCTTTACCCAACCCTTCAAGGGTTCCATCAACCCTTCAGTGAAGAGAATCATGAGTCTAGTTGGTGATATATCCTGCACCATGAATGCTAGCCTCTGGAATTATTCAATGTATACCTCTGTTGCTCCTGTTTGATTGAGCTGTGTGAGCTCCCAAAGGTGCAGTTCAGGATCCCCTTGATCAAATCTGTCAATGAGCCTCTAAGTGAATTCTGTATAGGTCTGTATCTTATTGTGGCCTATTTTGGTGAGTCCATGATACCACCAATAATGAGCCTTGCCATCCAAGTACATAGTGGAAAATTTGATGGACTCCATCTCCCTGATGGGATTAAGATGCGGATAAGTGTCCAACTTCCACACCCATGCCTGCATTGTTATATTGGTCATACCATCAAAGTATGGGATCTCCATCTTCCCTGCTATTAATTCAAACTCATAGTTTCTTCTATGGTTCGGTCTGGGCTTGTTTCTGAACTTGAGTTGGAAGTATTGATCCAAGGACATATGCCTTTGGATTATCATATCCAAGTCATGGCACTCCCTGGTGCACTGTGTCATCTGCTCAACAAAATCATCCACCTACTCATGTTGTATTTGTTCATCTATGAATGTGGGTAAGTAAGGTCCAGGGGTATCCCTACTACTCATCTATCCATGTGACGTACCCCCTCCATGGCTTCCCTCAGACCTGGGAGCCTTTTTGGGATTATACCCATTTTCTCCATGGGATCCACCCACCTCTCTGCTTCCATACATCTTAGGTTCCTTCCCCTGATGAGTCATCTTCATCAATAGCTAAGTTATCTGAGTCTAGTTCTCATCAATCTTCCTCATATTTCCATCTACCTTCTTCAAGGTATCTGTGATTTTGGTTTGCCCCTTCCGGTTTGTATCTTGGATTTGATGTAAGTGATGGACCAGGTTGTTTTATATAAGGTTTATGGTTTTATGGAATTCAGTTGCCAAGTAAGCCAAGCCCTGTGGCTCACAGTCATCCCCTAAACCTTCCATTTCGACTTCTGTTTCACTAGTTTTATTTTTCCTTTTCCCCATAAAGATACCACTATACCTCTGCATGTGCTAATCCTCACAGGTTTTGAGGATTAGAGCTCTGATACCACTATAATGTTCCCAAGCCAAATTTTTTTCTTGGAAACACTAACTAACCCTTTATTTGATTTTTTACTATTATGTGTGCAGGTTGTCCATCAAAATTTCGGCCTTATTGTTTATTCAATTATTCAACCATAGATTATACAAGAATCATTTCAACATATGAATATCTTCAACAATACACAATATAGGAACCACAAACACAATTTGAACTTTATTATAAGAAAGAAAGCACCTGATACAAATAGAGAAGAAGATATGGAATAGTTTCATATGGATTCAAGACAATATATGAGTTGCATACAAAATGCTCGGGGGATACAAAATAATCCTCCCAAAGGATGGAATATAAGATGAAAGCTCCAATACAAAATTAGGGTCTAGCCTAACCCTCAAGCTGCTGGTACGGCCTGCTGAAGACAATGGAGACCAAGGGTTCGGCCCTCCTAAAGATGAAGACCCCCAAATGCTACTAAAATCCTCCCAATGATAGATTTGGGCAATGATAACCTCCTCTCGAAGTATGGCACTCAAACACTGAAGCCTCCTCCTCAAACTATAGAAACCCTAAACTGGTACAACCCTCTTGAAACCCTGACTATGGCCAACAATTCATCCCAACTGGATAAGGAGTCTAAATTCCATGAAACTCTCTAGGATGATATATCGGGCAGCCACAAACCCCAGAGAGACGTTTTAAGTCCATATCTGGCCTATGGCCTCCTAGATATGAGAAACACTGAATCACCAAATTGTCCTCTATCTCCCAAAATCATCCCAACCTAGAGAAAATGATAGGGACATGATAAATCCTTAAAGAATCCTCCAAACTGATGAGCAAGGGCCTNCTCATAGTTTCTTCTATGGTTCGGTCTGGGCTTGTTTCTGAACTTGAGTTGGAAGTATTGATCCAAGGACATATGCCTCTGGATTATCATATCCAAGTCATGGTACTCCCTGGTGCACTGTGTCATCTGCTCAACAAAATCATCCACCTACTCATGTTGTATTTGTTCATCTATGAATGTGGGTAAGTAAGGTCCAGGGGTAGCCCTACTACTCATCTATCCATGTGACGTACCCCCTCCATGGCTTCCCTCAGACCTGGGAGCCTTTTCGGGATTATACTCGTTTTCTCCATGGGATCCACCCACCTCTCTGCTTCCATACGTCTTAGGTTCCTTCCCCTGATGAGTCATCTGCATCAATAGCTAAGTTATCTGAGTCTAGTTCTCATCAATCTTCCTCATATTTACATCTACCTTCTTCAAGGTATCTGTGATTTTGGTTTGCCCCTTCCGGTTTGTATCTTGGATTTGATGTAAGTGATGGACCAGGTTGTTTTCTATAAGGTTTATGGTTTTATGGAATTCAGTTTCCAAGTAAGCCAAGCCCTGTGGCTCACAGTCATCCCCTAAACCTTCCATTTCGACTTCTGTTTCACTAGTTTTATTTTTCCTTTTGCCCATAAAGATACCACTATACCTCTGCATGTGCTAATCCTCACAGGTTTTGAGGATCAGAGCTCTGATACCACTATAATGTTCCCAAGCCAATTTTTTTTCTTGGAAACACTAACTAACCCTTTATTTGATTTTTTACTATTATGTGTGCAGGTTGTCCATCAAAATTTCGGCCTTATTGTTTATTCAATTATTCAGCCATAGATTATACAAGAATCATTTCAACATATGAAGATCTTCAACAATACACAATATAGGAACCACAAACACAATCTGAACTTTATTATAAGAAAGAAAGCACCTGATACAAATAGAGAAGAAGATATGGAATAGTTTCAGATGGCTTCAAGACAATATATGAGTTACATACAAAATTCTCCGGGGATACAAAATAATCCGCCCAAAGGATGGAATATAAGATGAAAGCTCCAATACAAAATTAGGGTCTAGCCTAACCCTCAAGCTGCTGGTACGGCCTGCTGAAGACAATGGAGACCAAGGGTTCGGACCTCCTAAATATGAAGACCCCAAAATGCTACTAAAATCCTCCCAATGATAGATTTGGGCAATGATAACCTCCTCTTGAAGTATGGCACTCAAACACTGAAGCCTCCTCCTCAAACTATAGAAACCCTAAACTGGTACAACCCTCTTGAAACACTGACTATGGACAACAATTCATCCCAACTGGATAAGGAGTCTAAATTCCATGAAACTCTCTAGGATGATAGATTGGGAAGCCACAAACCCCAGAAAGACGTTTTAAGTCCATATCTAGCCTATGGCCTCCTAGATATGAGAAACACTGAATCACCAAATTGTCCTCTATCTCCCAAAATCATCCCAACCTAGAGAAAATGATAGGGACATGATAAATACTTAAAGAATCCTCCAAACTGATGAGCAAGGGCCTGCAAGAAAAACCCAAATATTGGAATCTTCCAAAGCTTCCTCAATAGGTTGGATCGAACTTCTTCCTCAATAATGTTGCGCCCTTGCTAGAAAACCCTAACTGACACGACCCTGTTGATCTTCCTGAATAGATAATGGATGTAGAATGGTGTGGGTGGAGTATTTCATATCCGAGACCAATATTGGAACAAGGAGAGTGGAATCTCTCACCACTGAGTTGTTCTCTAGGGTTTGTAATATCAAAACCCTCAAAATTATATGCTCAAGAGCATCAACAAGCAAATACCAAATATCCAAGATGAAGTGAGAGGTGCGCCCTAGCCTTCTCTTTATACTTTTTTCTATTTCCCTGTTGAGTTAAGTTAAAACCTAGGGTTAACTCCTAACTCAACCTCCAACGCTTCTATTCCTTCATTGAGTTACCCTTTTTACCCTTTTTACCTTTTCACTAAGTCAACTTAAAAATATAACATAATTAATTTGGTTGACTGTTCCCCTTTGTGTGAGACTATGGTCTACTGTGGATGCCTAGACCACTAAGTCTTCCCAAACCTCTTCAATAAGAGGTGGGGGACATTACAGGATTCACACCATTGCTTGGAAGTTATAAGTTTTTTTTAGATTTTTTGTGGAACCTTTGGTCGATTTT
>JZKD02S1804685.1:24333-40517 GCA_000966675.3 Picea glauca | reverse complement strand
TATTATATATAGCTATATATTATATATATAATATATAGTTATATATAATATAATTATATATTATGTTTTTTTTTTAATTTTAATTAATTTTTGTTTGTTTATTATTTTTTTTTAATTTGCTTATTAGATTTGGCTTCCATTTTATTGTAAATTATCACATATTTAAATTTAGATTTTGAATTTCAATATGTTTTTACTATTTAATATATATTCTATTTGTGCAAACTTGCTACATTTATATTTAAGTTGGCAACTTTGACGTGAAGGTAATGTACTCAAATAAAAAAATTACATCAAAGATGAGTGATTCTTTAACAACCACAAGATATCTTATTTTAAGGTGTTTATATAAAAAGAATTCAAACCAATAATGAGTAATTTTTTTAGTGATATAATAGGTGTTTTGTTTAATTATTATTTTTTATTGCTTATTTACTTCATAAATAAATGTAGTTTTTCATTAATAAAAAAACTCTTATAAAACCATTTCTAAACATACCATCATATTTTTTATTGCTTATTTACTTCATAAATTAATATAGTAAGGTGCATAACATGAAATATATACATACTCTATAAAATATGTAAAAACAATTACACTTATATAACTTTAATCTTAATCTTTCAAATATATATATATAACTCTATGAAATATTAAATCTTTCAAATATTAAATGGCATATATTTCATGGTAATATATTTGAAAGATTTTTGTTTAAGATTTAATATTTCATAGAGTTATACAATGTTATGCAGGTCCCATGTTAAATTTTTGAAACATTTCATGACTAGTTATATATATATTTCATGTTATATATATATATATATATATATATATTGATTCTTTTTTATTCATTTGCAATTAAATTTTCTCAATTTTAATATTTTGTTAATNTATAGATTCTTTTTTATTCATTTGCAATTAAATTTTCTCAATTTTAATATTTTGTTAATATTTTTTTATTTTAGATTTTATTTTAGATTTTTTTGAATTTTGACATGATTTTAGTATTTTTTTTTTGTGATTTTGTTATATTTTTTTTTAGGTTTTAATGGATTTTTTTTTTCAAAAATAAATTTATATATTTAAAAAAATATTGTTTTATGGGAAAATTTTAATTTTTTTTCATTCTTTTTAGTTTTTATTTTTATCCAACTTTTTTTTAATGTTTTTTTTATTATTTTTTTCTTTTTTCTCAAATTTGGGTTTTGAATATATAATTTTAAATGTATTGTTTTCATGACATTATGTATTGTGTTGTGTTTGGAGTCATAAACTAAGATTCAAAAAGTAAGGATTTAAGGGTCGATTTAATGATTTTGTTTGCAGTAACGTTGATTTTGATTACCACTTTAAAAAAAATGTCATTTTAATACCCCAAATTTAAAATGGGTGTTATCGGTAGCAGTTCATTTCAATTTGATGGTTGATTTTGAGGTTTTGGTTTTAATGGTATCGACTACTCAAAATACAATTTCAAAATATCTATAAATTTAACGTTTTGAAAAAAAATAAAAAAATCCGTAACAACTTTTTTTTTTTAGGTGTCGATTTGAGGGGTTTTTTGAGCTACTGTCTGAGTTTTGAAGGACATGTTTGAAAAATGTTGTAATTTTGACCCTGTTTAAAAAAATGGTGCTACCGGTAGCACTATTTTTTTATTTAAGGTTTGATTTTGATGTTTTTTATGCAAAAATATAGGTTTTGGGGGTTAGAGTTCTCGTTTTGAGGTCACAGTTCTCATTAAGTTGGTAACTATGTTATCACTATTAGCTTGCTTCATAAGCGATTTCTAAGAGGCATATTTGGGGTTGGTGCAATGCACATATCATCTTTTTTAAGTGAAATACAACAAGGAACTATTGAGTTTGCAGATTGCACAGGTATGGTACATGTACATGCAATGAGATTTGAGAGTTTTCCAAAGTCAAAAAGACTGGGGACACTAGATGATCGCATTATGTTGGGAAAAAGTTTTGTAATGAAAGTGATTGAGTATCTAGATCCAAGGTTCACATATTTGGCTATATTTAATGYTGCTAAGTTGTTTAGTCCTCGTAATTATTATGAGGATATGGATGATAGAGACTCTCAAACAAGAAGATGGCTAGCATGTTTATGTGAGAAATTTAGTGTTGGGGATTCACCTATTGTGGATAGTGGTAGATGTTTGGGTGAAATGGACGAATTTGTTTGTACTATGTATAGATCATACCTTAAAAAACATATGTTTGGAAAATGGGATCTATGTGGAGGTGAACTTGAATGGTTTGAAGGATTTCCATGTTTGATGCAGTTATGGTAAGCGATTATTGTTATTCCAGGTAGCACAACAGTATGTGAAAGAGCCTTCTCCAAATTAAATCGGATAAAAAATGATGATAGATCAAGACTTTCTTTAGAAACATTGGATATATTAATTTTTATCTCTCTCACTGCACCTCATGTTCTAAACAAGGTAGATTGGAACTCTATTTATGAAGAATGGAAACAAATGAAAGCTCGAAAGCCTCTTCAACTAGGAAAGTAGATTTGTATCTATAATGATCGAAGATCTGGTAATTTTGAAGAATGTGAATGTAAGTTTTAATATTTATTATTAGCATTGGCTTACCTTACATAACACTTGGCAAAACCAATCCTCATTTACTTGAAGTTTTTTGTTGTAATTTCTTTCAGTAATAGAGTATTGTGATATTATGTTGGAGACTGTGCTACTGTCCTAAATTTCCAGATTGTAGATTTATGTAGAATAATTCCTAGTTATCTGTTGTTTGAATCACTTCACAGAATGTAGTGTTTGTACTCCTGAATTTACTGAATATTTTCATAGTAGATACATATATGAAGTTTTGACAAAGGTTTCTAGACTTCAGTTTGTGACTGTAGGCTGTAATTCTTTGATTGCAGATCTGAACTATAAATTAACAAATTAACAAACATCCTCAATGTGTCTTTGTAGATGGACATTTCCAAAATACATGCCCAACCATTTCATCCCTATCATAAAGCATGCAGAGATCTGGTAGTTCTGAAGAATGTGAATGTAAGTTTCAATCATTGTTTTTATCAGTGGCTTACCTTACAAAACACTNTATTGTGGATAGTGCTAGATGTTTGGGTGAAATGGACGAATTTGTTTGTACTATGTATAGATCATACCTTAAAAAACATATGTTTGGAAAATGGGATCTATGTGGAGGTGAACCTGAATGGTTTGAAGGATTTCCATGTTTGATGCAGTTATGGTAAGCGATTCTTGTTATTCCAGGTAGCACAACAGTATGTGAAAGAGCCTTCTCCAAATTAAATCCGATAAAAAATGATGATAGATCAAGACTTTGTTTAGAAACATTGGATATATTAATTTTTCTCTCTCTCACTGCACCTCATTCTCTAAACAAGGTAGACTGGAACGCTATTTATGAAGAATGGAAACAAATGAAAGCTCGAAAGCCTCTTCAACTAGGAAAGTAGATTTGTATCTATAATGATCGAAGATCTGGTAATTTTGAAGAATGTGAATGTAAGTTTCAATATTTATTATTAGCATTGGATTACCTTACATAACACTTGGCAAAACCAATCCTCATTTACTTGAAGTTTTTTGTTGTAATTTCTTTCAGTAATAGAGTATTGTGATATTATGTTGGAGACTGTGTTACTGTCCTAAATTTCCAGATTGTAGATTTATGTAGAATAATTCCTAGTTATTTGTTGTTTGAATCACTTCACAGAATGTAGTGTTTGTACTCCTGAATTTACCGAATATTTTCATAGTAGATACATATATGAAGTTTTGACAAAGGATTCTAGACTTCAGTTTGTGACTGTAGGCTGTAGTTCTTTGATTGCAGATCTGAACTATAAATTAACAAATTAACAAACATCCTCAATGTGTCTTTGTAGATGGACATTTCCAAAAGACATGCCCAACCATTTCATCCCTATCATAAAGCATGCAGAGATCTGGTAGTTCTGAAGAATGTGAATGTAAGTTTCAATCATTGTTTTTATCAGTGGCTTACCTTACAAAACACTTGGCAGAGCCACTCCTTATTTATTTGAATTTATTTGTTGTAATTTCTTTCAATAATAGAGTACTGTGATAATTTGTTGGAGATTGTGCTCATTGTCCTGAATTTCCAGACTATAGATTTATGTAGAATAATTCCTAGTTATTTGTTGTTCGAATTAGCTCATAGAATGCAGTCTTTGTACTCTTGAATTTAGTGAATATTGTTTTAGTATATGAATATTTAAAGTGTTCATAGAGGTTTCTAGACTTCAGTTTCTGGCTATAGGTTGTAATTATTTGAGTGTAGATCTAAACCATGAATTAACATGATCTAGTAATCGAGTCTATTTTGTGATTGATTACCCTTATGATCATAGTTAACATCATATCAATGGTTATGCTAGTATCAATNGAATATTTTATTATCATTGACAGTTGTGGCCTTTTCTACTATCATTTTTCACCTTTTGTAGTTGCTCCATATTCTTACCAAACAACATTTTTGTATGGTCTAAGATAAATTTAACTATGGTTTTTGTTATGCATCTTTTTCTTTTAATAACTTAATTTCTAACTTTTGTAATTGGTTCATGTTATTTATCAAACAATCCTTCAATCTAGTGTTTCTCTAGCTGGTGAACCTTTACTAACCCAATCAAATTTCATTCTAATAACGGTGTATTTCTATACTCCATATTACTCCATAGTCTCCACTCCATATTTTCTGCTGGAGGACAGATCTGATTGTTATTCCTAATTGCTGGGAGTTATTTTTTGCATTCTCATTGCCTCTTTTCGTTTTGTAGTTTAGATGGAGTATAAACCGTGTTTTACTCCTATTTTTAGATTATTGGTCTTCGGTATCTTGTTGTCTTCAACTAAGTAGATGACTTTTTTTCCACAATCCAAAATTATCTCTCTTCTGTGACATGCTCCACATAAACAATCATTCAGAATTCNACTATGATTATAGTTCGAAATCCATATGAGATATCTTTTGTCGTTCGATGCCACTTTTGTTTTTGTCTTGGATAGTGTTTTGTTTTGATATTTTCTGCTCAAGAAAGACCCTCCTCTTTTTTTTTGATATTTTCTCTTGAGACATATGCTGCTTCATACTCTCTTTTGTTTTGAAACCATGCTTCCTCTGATTCCCCAGTAGTTAGTGTTTGCGTTCTTATTGCCAGTTTTGGTTTTGTGGGTAATATTGTGAGTAGATATTGTTTGTTTTCCACTTTTGGTTTTGTGGGTAATATTGTGAGTAGAGATTTTGTGTGTTTATTTTCATAGTATTTGTCTTTAGTATCTTGTTCTGTGCTTATTTTTGAAGTAGATTGTGGTGTTTTCTTTACATTCTATATTCTCTGTGACCTGCTTCATACTCAAAACAATATTTCATTTCAGAATTTCTTAAGTTGTTCAATATTGGATTGCAATATCAAATACTGTGGCATTGACAACTATAGTTTTTTCTTTATATCCTCCGAATTTTTTATTATCATTGATAGTTGTGGCCTTTTCTACTATCATTTTTCACCTTTTGTAGTTGCTCCATATTCTTACCAAACAACATTTTTGTATGGTCTAAGATAAATTTAACTATGGTTTTTTTTATGCATCTTTTTCTTTTAATAACTTAATTTCTAACTTTTGTAATTGGTTCATGTTATTCATCAAACAATCCTTCAATCTAGTGTTTCTCTAGCTGGTGAACCTTTTCTAACCCAATCAAATTTCATTCTAATAACGGTGTATTTTTATACTCCGTATTACTCCATAGTCTCCACTCCATATTTTCTGCTGGAGGACAGATCTGATTGTTATTCCTAATTGTTGGGAGTTATTTTTTGCATTCTCATTGCCTCTTTTCGTTTTGTAGTTTAGATGGAGTATAAACCGTGTTTTACTCCTATTTTTAGATTATTGGTCTTCGGTATATTGTTGTCTTCAACTAAGTAGATGAATTTTTTTCCACAATCCAAAATTATCTCTCTTCTGTGACGTGCTCCACATAAAAAATCATTCAGAATTCCTTTAGTTGTTCAACATTGCATTGCACTATCAAATATTGTGACATTATTAACAACTATGGATTTTGTTTTATATCCTCCAAAGTTAGCTTTCTACTTTTTCTCCTATCATTTTAGTAATGTCCAACATTTCTCAATCAAATAACATGGTTATCATTTCAATAATGTCCAACATTTCTCAATCAAATAACATGGTTATCATTTCAATAATGTCCAACATTTCTCAATCAAATAACTTGGTTATAGTATTAGCACTGCAAATAGCTAGAGTTTGTATGTTCTAGGATTGTATAGAGTTTAAGAGTAATGTAATTGTGGTTTTTTTACTACATCTTTATCTTTTAATAAATTGGATTATACTTTTATCATACAATTCATCAATCTAGCATATTACCCAATCAAAACCGTTTTGCTAGTATTGTATTTTTTTTTATGTTTTTGGCTTGGGACAGAGATTGATTCTTTWATTTTTCACTGTAACRTGGGAATTTATATTACCATKCTATACAACATAGARATACAAAAAATAAAACTTTTGGACATCCATATCCTGAAATCTATAGATAGGTACAGATTTTTCAAAATAATACTATGAGGTTYTGTCCAAAGCCTCAAACTTCAAAGTTAAGAGTCTRCAGATATATTGGTTAAGAAACTGAACTAGTAACAATACTACCAACGAAACAAAACATTGAAAAAACTAAATWTTAATTYCTTTACTTAAGCTTTGGTTTTGGCATGTGTTGACAGGAAGTTTAATTTTTTCTACCCTTTAAAACTGAAGCTTCATCTTTTCCTAAGTCATGGAGCCGCCCTTAGTCCAAAAAATGGAGTCAGAGTCTTCCGTTCCTTTTCGGGTTTCAAGATTCGGTTTTTCTTGAGGTATGATCTTCAACCATCCCAATTTTCCGGTGCCAAAATCTCGAAACCGTTTAACATATTAAAAATTAAAAAAGGGGGGGGGAAGAAATAAATGTTACATTTTTCGTCGCTTTCCATAAGGTACTCTTTAATCCGTAATTAATTAAACTCCTAAATGCAATTATCTTTCCCTTACTCTTTCACGATTCAGATTTCTTTCTACAAAAGTGTTTTCAAACTCTCAACCTTCGAACTCCCGATCCTCGATTTTTCGAAATGTAAAAGTAAAAAATAATTAATCACTAATCTTGATTAATTAAAACTTTAATACATGATTCATGCCTCACTAATCCCATTGCAATTTTGCGATCCRRGGTTTTCTTATGACATATCTCCTGACAAYAGGATCCCCGAAGTTTTGAAATGCGAAATCACGTTTTCTTTAAACAAAGTCTAAGATTAARRTTAAATTGGTTTTAAAACATGATTAGTGATAACTAAGATGCTTTTCAGATTTCAAGAATTGAAGAAGGCAGTGATTTTCRAAATCCCAGTTTTGAAATCGTCGATATATGGCAGTATTAATAATGSGTAAATGAAGATATTTTTTGATGYGAAAGTGTATCTCCAGGCATATMTTTCCATTAAAGAATTAATTTTTCATCGCCTRTATCAGTACGCTCGTCATAACATAAATTAAGGGTTAATAAACATCCTGTGTTTCGAACTTCATTCTTATCCTTTACATCTATAGAAAATCGCATTTATCCAATTTTATACACATTTTCTTTGTAAACAGGTTTCTAGTCCAGTGAAAACACCATGGAACCTAAGAAATCACCCAAGAAAAGTGAGGAAGTTGCAGAAATCTCGAGTCCAGGCAGAGACATTGTATCTGATACAACACCGCATGTCATCGATTCCATAAAATCCTGGAGGCAAATTTTTGAAACTCTGGATTATGAAATTAAGAATTTCCCTAATGATGCCGACAACAAACTCTGAGACATAGTAAAGTCTGAGCTTCACAAAGTAGCTACATGGAAGCAACTCATGACTTATAACGACATGATTAGTTTGACCTTAGAGCGAGCAGACGTGAAGACGAGAAGCATTCTGGATAGCCAAGGGGTCTTCATTGGCTCTTTCAGACTGGAGCATATACAAGTAATGTATAAAATGTCTCCCAGTCCCAAGTATATTTATAATAAAGATTTCGTGAGTGATTTTCAAAAGAAAGAATGTTTTGAGTCAGACCAAACATATCCTAGCATAATCAAAGACTGGTGGAGACACGAAGAAATATTTAGGGCCAACACCCATGGTGTTTATGCCACAACCTATTTAAATGGGTATATGGTCTATGTGGTGATGATGTTATGTAGGCTTTTCAGGAATAAAAGTCCTACCCATTTCCCTGCAGAATGGGTACCTCTTTTGCACGAGGCAGTAGAAGGTTACAACTTCAATTGGGATAGGATTTTATCTGATAACATAACAAAGGAGGTCATGGAATTTNAAGATGCTTTTCAGATTTCAAGAATTGAAGAAGGCAGTGATTTTCGAAATCCCAGTTTTGAAATCGTCGATATATGGCAGTATTAATAATGGGTAAATGAAGATATTTTTTGATGCGAAAGTGTATCTCCAGGCATATATTTCCATTAAAGAATTAATTTTTCATCGCCTATATCAGTACGCTCGTCATAACATAAATTAAGGGTTAATAAACATCCTGTGTTTCGAACTTCATTCTTATCCTTTACATCTATAGAAAATCGCATTTATCCAATTTTATACACATTTTCTCTGTAAACAGGTTTCTAGTCCAGTGAAAACACCATGGCACCTAAGAAATAACCCAAGAAAATTGAGGAAGTTGCAGAAATATCGAGTCCAGGCAGAGACATTGTATCTGATACAACACCGCATGTCATCGATTCCATAAAATCCTGGAGGCAAATTTTCGAAACTCTGGATTATGAAATTAAGAATTTCCCTAATGATGACGACAACAAACTCTGAGACATAGTAGAGTCTGAGCTTCACAAAGTAGCTACATGGAAGCAACTCATGACTTATAACGACATGATTAGTTTGACCTTAGAGCGAGAAGACGTGAAGATGAGAAGCATTCTGGATAGCCAAGGGGTCTTCATTGGCTCTTTCAGACTGGAGCATATACAAGTAATGTATAAAATGTCTCCCAGTCCCAAGTATATTTATAATAAAGATTTCGTGAGTGATTTTCAAAAGAAAGAATGTTTCGAGTCAGACCAAACATATCCTAGCATAATCAAAGACTGGTGGAGACACGAAGAAATATTTAGGGCCAACACCCATGGTGTTTATGCCACAACCTCTTTAAATGGGTATATGGTCTATGTGGTGATGATGTTATGTAGGATTTTCAGGAATAAAAATCCTACCCATTTCCCTGCAGAATGGGTACCTCTTTTGCACGAGGCAGTAGAAGGTTACAACTTCAATTGGGATAGGATTTTATCTGATAACATAACAAAGGAGGTCATGGAATTTAAGACTGAAAGATCCAAAGGTCGACCAATATCCTTTTACATTTCTGCATACATCATGGATGTTATATGCTTCACAATTCCTTTCCCTTTGATGAATTGGAGTTGGAATCTGACATACCCGGAACCTATTTATGAATATGAAGAGATGTACATGAGAGAGGGGGGTATGGTGAAGAATCATAGGGCCTTGGTAGATGGCTAGAATTTGGAAGAGGAGGATTTCGTTACAGAGGTAGAAGGCTCCATGGGAGCCATGGAAACAACAAACCTTTTTACTGTGGAGAACATGAGATCAAGGATAAAGAAGAGTAACCACACAATATCTCAATTGCAAGACGAGTTAAAGAATGTTGAGAAAAAAATTAGAGAAGAGGTGAATAAAANAATCACGTTTTCTTTAAACAAAGTCTAAGATTAAGGTTAAATTGGTTTTAAAACATGATTAGTGATAACTAAGATGCTTTTCAGATTTCAA
This sequence comes from Picea glauca, assembly GCA_000966675.3. NCBI lineage: Eukaryota > Viridiplantae > Streptophyta > Pinopsida > Pinales > Pinaceae > Picea > Picea glauca. The sequence continues at coordinate 30,595 of JZKD02S1804685.1, read as the reverse complement.
GAATTGAAGAAGGCAGTGATTTTCAAAATCCCAGTTTTGAAATCGTCGATATATGGCAGTATTAATAATGCGTAAATGAAGATATTTTTTGATGCGAAAGTGTATCTCCAGGCATATCTTTCCATTAAAGAATTAATTTTTCATCGCCTGTATCAGTACGCTCGTCATAACATAAATTAAGGGTTAATAAACATCCTGTGTTTCGAACTTCATTCTTATCCTTTACATCTATAGAAAATCACATTTATCCAATTTTATACACATTTTCTCTGTAAATAGGTTTCTAGTCCAGTGAAAACACCATGGCACCTAAGAAATCACCCAAGAAAAGTGAGGAAGTTGCAGAAATATCGAGTCCAGGCAGAGACATTGTATCTGATACAACATCGCATGTCATCGATTCCATAAAATCCTGGAGGCAAATTTTCAAAAATCTGGATTATGAAATTAAGAATTTCCCTAATGATGCCGACAACAAACTCCGAGACATAGTAGAGTCTGAGCTTCACAAAGTAGCTACATGGAAGCAACTCATGACTTATAACGACATGATTAGTTTGACCTTAGAGCGAGCAGAAGTGAAGACGAGAAGCATTCTGGATAGCCAAGGGGTCTTCATTGGCTCTTTCAGACTGGAGCATATACAAGTAATGTATAAAATGTCTCCCAGTCCCAAGTATATTTATAATAAAGATTTCGTGAGTGATTTTCAAAAGAAAGAATGTTTCGAGTCAGACCAAACATATCCTAGCATAATCAAAGACTGGTGGAGACACGAAGAAATATTTAGGGCCAACACCCATGGTGTTTATGCCACAACCTCTTTAAATGGGTATATGGTCTATGTGGTGATGATGTTATGTAGGCTTTTCAGGAATAAAAGTCCTACCCATTTCCCTGCAGAATGGGTACCTCTTTTGGATGAGGCAGTAGAAGGTTACAACTTCAATTGGGATAGGATTTTATCTGATAACATAACAAAGGAGGTCATGGAATTTAAGACTGAAAGATCGAAAGGTCGACCAATATCCTTTTACATTTCTGCATACGTCATGGATGTTATATGCTTCACAATTCCTTTCCCTTTGATGAATTGGAGTTGGAATCTCACATACCCGGAACCTATTTATGAATATGAAGAGATGTATATGAGAGAGGGGGGTATGGTGAAGAAGCATAGGGCCTTGGTAGATGGCCAGAATTTGGAAGAGGAGGATTTCGCTACAGAGGTAGCAGGCTCCATGGGAGCCATGGAAACAACAAACCTTTTTACTGTGGAGAACATGAGATCAAGGATAAGGAAGAGTAACCACACAATATCTCAATTGCAAGACGAGTTAAAGAATGTTGAGAAAAAAATTAGAGAAGAGGTGAATAAAAGATTGGAGCAGGCTAGAGCTGTTGAAAGTCAAGAAATTCAATCACTCAAATCAAGCCTGGATGAAATGAACCATAGGATACAAGCAAGTCAGATGCAGGTTACTCAGCAAAAGGAGCTCGTAAAACAACTACATGCTAAGTTAAATATGATAGAAGGCTAGGTTGTAGACTTAAAGGATTTCCAGACCCNGACCCAGAAAAAATTCTAAAATCAAGAAGATACTTCCGACAGACTGTCTCATCGACAAATAAAAATTATCAACCTAAATTTACACAGTCTAACTCAGAAGATAAACATGGTGAATCAAGTATTCCAACCCCTTACAGGGAATACTCCACTCATAAAGTTACAATTCCTGAATCAAACTTGGTTCTTCCTGTTTTTAAGACCGAAGCTTTCTCAGTCGTTTCCCACACCAATAGAGAACAAAGATCTACCTCACTTCCTATTGTGATCGACTCTCCCTTTCTTCTCGAGGTTCGATTTCCCACATCTCAAAACTCAAACAATTATTCTATATATCTTGACTCAACTTTTGTTGATTCTCCTATATTTTCACCCCCTTATTCTGAAGGAACTAGTCCACATTCCCCAAGCTCCTTTTTCTCAAGTTTCCTCCCCGTCGATAACTAATTTCTTTAAACCCTTCCTTATAACCCCCAAACTTTAACCGCTAAATCCATAATGGCCACGGTTGGAGGAGGTGGGGCAGAAGGTGCTATCGTAGGTGGTCTAGGAGGAGGAGCAAGAAGCCAAGTACTGCCTCCTTGGATTTTTGCAAAGGTTGTTGCAAGATATGATCCTCTGGTTTTACTAGTCCCTCTCCATGATTTACCAAAAAATTACATGAAAAACCTGCCCAAGTTCATGGGAGAGGGCGATTTAATGGCAGTTGAGCACATAAATTTTTTCGATCAATTCACTGACATTCTTGGATTGGAACATGAAGATGTTTTCTCCAGACTCTTGGTTCAAACCTTTGAAGGGAAAGTAAGAAGCTGGTTTCGAGGCCTAGTAGGTGGATATATATCGTCATATGATGAACTTGAAAATGATTTTATCAGACAGTGGGGTGAGTGGAAAGACCATCTTTATTATCTAACCGAATTTGGAGCTCTTCGAAAGAAAATCTTCAAATCAGTTCTTGACTTTACCCAATGATTCAATAAATTGTACAATAAGATCCCAACTGAGGTCAAACCCTCACAACCCACAACAAAAGTGAATTTCTCTAGAGCTTTTAACCCAAACTTCGCCCTATTATTAAGGGAGAGAAGATCAACAGATATCACCAAGATGCAAGATGATGCCTTGGAAATCGAATCTAACATGATGGCATCAGGGAAGCTGAAAACCAAATTTGAGAATGGAAACAAAGAAATCAAGAGATATAGGGAGCAAGGAGGAGCCTTTGGATTAGGAAGATTTTTAGAAGACAAAATGGATGATATGGCTAGAATCATCAAAGAACTGTCAAACAAAATATCAAGAATGGAACTAGATCAAGCTAAGAATGAACATTACCCTAGAAAGGAGTTCAAGAAGAACCCTAATCCTCAAAACCACCAAAAACAAATTAAGAATGAAGATCAAAAAATCCAAACCCCTTTTAAAATCAAAAACTTTATAGGAGGACAAGATGTGGAGGATTTCGAGGAGTTAGAAGAGGATATGAAAAATATTGGTGATGATTGCTTACAACCTTATATAACAAGACACGATTATGAAAAGTATTTGACTACAGAGTATAGGACTGAGAGTAACAAGAATAGCATTGTTTTGGAAGATTCGACCTATCAGGGAATAACAGATGGTATAATGGCCGAGCTCCACCAGAAGTATAACCTAATACCTAGAAACAGGGTTTCCACAACCGCTCTAGTTAAAAAGNAATTGATGAATGCTCGGCTACAATTTAGTACAACCTCTATTGTGGAAATTATTATTCTTTTTATTTGTATCATTTACAGTTTTTCCTCTGTATCTGTTATCAACAGATACAAGACCTGTAAATGTTTAGATTTCAATATCACATGCTTCATTAATATTTTTCTTGTTTCATAGTCTTCTGTTACAACGTGATATTCCTCTTAAATTGATGCATCACCTTGTTAATAGCTTTATGTTTTTCCTCATATCATGCATGTTTCCTTTCCTTTAAATTTAAGTCAGATATAAGAAACGACCTAAAATTTAGTCGTCCTATTAATTCATGTTTTAAAATCATTCACTTTACATTGTAATATAGGGATAACGAAGCCTAAAAATAAAACACAGAATTGTATCTTATTTACCTTTATCCTTCATGACAGTACTAGTTTCAAGGTAGCCTAACATTAAACCATGTCTTTCGGATCAAAGCAACATCGCTCTAAATTTATTTAACACTATCTTACAAACAACAAATAACCGGGTTGAGTTAGTACATTCATGGGAAGCAATTGAGAGAGATATTAACATTCAGAAAAACTAGGAATTTCGACAGAGACAGTTGAGAAACCAATTATAGCCCTCACCTTTTAATCATTGATTTTTCTGTCCTCAACTTCCTCTATCTTTTCATATGCCTTGACAATATACTTTATAGCCTTAAAGAGTAAACTCAAGGAAAACATATTTTTGGCGTCATTGCTGGGGAACAGAGAAACAAAGCTTTTTCCCTTGGAAGAATGACATTGACACTTTCCTTCTTTGATAGTGAACAAAGTTTGAAAACCTTCTAAGGATACCTTTATATTTCACTTGGTGACTCCACATTGTTTAAATTGGTTCTTAACCAAAAGAACACCAGGAAGAATCCAGACAACAAGCAAATTTCACCTTTTTCTGACCCAGAAAAAATTCTAAAATCAAGAAGATACTTCCGACAGACTGTCTCATCGACAAATAAAAATTATCAACCTAAATTTACACAGTCTAACTCAGAAGATAAACATGGTGAATCAAGTATTCCAACCCCTTACAGGGAATACTCCACTCATAAAGTTACAATTCCTGAATCAAACTTGGTTCTTCCTGTTTTTAAGACCGAAGCTTTCTCAGTCGTTTCCCACACCAATAGAGAACAAAGATCTACCTCACTTCCTATTGTGATCGACTCTCCCTTTCTTCTCGAGGTTCGATTTCCCACATCTCAAAACTCAAACAATTATCCTATATATCTTGACTCAACTTTTGTTGATTCTCCTATATTTTCACCCCCTTATTCTAAAGGAACTAGTCCACATTCCCCAAGCTCCTTTTTCTCAAGTTTCCTCCCCGTCGATAACTAATTTTTTTAAACCCTTCCTTATAACCCCCAAACTTTAACCGCTAAATCCATAATGGTTGCGGCTGGAGGAGGTGGGGCAGAAGGTGCTACCGTAGGTGGTCTAGGAGAAGGAGCAAGAAGCCAAGTACTACCTCCTTGTATTTTTGCAAAGGTTGTTGCAAGATATGATCCTCTGGTTTTACTAGTCGCTCTCCATGATTTACCAAAAAATTACATGAAAAACCTGCCCAAGTTCATGGGAGAGGGCAATTTAATGGTAGTTGAGCACATAAATTTTTTTGATCAATTCACTGACATTCTTGGATTGGAACATGAAGATGTTTTCTCCAGACTCTTGGTTCAAACCTTTGAAGGGAAAGTAAGAAGTTGGTTTCGAGGCCTAGTAGGTGGATATATACCGTCATACGATGAACTTGAAAATGATTTTATCAGACAGTGGGGTGAGTGGAAAGACCATCTTTATTATCTAACCGAATTTGGAGCTCTTCGAAAGAAAATCTTCAAATCAGTTCTTGAGTTTACCCAATGATTCAATAAATTGTAGAATAATATCCCAACTGAGGTCAAACCCTCACAACCCACAACAAAAGTGAATTTCTCTAGAGATTTTAACCCAAACTTTGCCCTATTATTAAGGGAGAGAAGATCAGTAGATATCACCAAGATGCAAGATGATGCCTTGGAAATCGAATCTAACATGATGGCATCAGGGAAGCTGAAAACCAAATTTGAAACTGGAAACAAAGAAATCAAGAGATATAGGGAGCAAGGAGGAGCCTCTGGATTAGGAAGATTTTTAGAAGACAAAATGGATGATATGGCTAGAATCATCAAAGAACTGTCAAACAAAATATCAAGAATGGAACTAGATCAAGCTAAGAATGAACATTACCCTAGAAAGGAGTTCAAGAAGAACCCTAATCCTCAAAACCACCAAAAACAAATTAATAATGAAGATCAAAAAATCCAAACCCCTTTTAAAAGCAAAAACTTTATAGGAGGACAAGACGTGGAGGATTTCGAGGAGTTAGAAGAGGATATGAACAATCTTGGTGATGATTTCTTACAACCTTATATAACAAGACACGATTATGAAAAGTATTTGACTACAGAGTATAGGACTAAGAGTAACAAGAATAGTAGTGTTTTGGAAGATTCGACCTATCAGGGAATAACAGATGGTATAATGGCCGAGCTCCACCAAAAGTATAACCTAATACCTAGAAACAGAGTTTCCACAACCGCTCTAGTTAAAAAGATACTTCTGAGGGTTGAAAATGACCAAGAAGTTTCAAAAATCACTGAAAAATAGACTGAAGGGACTAAGACCGCTAACATACAGTTTATTAAAATAAATATAGCAGAAATGCCACCCTTAAGCATGCAGAAACTAGAAACCCTTGTTACCAAAACAAAGGCCCCTCAACCAAGGAAAGCTAAAAAGAAAGGGTTGGAGACTCAAACCATGTAAATTGACAAAACCATTGGAAGTTTTAATCCAGAGAATGAAATCAATAAGATCAAAATACCTATTCCCCTTGTCAAACTAGCCAAAAACCTGATATACCGAAAACAAGTTGCTAAAATGATTAGTTTTTCGGAAAATGAAA
>JZKD02S1804674.1:34983-51264 GCA_000966675.3 Picea glauca | reverse complement strand
AACTATTTTCTAGTTGAAGCCATAATTCTCTAGCAGATTTGTAGTGCTTCATATTTTCTTTGACTTGGTCTGACAATCCATCTTGAATTGTTTCTCTTTTCTTCCTTTGCAGTTTTGGATTTTCACTTTGAAGTAGTTAAATGCCAAGGCTTACTTACTACGAAATCCAAACTCTAGATCCTCTTGACTTCATATATCTTTTCATATTTTCCCTCCATGATAAATAATCTGCTCCATTAAATAATGGATCTTTATCTGTGGATATAGCAATATGTCCACCCATTTCTTTTAGATCTACCTTCAGTGTTTAAACTATTCTAAAGGAGCCCCCTCTTATAGAAATTGTTGAAATGGGTACTTGACATTGAGAGGGGGGGGATGAATCAGTGTCACAAAAATTATTGACAAATTTTCCACTTTTCACAAATTAACTGAAAAACAAATATTCATTTCATTTTCTCGATCAATATATATAAAACAATTAATACTTTTTTTATTTATTTAACTTGAATGAATACATAAGATTAATCTTTGAATATAATCTTCATACAATTATGAGAGACCCAACTCTTTGTTACAAGACCCAACTTGTAGTTCTCAGATCCAACTGAGAAATGAGGAATCCAACCCTCATAACAAGTCCCAGCTTGTTGATCTCAGATCCAACTGAGATGTGAGGAATCCAATCCTCATAAAAGACCCAGCTTGTAAACATGCACCAAACTAATAGAATGAAGTTTCATTCAATCCATTATATATAAATATATATACTTCAACAAATTCAACTACACATATCTTCTCACCATTCCTTTTGTTTATATAGTCTTCCAATTGGTGTGAGTATGAATCATTGTGTCTTTTCATATTTGATCCATTGTACCTTTTCGTTTAAAATGATAATCTTAAACTTTAATTAATATCATTTTCCTTCTTATTCTTTATTCATGTTTTGATGTTTTGACTATATTTTAATCATGACTATGTATCGGTTCGTTTGTTCTCATGAGTTGATCACAGACACAGATCAACTCATTAGATCATACTCATGCTTCTGCTACATTCTCATTTCACCAACTTGATCATATTCGATCATTGTATTGTTCTGGTGTAACTTACTGTCGAATGAAACCTGCATGAGGCACTTCCTTCAACCCATATGATCACGGGCGTAGAACCATGGGCTTATCAATTTAAGCATTGTATTATCTTTTTCCTTTATTTCTTATTTCATATGACCAACGACGGTGACCAAATGCTAAGCCAAATGAGTTCTTGAGTGCTTTAACAAATAAACTATCACGATTCAATATTCTGACGTGATGGATGGATGATGGAACTTCACACTTCAAAACTTCGGGTTTTCAACATTTCAAAATTTCCAAATCATATTTTCCAAATAGATCGGACAGTTAGTGTCTATTTCGCGGAAACATATCAATCGTTAGATTTGATTCTTTGCAAGGCTTAATATGATGGCCTAGAATTAATAAAGTGTTGAGATGGATGGCCACCATTTACTCTGGTTCTTCGGACTTTAGAGATTGTAGATATCAACAAGGTCTTTCCTCTGAAGTGATCACCTGTTGTGGTAAGTTATAATATGGTGGAGACCTCTTGTTGTCGGTTCAACATTTCATCTTACACTATCCTTCCACTGTAATAGATCAACGAACGAGAAGACACCTAACATCAAATGGACAATCAAGATCTCCTTTGGGTCTTCGGACTTTGGATATTTCGAGTCTCAAACCCTTTCTTTCCTCCAAAGTGATGTCACTTACTTACGTCACTTGATGACATGTCATGATCATAATAGCTGCCACGTGTCACTCAGATTTGTGATTTTCACGTACCTGAGATGATGAATCAACTTGACACTTTTCATTTTCTGATTGTGCCACATGTCCTTGCTAACTTGTTCATGCTGACCAACAACCTTGATCCAATGGTCCTTGTGTGTTCTCCAAATTTGACAATCCTTATTCATTTCATATTTTCAGGCTTCGCGTATTTTAGTTCTCAAACTTTCTGGAGCGTAACCTCCTTGCTTCTTTATACCCAAAGTGAAATATATTCATTCGATCTAGATCATGGATCAATGGCTTGATATTTTTACAATGTTGCTTTGCTATCTTATCATGTCCTTCCACTCTAAAATGATCTGACGACTGACAAAAATTCGCATTTCTGGAATTTCAAATGTCTACTTTTCGGAGCGTAACCTCCTCACAGCTTTACACCTGAAGAAAATGTTTTTCGTTGATTGGGGTCTTAGATCAATGGCTCGATATGTATATGGTGCTTATCTTCTATATTATCATGTCCTTCCACTTTAATGCGATCAGACGGCTGACGAGAATCGGGTTTGATCCGACGGTTGACGGGAATTCGCATGATCAAATTATCAATCGTTTTTCTCTCTTATGTTGTCCTTCCACTCAAAAGTGATCCGATGATTGATGGGAATTCACATAATTAAATTCTCAATCATTTTTCCCTACTTATCCTGTTCTTCCACTCAAAAGTAATTCAATGGTTGTCAAGATTCTTGAAGCAGATCCATGATCAAGGATGATTATGGAGCCACAAATTGTGAGTGATTTAACTTGTCACCCAAATTCCACAATGGGAAGTTGCGCATTGTTGGTGAGTCAACCACAATCATTGATCTTTGAATCTACAATATCGGACAGTCCTGGCTAATTGCGAGCTTGGAACAAGCATGATGTTTAATTTTCCTTTCAATATTTGCAATCTATCCCTATCGTATATTTTGCGATCACGCATCCGATGGTCATAATTTTATCTGGCCTAATCTCATCATTTTTTGGATCAACCATAGTCGCAGATATTTGGAGCTATGATATCTAATGATCTAGGTCAATTGCGGGATTGGAACTAGCGAGTTGTTTAATTCTCCTTCCGATCTCCACAATTTATCCCTGTCATTGATCTAGCTTGCAGATCGACGGTCACGATCCTCAAACGATCCTCAAGCCCAGATCACTCATATGATTGATGTTCATTATATTTAGATGATAAACACAGTCATGCTTTTGATCGGACGTCTGTTGAGTCTTCTCACTTTGATAAGATGGTTATTGAGGATTTTCACTCTAGGCTTATGCTTTTCCTTTCGATCTTTAATAACTATTTGTGCATTCTTTTATGAATTTATACTCAGTCACTAATTCTCCTGATATTTTATCATAGAAACATTGTGTATCCTATCGTTATCAACAATAATCATGAATTGCTTATGTACTGCATTTTCCCTACTGAGCATTAATATCTGCATACTGTTCGCTCCTCCTCCTGAGCTTATACTTTCAATCTCTACATATTGTTTGACATTCTCTGTTGACTGATATACTGTTGACATCAATTACAATTCATCATAACAACAAATCATCACATCATAATGACATCAATGACAACATATCAATGACAATATGTCCAACAATCTCCCCCTTTGTCATTTAGGGAAACATACTAACTTCATACATAGAATAGTTCTGTGATGATGCTTTTGTCTATGAATTTCTCTATGAAGTTACTCTCCCCCTTTGACATCAATGGAAAAGGTTTTCTCCCATTATAATCAACATCTGGTTTTCTACATGTTGGCTAGAATATGAACTTAGGTAACTCCCCCTGGAATCATGATCTTCCTGCAATAATTAAATGACTCCCCCTGTCAATATGCTATCTCTTTGCTTCTGACTACTCTCCCCCTTTGTTTTTGAAAGGGTATCTCTTCCTAACAAGGTCTCTTCCCCTATTGATTTACTAATTTCTTATCTTAGTTTATTGCGATTTTTGAGTTTGAATAAGTAGTCTTCTTCATACAAATTTTTGTAGTGATCGAGTCTTTTCAACACTTAATCTAATTACATTCTTAACCAAAATACTCATCTTGAGTTTTTACTGACTTCCCTTTGTCAAATAGAACAAGAGTATGAATCTTACTAATATGTTTTATATGTTTCTTATTCTTTTTTGATATTTCACATGAATATCAATTGAGGAATTATACCAATTGATTTAAATGCTAATTTTTTTATCAATTGATCTTTGTTGAATGATACTTCTTGAATTTCTCTGCTACCTTTATTTAATTATTATTATTATTATTTCTTCTTCTTGTGTTCTACAACTAACCCTACCAATGATTTTTCTTTTGACCACTAGTCTATAGATAGTCAAGATTTTCCATATGTTAATTTAGAAACTCTTCGGCATAATCCTTTGATTTTGTAAAGACCAAATTTAAACCTTTTTTTTTGTATTTTCTTTCTTTTGCTAACAACTTATGACATCATCAGAATTTGATATTGTCCCATATTCTTCTGGAGGTACTTCCTTTTCTTGAGATTGATTTATCTCATATTGAATTTAACATTATTTACTAGGACTTTTACCCATCATGTTCTTATTATTAGTTTCTTCATTTTTAGGTGTAATAACATATTTCTTGCTTTCTCCTTTAGATTTTATTCTCCATATCTTTTTGTGAGATATTATACTTTTTGGATATTTTCTTTCTAATTGTGTTTTTGGAGATTTTTCATCTCCTTTCTTCTTGCAACTTTTATGAAGATTTGTCATTGACTTGAATGACTTATTCAAATATTGACTTTTTGTATTCTTGCAATTTTGGGATTTGTGCCCAAACTTATCACAGTTGTAACATCTTATTGTATGACAACATTTTATTGTGTTCCCAACAAAATTACATCTCCAACATCTAATTGAGTTTTTTTATTTTCTTGTATATCCTTTCTCTAGTTTCTTGCAATCCATTGCTTTATTTCCAAAGCTATGACAAGAAAAGAAATAGACATTGAAGGTGTTTCCATTCTTGATTTTACTTTGTCTTGAAGGATCTCTCATTTGATTTTCTTCTTCCTTTTTACTTCTATAGTTGTCTTCTTTCTTATTGTATCCAAGGCCAGTTTTGTCATCAGTTGATCTATGGCTCTTCCAAATCTTATCTAGGATAGCTGAGCTATTCTGGAAATTGACAATCTTGTTTTTCTTTTCATTAATCTTTATGAGATTGATTATTTCTAAATTCAACATGTGACACAATTCTTCCTTTTTAGTCAACTTAATATTCAGGGCTTCTTCCACTTCTTTAGCATGTTCAAGTTGAGTCTTTAGATTTATGACAATTTCTTTTGTCTCATCCAAGACTTCTTTGCATTTAATAGTTTTTTCATATGTTTTAAATTCTTCCATATCTTTTGTTAGATCAAAAACTTTAGTTTTCAATACTTTTATTTCTTCCTCGTATTCTAGCTGAATACTTTTGAGGTTGATGTTTTCTAATTCAAACATATGGCATGATTCTTCCTTTTTGGTTATTTGGATCTTCTGGGCTTCTTCCCTTTTCTTAGCTTATTTAATTTGAGTTATTAGATCTCTATTAGTACTTTCATTTATCTTTTTTGAATTGATGATTTCTAATTCCAACATGTGGTGAGAATTTTCTTTCCCTGTTAACTGGATTTTTATGTCTTCTTTACTTACTTTAATTTCCTCAAGTTGAGTGTTTGACTTCTCAACCTCATTTCTAAGTTTCAAAACTTCTGTTTCCAGCTTATGACATGATTCTTCTTTTGCCTGACTAATTTTATTCTTCAATTTCTCAATCTCCTCTTCTTTTTCTTCTAACTGAACTCTCTGTTCAAAGTTTTCATGGTTAGAATGATCTAAATTTTGAAGTAGTATCATATATTTCTGTTGGATTTTATCCAACTCTTATAGAGTGCACAAAGTTGTGTACTCCGGACTATCAAGAGCCTCCACAGGAACTTTAATATGCATATAATTTTCTGGTTCCAAACGAATCTCTTCTATAACAGCCGCAACATTAGTTTTAAGATAATGCAATTTTTCTTTAATGAAAACTGAGGTATTCCTTAGTTCCTTAATGATGTTGTCTTCTTCACTGTTGACTGAGATCGAATCATGTATTTCATTAGGATTAGAAGTCTTTTTCTCTGAACTATGTTCTTCAATCTGATTGAAATTTTCTTTTTCTTTATCTTCTTCATTATCTTGATAAGAACTCTTTTCTTCTGAGTTTTGTTCTTTACTCTGATAAGAATCCTCTTCATTAGAGTCTTGTTCTTTATTCTGATAAGAATAATCTTCATTAGATTATTTTTCCTCTCTTTGATTGTATTTCTCTTCTTCTTGTGTTTCATTTTGATAACTATTTTCTAGTTGAAGCCATAATTCTTTGGCATATTTGTAGTGCTTCATCTTTTCTTTGACTTGGTCTAACAATCCATCCTGAATTTATTTTAAGGCTATTGAATTGTTTCTCTTTTCTTCCTTTGCAGTTTTGGATTTTCTCTTTGAAATAGTTAAGTGTCAGGTCTTACTTACTATGGAATCCCAAACTCCATATCCTCTTGACTTCAGATATCTTTTCATATTTTCCCTCCACAATATATAATCTTCTTCATTAAATAAGGGAGCTTCATTTGTGGATATAGAAATTTGTCCACCCATTTCTTCTGGATCTGCCTTCAATGTTTTAACTATGCTGAAGGAACCCACCTTTGATACCAATTGTTAAAATGGGTACTTGACATTGAGAGGGGGGAGGTGAATCATTGTCACAAAACTTATTGACAAATTTTCCACTTTTCACAAATTAACTAAACAACAAATATTCATTTCATTTTCTCAATAAATATATATAAAAMAATAAATACTTTATTTATTTATTTATTTATTTAACTTGAATGAATACATATGATTAATCTTTGAATATCATCTTCATACAATTATTTGAGACCCATCTCTCTATTACAAAACCCAACTTGTAGTTCTCATATMCAACTTAGAAATGAGGAATCCAACCCTCATAAAAAGTCCCAGCTTGTTGATCTCARATCCAACTGAGATGTGAGGAATMTCATCCTCATACAAGACCCAACTTGTAAACAGGCACCAAATTGATAGAATGAAGTTTCATTCAATCCATTATATATAAATTTGTATACTTTTCAGTAATTTCAAATGTCATCTTTTCAGAGCGTAACCTCCTCGCAGCTTTAGACCCGAAGAAAATGTTGTTTGTTGATCAGGGTCTTAGATCAATGGCTCGATCTGTCTATGGTTCTTCTCTTCTAGCTTATCCTATCCTTCCACTTTAACATGATCTGACGACTAACAGAAATCTGGGTTGATTTGACGGTTGACAGGAATTCACATAATTGAATTCTCATTCATTTTTCTCTCTTATCCTATCCTTCCACTCAAAAGTGATCTGATGGTTGATGTGAATTCGCATAATTGAATTTTGAATCATTTTTCCTTGCTTATCCTATCCTTCCACTCAAAATTTATCCAACGGTTGTGAATATTCTTGAAGTAGATCCACGATCAAGGATGATTGTGTAGCCACAACTTGTGAGTGATTAAACACATCACCCAAACTCCACAATGGGAAGTTGAACGTTGTTGGTGAGTCAACCACAATCATTGATATTTGAATCTAGAATATCGGACGGTCCTGACTAATTGTGGGATTGGAACAAGCATGATGTTTAATTATCCTTTCAATATTCGCAATCTATCTCTGTCGTAGAATTGGCAATTTCACATCCGACGGTCACGATTTAATATGGCCTAATCTCATCATTTGTTGGATCAACCATAGTTGTATATCTTTGGATCTATGAGATCTGACAATCTAGGTCAATTGCGGGATTAGAACTAGCAAGTCATTTAATTCTACTTCCAATATCCACAATTTATCCCTGTCATTGATCTGGCTTGCAGATCGACGATCATGATCCTCCAATGATCCTCAAGCCCAGATCACTCATATGATCGATTTTTCATTATATTTAGATGATCAACACAGTCATGCTCTTGATCGGATGATTGTTGAGTCTTCTCATTCTGATCAGACGGTTACTAAGGCTTTTCACTCTAAGCTTACACTTTTCCTTCCAAGATTTATTAACTATTTGTGCATTCTTTTATGCATTGATAGTCAGTCACTAATTCTCCTGATCTTTGATCATAGGAACATTCTGGATCCTATCGTGATCAACAGTAAAAATGAATTTCTTATGCACTATGTTTTCCCTGCTAAGCATTAATATTTGAATATTGTTCGCTCCTCCTTCTGATCTTACGCTTTCAATCTCTACATATTGTTTGACATTCTCTATTGACTGATATACTGTTGACATCAATGACAATTCATCATAAAAAAAAATCATCACATCTTAATGACATTGAATGTTGACATCAATGACAACATATCAATGACAATATGTCCAACAATCTCCCCCTTTTTCATTGAGGGAAATATACTAACTTCATACACAGACTCCCCCTGTGATGATGATTTTGTCTATGAATTTCTCTATGAATTTACTCTCCCCCTTTGACATCAATGGAAAAGGGTCGCTCCCCTTATAATCAACATCTGTTTGTCTACATGTTGTTGGCCAAAATATGAACTTAGGTAACTACCCATGGAATCATGTTTTGCTTGCAGTAATTAAATGAATCCCCATGTCAATATGCTCTCTCTCTACTTCTGACTACTTTCTCTCTTTGTTTTTGAAAGGGTATCTCTTCCTAACAAGATCTCTTCCATTGTTAATTTACTAATTTCATATCTTAGTTTATTGGGATTTTTGAGTTTGAATAAGTAGCCTTCTTGATACAATTTTTTTTAGTGATCGAGTCTTTTCAACACTTAATCTAATTACATTCTTAACCAAAATACTCCTCTTGATTTTTTACTGACTTCCCTTTGTCAAATAGAACAAGAGTATGAATCTTACTGATATTTTTTATCTGCTTCTTATTCTTCTTTGATATTTCACATGAATATCAATTGAGGAATTATACCAATTGATTTAAATGCCAATTTTGTTATCAATTGATCTTTGTTGAATGATACTTCTTGAATTTCTCTGCTACCTTTATTTAATTATTATTTTATTTTTTTTCTTCTTCTTGTGTTCTACAACTAACCCTACCAATGATTTTTATTTTGACCACTAATTTATAGATAGTCAAGATTTTCTATATGTTAATTTAGAAACTCTTTGGCATAATCCTTTGATTTTGAAAAGACCAAATTTAAACTTTTTTTTTTGTATTTTCTTTCTTTTGCTAACAATTTATGACATCATCAGAATTTGATATTGTCCCATATTCTTCTATAGGTACTTCCTTTTCTTGAGATTGATTTATATCATATTGAATTTAACATTCTTTACTAGGACTTTTACCCATCATGTTCTTATTATTAGTTTCTTCATTTTCAGGTGTAATAACATCTTTCTTGCTATCTCCTTCATATTTTATTCTCCATATCTTTATGTGAGATATTCTGCTTTTTGGATCTTTTTTTTCTAATTGTGTTTTTGGAGATTTGTCATCTCCTTTCTTCTTCCAACTTTTATTGGGATTTTTCATTAACTTATCAAAGTTGTAACATCTTATTGGGATTTGTCATTAACTTATCATAGTTTTGGGATTTGTGCCAAAACTTATCACAGTTGTAACATCTTATTGTATGACAAAATTTTGTTGTGTGCCCAAAAAAATTACATCTCCAACATCTAATTGATTTTTTTGATTTTCTTGTATATCCTTTCTCTAGTTTCTTGCATTCCATTGCTCTATTTCCAAAGCTATGAAAATAAAAGAAATAGCCATTGAAGGTGTTTCCATTCTTGATTTTATTTTGTCTTGAAGGATCTGTCATTTTATTTTCTTCTTCCTTTTTACTTCTATAGTTGTCTTCTTTCTTATTGTATCCAAGGCCAGTTTTGTCATCAACTGATCTATGGATCTTCCAAATCTTATCTAGGATAGCTGAGCTATTCTGTAAATTGACAATCTTGTTTGCCTTTTCATTCATCTTTCTGAGATTGATTATTTCTAAATTCAACATGTGACATAATTCTTCCTTTTTAGTCAACTTAATCTTGAGGGCTTCTTCCACTTCTTTAGCATGTTCAAGTTGAGTCTTTAGATTTATGACAATTTATTTTGTCTCATCCAAGACTTCTTTGCATTTAATAGTTTTTCCATGTCTTCAATTCATCCATATCTTTTGTTAGATCAAAAACTTTAGTTTTCAATACTTTGATTTCTTCCTCGTATTCTAGTGGAATACTTTTGAGGTTGATGTTTTCTAATTCAAACATATGGCATGACTCTTCCTTTTTGGTTATTTGGATCTTCTGGGCTTCTTCCCTTTTCTTAGCTTATTTAATTTGAGTTATTAAATCTCTATTAGTAATTTCATTTATCTTTTTGGAATTGATGATTTCCAATTCCAACATGTGGTGAGAATTTTCTTTCCTTGTTAACTGGATTTTTTATGTCTTCTTTACTTACTTTAATTTCCTCAAGTTNTCATCCTCATACAAGACCCAACTTGTAAACAGGCACCAAATTGATAGAATGAAGTTTCATTCAATCCATTATATATAAATTTGTATACTTTTCAGTAATTTCAAATGTCATCTTTTCAGAGCGTAACCTCCTCGCAGCTTTAGACCCGAAGAAAATGTTGTTTGTTGATCAGGGTCTTAGATCAATGGCTCGATCTGTCTATGGTTCTTCTCTTCTAGCTTATCCTATCCTTCCACTTTAACATGATCTGACGACTAACAGAAATCTGGGTTGATTTGACGGTTGACAGGAATTCACATAATTGAATTCTCATTCATTTTTCTCTCTTATCCTATCCTTCCACTCAAAAGTGATCTGATGGTTGATGTGAATTCGCATAATTGAATTTTGAATCATTTTTCCTTGCTTATCCTATCCTTCCACTCAAAATTTATCCAACGGTTGTGAATATTCTTGAAGTAGATCCACGATCAAGGATGATTGTGTAGCCACAACTTGTGAGTGATTAAACACATCACCCAAACTCCACAATGGGAAGTTGAACGTTGTTGGTGAGTCAACCACAATCATTGATATTTGAATCTAGAATATCGGACGGTCCTGACTAATTGTGGGATTGGAACAAGCATGATGTTTAATTATCCTTTCAATATTCGCAATCTATCTCTGTCGTAGAATTGGCAATTTCACATCCGACGGTCACGATTTAATATGGCCTAATCTCATCATTTGTTGGATCAACCATAGTTGTATATCTTTGGATCTATGAGATCTGACAATCTAGGTCAATTGCGGGATTAGAACTAGCAAGTCATTTAATTCTACTTCCAATATCCACAATTTATCCCTGTCATTGATCTGGCTTGCAGATCGACGATCATGATCCTCCAATGATCCTCAAGCCCAGATCACTCATATGATCGATTTTTCATTATATTTAGATGATCAACACAGTCATGCTCTTGATCGGATGATTGTTGAGTCTTCTCATTCTGATCAGACGGTTACTAAGGCTTTTCACTCTAAGCTTACACTTTTCCTTCCAAGATTTATTAACTATTTGTGCATTCTTTTATGCATTGATAGTCAGTCACTAATTCTCCTGATCTTTGATCATAGGAACATTCTGGATCCTATCGTGATCAACAGTAAAAATGAATTTCTTATGCACTATGTTTTCCCTGCTAAGCATTAATATTTGAATATTGTTCGCTCCTCCTTCTGATCTTACGCTTTCAATCTCTACATATTGTTTGACATTCTCTATTGACTGATATACTGTTGACATCAATGACAATTCATCATAAAAAAAAATCATCACATCTTAATGACATTGAATGTTGACATCAATGACAACATATCAATGACAATATGTCCAACAATCTCCCCCTTTTTCATTGAGGGAAATATACTAACTTCATACACAGACTCCCCCTGTGATGATGATTTTGTCTATGAATTTCTCTATGAATTTACTCTCCCCCTTTGACATCAATGGAAAAGGGTCGCTCCCCTTATAATCAACATCTGTTTGTCTACATGTTGTTGGCCAAAATATGAACTTAGGTAACTACCCATGGAATCATGTTTTGCTTGCAGTAATTAAATGAATCCCCATGTCAATATGCTCTCTCTCTACTTCTGACTACTTTCTCTCTTTGTTTTTGAAAGGGTATCTCTTCCTAACAAGATCTCTTCCATTGTTAATTTACTAATTTCATATCTTAGTTTATTGGGATTTTTGAGTTTGAATAAGTAGCCTTCTTGATACAATTTTTTTTAGTGATCGAGTCTTTTCAACACTTAATCTAATTACATTCTTAACCAAAATACTCCTCTTGATTTTTTACTGACTTCCCTTTGTCAAATAGAACAAGAGTATGAATCTTACTGATATTTTTTATCTGCTTCTTATTCTTCTTTGATATTTCACATGAATATCAATTGAGGAATTATACCAATTGATTTAAATGCCAATTTTGTTATCAATTGATCTTTGTTGAATGATACTTCTTGAATTTCTCTGCTACCTTTATTTAATTATTATTTTATTTTTTTTCTTCTTCTTGTGTTCTACAACTAACCCTACCAATGATTTTTATTTTGACCACTAATTTATAGATAGTCAAGATTTTCTATATGTTAATTTAGAAACTCTTTGGCATAATCCTTTGATTTTGAAAAGACCAAATTTAAACTTTTTTTTTTGTATTTTCTTTCTTTTGCTAACAATTTATGACATCATCAGAATTTGATATTGTCCCATATTCTTCTATAGGTACTTCCTTTTCTTGAGATTGATTTATATCATATTGAATTTAACATTCTTTACTAGGACTTTTACCCATCATGTTCTTATTATTAGTTTCTTCATTTTCAGGTGTAATAACATCTTTCTTGCTATCTCCTTCATATTTTATTCTCCATATCTTTATGTGAGATATTCTGCTTTTTGGATCTTTTTTTTCTAATTGTGTTTTTGGAGATTTGTCATCTCCTTTCTTCTTCCAACTTTTATTGGGATTTTTCATTAACTTATCAAAGTTGTAACATCTTATTGGGATTTGTCATTAACTTATCATAGTTTTGGGATTTGTGCCAAAACTTATCACAGTTGTAACATCTTATTGTATGACAAAATTTTGTTGTGTGCCCAAAAAAATTACATCTCCAACATCTAATTGATTTTTTTGATTTTCTTGTATATCCTTTCTCTAGTTTCTTGCATTCCATTGCTCTATTTCCAAAGCTATGAAAATAAAAGAAATAGCCATTGAAGGTGTTTCCATTCTTGATTTTATTTTGTCTTGAAGGATCTGTCATTTTATTTTCTTCTTCCTTTTTACTTCTATAGTTGTCTTCTTTCTTATTGTATCCAAGGCCAGTTTTGTCATCAACTGATCTATGGCTCTTCCAAATCTTATCTAGGATAGCTGAGCTATTCTGGAAATTGACAATCTTGTTTGCCTTTTCATTCATCTTTCTGAGATTGATTATTTCTAAATTCAACATGTGACATAATTCTTCCTTTTTAGTCAACTTAATCTTCAGGGCTTCTTCCACTTCTTTAGCATGTTCAAGTTGAGTCTTTAGATTTATGACAATTTATTTTGTCTCATCCAAGACTTCTTTGCATTTAATAATTTTTCCATGTCTTCAATTCTTCCATATCTTTTGTTAGATTAAAAACTTTAGTTTTCAATACTTTGATTTCTTCCTCGTATTCTAGCGGAATACTTTTGAGGTTGATGTTTTCTAATTCAAACATATGGCATGACTCTTCCTTTTTGGTTATTTGGATCTTCTGGGCTTCTTCCCTTTTCTTAGCTTATTCAATTTGAGTTATTAGATCTCTATTAGTACTTTCATTTATCTTTTTGGAATTGATGATTTCCAATTCCAACATGTGGTGAGAATTTTCTTTCCTTGTTAACTGGATTTTTTATGTCTTCTTTACTTACTTTAATTTCCTCAAGTTGAGTGTTTGACTTCTCAACCTCCTTTCTAAGTTTCACAACTTCTGTTTCCAGCTTATGACACGATTCTTCTTTTGCCTGACTAATTTCATTCTTCAATTTCTCAATCTCCTCTTCTTTTTCTTCTAATTGAACTCTCTATTCAAACTTTTCATGGTTAGAATGATCTAAATTTTGAAGTAGTATCATATATTTCTGTTGGATTTTATCCAACTCTTATAGAGTGCACAAGGTTGTGTACTCTAGACTATCAAGAGCCTCCACAGGAACTTTAATATGCATATAATTTTCTGGTTCCAAACGAATCTTTTCTATAACAGCTGCAACATGAGTTTTAAGATAATGTAATTTTTCTTTAATGAAAACTGAGGTATTCCTCAATTCCTTGATGAGTTCATCTTCTTCACTTTTGAATGAGATTGAATATTGTATTTCATTAAGATTAGAAGTCTTTTTCTCTGAACTATGTTCTTCAATCTGATTAAAATTTTCTTTTTCTTTATCTTCTTCACTATCTTGATAAGAACTCTCTTCTTCTGAGTTTTGTTCTTTACTCTGATAAAAATCATCTTCATTAGAGTCTTGTTCTTTATTCTGACAAGAATCATCTTCATTAGATTCTTGTTCCTCACTTTGATTGGATTTCTCTTCTTCTTGTGTTTCATTTTGATAACTATTTTAGCCATAATTCTTTGACAGATTTGTAGTGCTTCATCTTTTCTTTGACTTGGTCTAACAATCCATCCTGAATTGCTTTTAAGGCTACTGAATTGTTTATGTTTTCTTCCTTTGCAGTTTTGGATTTTCTCTTTGACGTAGTTAACTTCTAGGGCTTACTTACTACGGAATCCCAAATTCTAGATCCTCTTGACTTCAAATATCTTTTGATATTTCCCCTCCATGATAAATAATTTGCTCCATTAAATAAGGGAGCTTCATTTGTGGATATAGAAATATTTCCACCCATTTCTTCTAGATCTTACTTCAGTGTTTAAACTGTGCTGAAGGAACCCCCTCTGATACCAATTGTTGAAATGGGTACTTGACATTAAGAGGGGGGGGGGGGTTAATTAGTGTCATAAAACTTATTGACAAATTTTCCACTTTTCACAAATTATTTGAACAACAAATATTCATTTCATTTTCTCAATCAATATATATAAAACAATAAATACTTTATTTATTTATTTCACTTGAATGAATACATAAGATTAGTATTTGAATATCATCTTCATACAATTATGAGAGACCCAACTCTCTATTAAAAGACCGAGATTGTAGTTATCAGAGATAACTGAGAAATAAGGAATCCAATCCTCATATGAGACCCATCTTGTAAATAGACACTAAACTGATAGAATGAAGTTCCATTCAATTCATTATATATAAATGTATGTACTTCAACAAATTCAACTACACATACCTTCTCACCATTCCTTTTGTTTATATAGTCTTCCAACTGGTGTGAATCTGAATCATTGTGTCTTTTCATATTTGAACCATTGTACATTTTCATTTAAAATGATAATCTTAAACTTTAGTTAATATCATTTTCCTTTTTATTCTTTATTCATGTTTTCATTTTTTAACTATCTTTTAATCATGACTGTGTATCGGTTCATTTGTCCTCATGAGTTGATCATAGATATGGATCAACTCATTAGATCGTACTCGTGCTTCTATTGCATTCTCGTTTCACCAACTTGAACATATTCGATCATTGTATTGTTCTGGTGTAACTTACTATCGAATGAAACATGTATGAGGCACTTCCTTCAACCCATATGATCAGTGGCATAGAACCATGGGCTTATCAATTTAAGTGTTGTATTATCTTTTTCCTTTATTTATTATTTCATATGACCAACGGGGGTGACCAAATGCTAATCCAAATGAGTGCTTGAGCGCTTTAACAAATCAATAGTCACGATTCAATATTCTGACGTGATGGACGGCTTACAGAACTTCACACTTCGAAACTTTGGGTTTTCATCATTTCAAAAATTCCAAATCACATTTTCCAAACAGATCGAATGGTTAGCATCTATTTCACAGACACGTATCAATCATTAGATTTGATTCTTTACAAGGCTTAATCTGACGACCCAGACTTAATCAAGCATTGAGATGGATGGCCACCATTTACTTCGGGTCTTCAGACTTCAGAGATTTTAGATATCAACAAGGTCTTTCCTTCGGAGTGATCACCTTCTATGGTAAGTTTGATCCAGGTGGATATTGGTGACCACCCACCTTTTCCAACTGGCTCAAAACAGTTTCCTGAAAAATTTGGCAATTTACTATTCTTAGCAATTTTAACTTTCGAGGCCATTTTGAAGGCCTAAATGAAGGTTTTTTGGGATTGAGCTTCTCAATGATAGTTGAAGGCATGATT
>JZKD02S1804674.1:6274-24718 GCA_000966675.3 Picea glauca | reverse complement strand
AGGAAGCTACATGAAAGTATAAATAAGAGGCAAGGCTCTCTCATTTTAATCACACTTGAGCATATTGAATATCTACAAGTGACTGAAGTAACCAAAGGATATCTAAGCTGAATTTCAGAGGGAAGGTGAAGTAAAGAAGGCTGAAATTCAAGGGAGGATAAATTTTTTTGATAATGCTTTCTAAGGTATGTTATTTACAGGTCATCTCACCATTTTCGCAATAATGTTTTTTATATAATGATTCGGACCATGAAATTGGGAGGCCACTGAGGAAACATATCCAGGTAATGGTGATACAAATTTAAGATTTTGTTTCGTTTTATTTTTGGAGTTACATGCCGTCAAAAATAGGGTTTGTGGCTAGTCCTGAAACTAGTCTAAAACAAGTGTTTCAGGTAAAAATATCATAACTTCTTCATAACAGATCCAAATTTAGTAAGAACAAATTTATTGGTTAGAGTAAAGTCTCTAGTATTCTGTGTACAATTTGCATATCCATACAACAAACATTTCATGCGGGGCACGCTCTACAAGTTCACTCTCTAGAATAAGCCATAATTCAACAAGGTATGCCATTTTTTCTATAACTCCTTTTCTGAGAGGTTCCAAGTAGTGAAATCTAAAGGAAATGCATAAAATACACTGAAGAATATTGTGTACCATTTTCATATCATTATTCATTACAAGTACATAGTTATGATTATTGCAAGTTAGGGTTTTTGACTAATCCAAAATTAGTCATGTGAGACTAAAGTAAAGTTTGATGAAAATGCTAGTCTCTCGTTGTTAAAGTTAAGGAAGGTTTGTAGGTATGTGATCACATACACCAAGTCTATTACAGAGTTACAAATCATATTTGGATGATGAAATTGATGAGAGATTTTGGTTGAGGTACATGTTGGGTACATGGTTGAGACAAGTAGTTGATGAGTTGGAACATACATGAGGTGTATAGTTGATGATGTTGGTACATATTGATGAGTCATAGTTTATGTGTATTTGATACAATATTGGTACATACTTGGTACATGGTTGGAGGCACTTTTTAGTAGTATTGTTGACACATGGTTTATGGATGATGTAGCATAATTGTCTTGGTATATTATTCAAAGCACATATTGATCTTGGTGATGATTATGAGTTGTTGTATTATGTTTGGTTGATGCACATCTTTGAGAGTTGTCTTGGTGATTGATATTAGTGAGTAGATCTAATTTGGTTGATAAGATTGATGAGGCAGGTTGTTTTGATAGTTTGTTTGGACAGGTTTTTTTGACAAGTTATTTGTACAGGTTTGGTGCATGGTTGATGCACTCGTTTATGGTACAGGTTGAGGTATAGGTTGATGTATGGTACATGTTGGCACAGGTTATTGGTACAGGTTGTTACAGGTTGATTACATGTTTATTGGTACAAGTTTACAACAGTGTATCTCACAGTGATAGTGTGACAGTGGTTCCATCATTCTAATTTTATTTCAGGACAGTTGGATGGGGCAAGGACAGGTGGTTGTAGCCACCTTCTAATTATAGCTAGAGAACATAGGGGGTTGTAGCCTCCTTATGGTTGTATCCAAATAATTAGGGAGTTGGATCTTCCCTCAAGTTGTATCCTAAGAAACTAGGGGGTTGGAGCCTCCTTCCAATTGCAACTGGAAAAAAAAGGAAGTTCGTGCTTCCAATGAATGTAATTCTTGAAGACATATAAGAAAAATCATTATGTGGTTTTCTCCCTCTTTGGGTTTCTATTTAAAAAACTGGTGTATTGTGTATGTGTGTGTGTTATAACCCTAATTTGCACCAAACATGCTTACCTAGCATCAGGCCATCTCAAATTCCTTCTTTTCCAAAACACTACTAAACAACTCTTGTTAAAAACCCTTTTTATAAAGGCCCACATGCCCTACTCCATTGCTGCACGTGTGTACACGCAAGTTGACCCAAGACAACCCTCATGTACCTACAAAAGCATGAAAAAAGGAAGGTTGTTTATGGAACACACAACTTTGGGTAAGTTAACTAAACCTTTCAGCCATGCATAGATGGCCATTCGACCAAATACCTAGCTCCTTCTAACCTATAAAAGAAGAGATAAGGATCCCATATTAAAGGAGGAGAATCATAGTAAAGAAACTATACCTGATTAAGCATTCCCTTTGTCCCAACCTTTAGCCATCCTTGTGAAAAGTGAAGTATAGAGAAAAGCAGTTGGAAGACAATGGAAGAAGAGACAAGGACTAGGATCAAGGAGCAGTAGCCGACTTCATCATTATAAGGTATCATTGTGAAGTTAATAAAAGAATTTATTTTCCTGTCCCGCCATATGAGATTGTCATTATTGGAATATTGATTGTATGATTGATTAAATCTCTAACCCGTTAGTTCATAGATCAAATGAATGTGGAGTTCTTTGTTTGTCTTTAGTGAATTCAAGTTAGCATTGGGAGGAGAGTTGCAGTCAAAGAATGACCAAGTGCGAAAAGGGATCGACATCAAACACAAAAAATAAGGTACGTCAACTTAATCTCTTAAGCCTTGTATTTACATATGAGTAATGGGGGGTTAGGCATGGGATGATGGTAAAAAGTAAGAATCTTTAGTTCATTTTTGCATGCATGATAAAACCCTTAGCGCTATTCCATAGGAGGGATTTCCCACCCACAATAGAGTTGTCGAACATACTGGGGATCTTTAGGGTTTCTGGGAATATATTTTCTTGGGTATTTTTAAAAACTGGTTTCATTCCTTATTTTTAAAGTTTCTACAAAAGTTTGAGCTTACAGAGTTTCTGGTCTTCCATACCAGTTATCTCTGCTTCTTTGCTTGACTGCATTTTTTGAGACCCATAGAGGTACATGTGGCCTATATAAGGTTTGAACGCATGTACCCACACCCTACCTTCCCAAAGCATGTGTGTACACACTAGCTGAGGAAGTGTCAGTCACGTGTATGATTCCAAAAAAATTCTTTTAGAGAGGTAGTCATCCTCTCCCCTGTCAGAAATAATCCTTCTCGGGGGTTTTCTAGAACTCTTTCTATTCTTTGTTGTTTGTATTCTATATTTTAGGTTTCACCTCATATTGTTTTGTTCTATGAAGTTTTCCTTGAATTGTTTTATTTTTTCTGTTAAAGTAAGTGTTTGAGTCTTCAAGAGATCCTAGTTCTCAGTACCAGTAGTCTCTGTCTAGGATGGATTGCTTGGCCTTTAATTTGTCTTAGATTTTCAGAGATACACATGGCCTGTATAAGGCTAGCACACATGTACATGCACCCTGACTTTACACAGCTCGCGTGCACACGCTTGTTGTTGAACTGTCAACAGCGTGCCTGTGGAGAAATTTTTTGTTTAAGGTGAGGCAATCAACCTTTCCTTTGACAAGAGTTATACCTCTCAGGTTTTTGGGTCTCTGTCATAGCGGTCAGTAACTTAGGTTTGATCACAACAATATATTTCTTTTTCATTAAGAAGTTTTCCTCAAAATTTTCTTTTTATAGGGTTTTTAGACAAGTGTGAGAGTCCAGTTTTAATTTTCTTGTGTGTTATTTTTAAATTGACTCTTTGCAATTTGCACTTAGGCCAGAAGTTTTCTTGGTCTTTACTTGTTGATATTTTTCCTTTTTGCTTTGTGAGCATTCAAATAAAAAAAAATTCTTTATTTATTTGTTTGGTTAAATAGTGCTGGTTTGAATTAGTAACCAGGAAAAGTCTTTCTTTCATAAGTTCTTGACGGTTTACTTAGATCATAAGTATCTTGTAGTCGAGTGAAATACTACTTTTATTTTGTTGTTTAAAGATATTAGAATATTTTGTTTTAGCTTGAAAAGTTGTTTTCAAGAAGAAGTTATTTTGTTTCCAGCTTTCTGTTTATTTATTTTCCGTCTTTCAAACATCACTAGTTTCACTTTCATAACCTTTGGCTTAAGACAAGCCATAAAAATTAACGCTAAATCTAAAATTCATTAGAATTTTTATGTTTGTAGGGTCAACCAACTAGTTTAGGGTTAGGGCTTTGAATTAGGTTGGAGAGGAAACTCTTCAAGGCCATTAAATCAAACATTAGAGTCTGATTTAGGGAGTTTCCAAGTCTAGTATCGTGAAAGTTATCCAGGATCCCCCTCTAACATAGGGGCTAAACATGAGGTCGCGTGTAGAAAGGTAGTGGAGATAACCCCTCCAAAGCTGGACCAATCGTGGTGGAGAACACATATGGAGGGCTCGTCTTGGGATTCCATCTATTGCATTTGCCATGGAGCTTCGTGGGTCTCGAATCCATTCAAGGTCCTCAATTGTCTTCTGGACCACTTGCCTTCGATACCCTTGACAAGTTTCGGGCTCGATACCCTTCTCATTGTGGTCTACCCGACTGTTGATTGTACCCACCTAGTGACTATTCATGTGCTAGAAACCTAGTTTCCTATCTTTTTTAAATACATACACAAGTGATTGTGGGGGTATATCGTGGTACCTAAGACATACATTGGGCCACGCTTTGTAGAGTATACCTGGAGGGTGCTTCTGTGTTTGATTTGCACTTGCACCAGTAAGTTTCTCTAGTGTTGGTTGTTGTAATTGTTCTTCCAACTAGTTTAGTATTTGCTTGTTTTATTTTATAGGGATTTTCCTAGTGTGTGTTGTTTTTAAATGAATAGAAATCCCTAGTGTGTCTTTGATATTCTTACACAGTGGAGAATCAATAACTCCATTGGTCACAAAGGCTTCTTGTCCTGCCACCGGTTTCACTGGAGCCACCCCTACCACTGATAAGGCAAAAGCTAGACCAATAAGGGTCTTTTGAAGCAACCGAGTCACTGGAAATCGCACCTGACCAACCATTGTTAAAGGACCTTTCGACACCTTTAAAGTGGATGGTCATGGAGGCAAATCCTGTCTCTTCTTCTGGGAATCCTGATATTCCCGCCACAGTTGTTGTCACAGGGGGTGTTCCACCTCCTACCCCACCATCGTCATTCCGAGCCACCATGGTCTCAACTACCTCTACCTCGAGTAGTGGTCTGATCTTGTCTTTGGCGATGGCCACTACTCCTTTCACACAGAGTGCGATAGGCCCTTCATTCTCATACGGGATGCCTAGCTCAGGTAAAATTCTTGTACTATCCTACTCCACTTTGTAGACTTTAGGTCTGGGGGAAGGGAGGTCTAACGCTCCTCTACAAGGATCCATGGGGGGCACTTGAACTCCTTTTAATGCTTTCCCTTACAGGGGAGGTCATATACCTCCTTCATCCCCTTCACTCGGCGGTACCCACCAGCAATCTGTCGGGCCAAACACACACCATAGTTCAATTGGAGTAGGGAGTCAATGACCACCTTCTCATAATATGTTGGTAAGGTTGACACCATTTTATTTGTTCGGTGTGTTTGGTAACAACACTTTCTCATCTACTACTTTCCCAACCGGGGGAAACTCCGGTTATGACCAACTTAATCCTATGTAGGTTACTATTCCTGCACAGGGGGAAAACCCAGGAACTTCTTCAGTATCAGGACCTTGGAATTCTTGGCAAGGATCAGTTCCCTCATCAGGAATGTCGATCTAGGGAAATTCTTTTTCACAACCAATGGAACCCCGGACAAGGTGCTATGCCTATGCCCATGGGATCAGCATGGGGCAACCCTTCCCAAAGTCCTCTGAATATTTTGCATGCCCAACCATCTACGTCCTATGTCTCCTCACATGCAGAATCCGTATGCTGGTCATGGCCATGGTTTTTACCAAAACCCTAGTCAACAACCCAACTTTTCCTGACAACCTAGTGCCAGTCAAACTCCAGACCCCTTTTTCCATGGTTATCACCAAAAACCCAAACTACCTTTCCTGGAAACCTTGCATTTTCTAGAATAACAAGGTTGTTAAATGACCCTATCTGTCATGATCCACGTTGGCCCCCTATGTTGACAAAGTTGCCTTCAGAATACCAAAGTTTGAATCCAAGCCTAACAAAGATCCAGGAGATCATGTGACCACCTTCCATCTTTGGTGCTCGTCTAACTCATTGAAAGACAACTTCGTACAATTGTGAATGGTACATTGAGCTCGATTGCTCAAGATACTCTTCCTTCTGAGAATTGGCAATGGCTTTCCTAAACCATTTCCAATTACCTGTGAGATACGACACTGGCACAAAATTGCTGGCCAATTTCAAATAGACAAAACTGGACCATATCTCTGATCACATCTGAGAATGGAGACGTCGGAAGAGTTTAATTAAGGTGCCAGTCCCACCAACATTCTTGCTCAAGTGGTTCCTTAAGTCTTTGGTCCCACAGTTATCCAAAGATGTCGCGATGTCGGGAGTGTTTTCCAAAGAAGATTGCATCATGAGAGCTCAATGACTTGAGCTAATCTACTCTCAGTCCAGTTTATTATACAAGATATTGCTAGATGCGCCACACTCAATACTTGATAAAACTAGACAGAGATATGGACCACATGTCGATGGTATTATTGGTTCAGCACAAACAAAGCCCGCTGAAAAACTGATGAAGCAATTGTCTATATAACACACAGTGGCCAACTAAACTACTATTTTGGTTTCTCACCCTACCCAAACATCAGATGTACACACAGTGCAATCGAAAATTCCAAAGGCCACTCAACAGCCTGATGGAAAGAAAAAACAACGAAAGAAGGGCAAGGGGGGTAAGAAACCCTCTAATAATGCTGACAGGGGAAATAATGAGAAACGAAAGGTGAGGTATCCATGCAACCTGTGCGTGGAAGACCACTTGACCCACCAATGTCCTCGGCTTGCAGAGGCCCAAAATTTTGTGACACAGCAACAACCTGCTGTGTTAACCAATCCATTTCAACATGGGAAAAACCTAACCCAAGCCTCTACAAGCATGGAAGGGGGTAGTCAAGGACCCTCTTCATCTTCGAACAATCCTGCATCCGTGAATGTGTATATGATGAAGGATGATGCTTTTATATCGACCAAAGCGCATGACTACAGTAAAGAAAGCACTTATGAGAACAGAAAAGAAGCCAAAATCCCATCTCTTCCTCTCCTGATCGAAAAGACTTTGGGTGAAACAATGACACGCATCCCAAAAGGTGTGTTCAAGAAATATTCTCACAACCCAAATTCAAGGGCCTCCCAGAACTATTATGTGGTGGAGGATTTGTCCCAAACCCCTTGTGCGATGTCCTCTTTGGAGGTCCTCCAAAGCTGCCCTTCCAAGAGGAAAGATTTGTTAGCCACTTTAGGATCTACCGAGACTTGTAATCCGGGTACAATCATGCTGGATACAACCAAATTAAAACCTCGTATACCTTACCATGTAGCATTTCAGATAGTAGTGGCTTACCCCATGAAAAATTTTACTCGGAACATTTTTTGCACTGTGGTTGATGAGGGTGCCTCGACATGCGTTATGTCATTCTCATGTTGGAAGGCCATTGGCCACCCCATTTTGTCTCCATCACCTACTCTTATCACTGCTTTCAACGATCATTCATTCCGACCACATGGTATCATTCCCTCTTTCCCCGTGCAGTTAGGAGGGAAGACTGTGTGCGTCATGGTAGAAGTAGTCGACACATCCCTCGACTACAATCTCTTGTTAGGAAGGAGTTGGACTTATTCCATGCAAGCAATAGTTGCTATAGTTTTTCGAGTCTTATTGTTTCCACACGAGGACTGGATTGTGACCATTTATCAATTGTATTTCTCCAGACCTGACCCTTCATTGGGGGCATCTGCGGTACGATGATTGATAATCCCCAACTGGGCATAGTCAACATAGGGGTTGGTTTGTTCCCATCTTTGATGCATACCTTCAATTACCTACTCCCTCAAGGCGATGTCAACTTCATATCCGACCACCATAAGGTTGAGATTTTCCAAGTTTTTTCATTTCGCACAACTTACTTCAACGATCCGTGGATACTTCCTTCCCCATTAGCCACGATGGAAGGGATAGGGCACCCTGGCATGTCCATGCCCTTGTCCATAGCCAAAGTAGTGTACTCTTTAGTCCAATAATCTTCGGTCGACACTGATCCAACTCTTGCACAAGAGTTAGATCCAATTCCAGAGCCTATTTGGGCTCAAGGTTCTCTCCCTGATATTGATGCATTAGACTTAGTCTTGCCCTCAGACGAAGAAATAGTTGAAGAAATGACTCATCCATCCAAACCTTGGGATGATCTCCATCACCAATCATACTTTCTCCCAAAGTTAAGCAGAATCGAAGTAGGAGAATTCACCTTAACTATGACTGGAGATAGGTCTTATCCTATTAATCCCTTAGCCACACATGAGGTTTATGCCAAGGGTAATATGAAACTATCGTTGAAACTATACCAATTAATATCTCCATAACCCCTGGCATATTGGAGAATGTTTTCATCGAAGCTAACTGTTCCCCCGAAGAGATTCAAGTCTACACAGATCTTTTTAAATAATTTCGCGACGTTTTTTCCTGGTCTTATGAGGAAATGCTAGGCATTGATCCAAAAATAGTCAAACATGAAATCGCAACTTATCCTGATGCCAAGCCAGNAATTTGCACTTAGGCCAGAAGTTTTCTTGGTCTTTACTTGTTGATATTTTTCCTTTTTGCTTTGTGAGCATTCAAATAAAAAAAAATTCTTTATTTATTTGTTTGGTTAAATAGTGCTGGTTTGAATTAGTAACCAGGAAAAGTCTTTCTTTCATAAGTTCTTGACGGTTTACTTAGATCATAAGTATCTTGTAGTCGAGTGAAATACTACTTTTATTTTGTTGTTTAAAGATATTAGAATATTTTGTTTTAGCTTGAAAAGTTGTTTTCAAGAAGAAGTTATTTTGTTTCCAGCTTTCTGTTTATTTATTTTCCGTCTTTCAAACATCACTAGTTTCACTTTCATAACCTTTGGCTTAAGACAAGCCATAAAAATTAACGCTAAATCTAAAATTCATTAGAATTTTTATGTTTGTAGGGTCAACCAACTAGTTTAGGGTTAGGGCTTTGAATTAGGTTGGAGAGGAAACTCTTCAAGGCCATTAAATCAAACATTAGAGTCTGATTTAGGGAGTTTCCAAGTCTAGTATCGTGAAAGTTATCCAGGATCCCCCTCTAACATAGGGGCTAAACATGAGGTCGCGTGTAGAAAGGTAGTGGAGATAACCCCTCCAAAGCTGGACCAATCGTGGTGGAGAACACATATGGAGGGCTCGTCTTGGGATTCCATCTATTGCATTTGCCATGGAGCTTCGTGGGTCTCGAATCCATTCAAGGTCCTCAATTGTCTTCTGGACCACTTGCCTTCGATACCCTTGACAAGTTTCGGGCTCGATACCCTTCTCATTGTGGTCTACCCGACTGTTGATTGTACCCACCTAGTGACTATTCATGTGCTAGAAACCTAGTTTCCTATCTTTTTTAAATACATACACAAGTGATTGTGGGGGTATATCGTGGTACCTAAGACATACATTGGGCCACGCTTTGTAGAGTATACCTGGAGGGTGCTTCTGTGTTTGATTTGCACTTGCACCAGTAAGTTTCTCTAGTGTTGGTTGTTGTAATTGTTCTTCCAACTAGTTTAGTATTTGCTTGTTTTATTTTATAGGGATTTTCCTAGTGTGTGTTGTTTTTAAATGAATAGAAATCCCTAGTGTGTCTTTGATATTCTTACACAGTGGAGAATCAATAACTCCATTGGTCACAAAGGCTTCTTGTCCTGCCACCGGTTTCACTGGAGCCACCCCTACCACTGATAAGGCAAAAGCTAGACCAATAAGGGTCTTTTGAAGCAACCGAGTCACTGGAAATCGCACCTGACCAACCATTGTTAAAGGACCTTTCGACACCTTTAAAGTGGATGGTCATGGAGGCAAATCCTGTCTCTTCTTCTGGGAATCCTGATATTCCCGCCACAGTTGTTGTCACAGGGGGTGTTCCACCTCCTACCCCACCATCGTCATTCCGAGCCACCATGGTCTCAACTACCTCTACCTCGAGTAGTGGTCTGATCTTGTCTTTGGCGATGGCCACTACTCCTTTCACACAGAGTGCGATAGGCCCTTCATTCTCATACGGGATGCCTAGATCAGGTAAAATTCTTGTACTATCCTACTCCACTTTGTAGACTTTAGGTCTGGGGGAAGGGAGGTCTAACGCTCCTCTACAAGGACCCATGGGGGGCACTTGAACTCCTTTTAATGCTTTCCCTTACAGGGGAGGTCATATACCTCCTTCATCCCCTTCACTCGGCGGTACCCACTAGCAATCCATCGGGCCAAACACACACCATAGTTAAATTGGAGTAGGGAGTCAATGACCACCTTCTCATAATATGTTGGTAAGGTCGACACCATTTTCTTTGTTCGGTGTGTTTGGTAACAACACTTTCTCATCTACTGCTTTCCCAACCGGGGGCAACTCCGGTTATGACCAACTTAATCCTATGTAGGTTACTATTCCTGCACAGGGGGAAAACCCAGGAACTTCTTCTGTATCAGGACCTTGGAATTCTTGGCAAGGATCAGTTCCCTCATTAGGAATGTTGATCTGGGGCAATTCTTTTTCACAACCAATGGAACCCCGGACAAGGTGCTATGCCTATGCCCATGGGATCAGCATGGGGAAACCCTTCCCAAAGTCCTCTGAATATTTTTCACACCCAACCATATACGTCCTATGTCTCCTCACATGCAGAATCCGTATGTTGGTCATGGCCATGGTTTTTACCAAAACCCCAGTCAACAACCCAACTTTTCCTGACAACCTAGTGCCAGTCAAACTCCAGGCCCCTTTTTCCATGGTTATCACCAAAAACCCAAACTACCTTTCCTGACAACCTTGCATTTGATAGAATAACAAGGTTGTTAAATGACCCTATCTGTCATGATCCACGTTGGCCCCCTATGTTGACAAAGTTGCCTTCAGAATACCAAAGTTTGAAGCCAAGCCTAACAAAGATCCAGGAGATCATGTGACCACCTTCCATCTTTGGTGCTCGTCTAACTCGTTGAAATACAAATTTGTACAGTTGTGAATGGTACATTGAGCTCGATTGCTCAAGATACTCTTCCTTCTGAGAATTGGCAATGGCTTTCCTAAACCATTTCCAATTACCTGTGAGATACGACACTGGCACAAAATTGCTGGCCAATTTCAAATAGACAAAACTGGACCATATCTCTGATCACATCTGAGAATGGAGACGTCGGAAGAGTTTAATTAAGGTGCCAGTCCCACCAACATTCTTGCTCAAGTGGTTCCTTAAGTCTTTGGTCCCACAGTTATCCAAAGATGTCGCGATGTCGGGAGTGTTTTCCAAAGAAGATTGCATCATGAGAGCTCAATGACTTGAGCTAATCTACTCTCAGTCCAGTTTATTATACAAGATATTGCTAGATGCGCCACACTCAATACTTGATAAAACTAGACAGAGATATGGACCACATGTCGATGGTATTATTGGTTCAGCACAAACAAAGCCCGCTGAAAAACTGATGAAGCAATTGTCTATATAACACACAGTGGCCAACTAAACTACTATTTTGGTTTCTCACCCTACCCAAACATCAGATGTACACACAGTGCAATCGAAAATTCCAAAGGCCACTCAACAGCCTGATGGAAAGAAAAAACAACGAAAGAAGGGCAAGGGGGGTAAGAAACCCTCTAATAATGCTGACAGGGGAAATAATGAGAAACGAAAGGTGAGGTATCCATGCAACCTGTGCGTGGAAGACCACTTGACCCACCAATGTCCTCGGCTTGCAGAGGCCCAAAATTTTGTGACACAGCAACAACCTGCTGTGTTAACCAATCCATTTCAACATGGGAAAAACCTAACCCAAGCCTCTACAAGCATGGAAGGGGGTAGTCAAGGACCCTCTTCATCTTCGAACAATCCTGCATCCGTGAATGTGTATATGATGAAGGATGATGCTTTTATATCGACCAAAGCGCATGACTACAGTAAAGAAAGCACTTATGAGAACAGAAAAGAAGCCAAAATCCCATCTCTTCCTCTCCTGATCGAAAAGACTTTGGGTGAAACAATGACACGCATCCCAAAAGGTGTGTTCAAGAAATATTCTCACAACCCAAATTCAAGGGCCTCCCAGAACTATTATGTGGTGGAGGATTTGTCCCAAACCCCTTGTGCGATGTCCTCTTTGGAGGTCCTCCAAAGCTGCCCTTCCAAGAGGAAAGATTTGTTAGCCACTTTAGGATCTACCGAGACTTGTAATCCGGGTACAATCATGCTGGATACAACCAAATTAAAACCTCGTATACCTTACCATGTAGCATTTCAGATAGTAGTGGCTTACCCCATGAAAAATTTTACTCGGAACATTTTTTGCACTGTGGTTGATGAGGGTGCCTCGACATGCGTTATGTCATTCTCATGTTGGAAGGCCATTGGCCACCCCATTTTGTCTCCATCACCTACTCTTATCACTGCTTTCAACGATCATTCATTCCGACCACATGGTATCATTCCCTCTTTCCCCGTGCAGTTAGGAGGGAAGACTGTGTGCGTCATGGTAGAAGTAGTCGACACATCCCTCGACTACAATCTCTTGTTAGGAAGGAGTTGGACTTATTCCATGCAAGCAATAGTTGCTATAGTTTTTCGAGTCTTATTGTTTCCACACGAGGACTGGATTGTGACCATTTATCAATTGTATTTCTCCAGACCTGACCCTTCATTGGGGGCATCTGCGGTACGATGATTGATAATCCCCAACTGGGCATAGTCAACATAGGGGTTGGTTTGTTCCCATCTTTGATGCATACCTTCAATTACCTACTCCCTCAAGGCGATGTCAACTTCATATCCGACCACCATAAGGTTGAGATTTTCCAAGTTTTTTCATTTCGCACAACTTACTTCAACGATCCGTGGATACTTCCTTCCCCATTAGCCACGATGGAAGGGATAGGGCACCCTGGCATGTCCATGCCCTTGTCCATAGCCAAAGTAGTGTACTCTTTAGTCCAATAATCTTCGGTCGACACTGATCCAACTCTTGCACAAGAGTTAGATCCAATTCCAGAGCCTATTTGGGCTCAAGGTTCTCTCCCTGATATTGATGCATTAGACTTAGTCTTGCCCTCAGACGAAGAAATAGTTGAAGAAATGACTCATCCATCCAAACCTTGGGATGATCTCCATCACCAATCATACTTTCTCCCAAAGTTAAGCAGAATCGAAGTAGGAGAATTCACCTTAACTATGACTGGAGATAGGTCTTATCCTATTAATCCCTTAGCCACACATGAGGTTTATGCCAAGGGTAATATGAAACTATCGTTGAAACTATACCAATTAATATCTCCATAACCCCTGGCATATTGGAGAATGTTTTCATCGAAGCTAACTGTTCCCCCGAAGAGATTCAAGTCTACACAGATCTTTTTAAATAATTTCGCGACGTTTTTTCCTGGTCTTATGAGGAAATGCTAGGCATTGATCCAAAAATAGTCAAACATGAAATCGCAACTTATCCTGATGCCAAGCCAGCTCGACAGAAGCTTCGTTCATTTAATCCTATGAAAGTAGCAGCCATTAAGGTTGAAGTCAAGAAATTTTTCAAAGCTGGTTTTATCTACCCTATCCATATGACCCAATGGGTGTCAAATTCTGTGTTGGTCAACAAGAAATAGGGCACGATTCGCGTATGTATGGACTTTTGTGATTTAAACAAGGCATGTCCAAAAGATAATTTTCCCACACCATTCATTGACCAGATAATCGATGAATGTGTAAGTTGTCAGGCCTTTTCTTTCATGGATGGTTTTTTGAGATATAATCAGATACAAATCAAACCCGAAGACCAGCACAAAATGACATTCATTTTTCCATGGGGTACATTCACGTATTGTAAGATGCCTTTTGGTCTCAAAAATGCTGGAGAGACCTTTCAGTCGGCCATGTATTTTTCTTTCCATTATCTCAAGCATATATTTGAGGCCTATTTAGATGATTTATCATCTGATCTCGCAAGAGAACGAATCATCCCACACACCTCTGACTTATCTTTGAGCGATGTCGCTACTTCTGGATTCACTTGAATCCAAACAAGTCCAGCTTTTGCATAACATTAGGACGTTTGTTAGGCTTCATAGTGTCAACAATAGGAATCATGGTCGATCCTCTCAAGGTTGAGGCAATAGTTCAGTTGCCTCCCCCATGCACAATCCTTCAACTTCAGAATCTACATGGCAAGGCAAATTTTTTAAGGCGTTTCATCGCTAACTATGATGAGATCACAAATGGATTTATGCACTTACTGAAGAAAGACATTCCTTTTCATTGGGACGATGCCACTCAATTCTCCTTTGAAGCATTGAAACATGCCCTCACAACTACTCCTCTGCTTCGGCCACCCAACTATAACAAATATTTCTTATTATACCTGGATGTAGCAGAGTCAACCATCAGCAAGGTCTTAGTTCAAGAAGATGATTTTCTCTCAGAATATGTGATCTATTACCTAAGTTGAGGCCTAGTTGGACCAAAACTGAATTATTCTCATATCGAAAAACTTGTGTTGGCAGCAGTCCATGCTATTCAATGGTTCTGTCATGATGTTTTGTTTCGCAAGACCACTGTCATTTCCGTTGTGAATCTGTTTCAATACATGTTGACATGACGGGTAATAGGCATAAATATCAGTAGATGGATAGTTGTCCTCTAGGAATTCGACTTAGATTTCGTTTCGGCGAAATCCAAAAATTCATTGGTTTTCGCAAAACTTATTTCAGAACTTCCGGTCGAGTCAAGTGATGTTGTTCCCTAAGAATCACGTATTCAAGGAGATATGTTTTTGATAGCATCTTCGGACCCCTAGTACAGAGATATTATAGTCTATATCTAGACTTTGAAGTGCCCCACCTTTGCTTCTCATGATGAGTGTTGCCGTATACGTCCTTAGGCCAAGAATTATCACATCCTTGAGGACACTCTCTATCGTCGAGGGGTAGATTGCGTTCTTCGTTGATGCCTCACTCATGAAGAAGCAGAGCTTGTGCTTAACGATTTCCATACTGGACCATGTTGCGATCATTTGTCTGGGTTGGAAACAACCCAAAAGATTTTACGAGCCAGTTACTTATGGCTGAAACTAATCAAATATTGTATCAAATCGGTTAAGAAGTTCCACCCATGTCATATATTCTCTCAGAAGACGAGGGAACATCTTGCTCCCATGTTTCCTCTCATCACAGTTGGCCCCTTCACCAAGTGGGGAATTGATTACACTAGATGCAACCCTCCTTCAGTAAGGGGGCACCGTTATATCATTGTAGTTGTAGACTACTTTACAAAGTGGGTCGAAGCTATGCCAATGTTTTAAGATGATGGAGAGACTGCAGCTCTCTTTTTGTTCAACCAAATAATCGCAAGGTTCAGTGTCCCGAGAGAGATTCTCACTGAACATGGTAGTCACTTTCAAAACCAAATGATGACTGAATTAACATCAAATCTTGGATTGCGGCAAGAAAATTCGTCACCCTACTACCCCCAAGAAAATGGGCAGGTGGAAGCTGTAAATAAATCTCTTAAGACCATCCTACAATGAGCGATCAACTCAGCCAAGTCAAATTGGAATTTGATGTTATACTCGACATTATGGGCTTACCGAATGTATGTTAAGACTGCAACCAGTTTCTCACCTTTTCAACTCATGTACGGGTTGGAAGCAGTCTTTCCTATAGAATGTCAGATCCAATCCATAAAGTTGGCAGTACAGTTACTTCTAGACACATCTCCACTTGAAGAATGGTTATTATACCTTGAGCATCTCAATGAGAAGCATCGTGATGCGGCCTTGGCCAACGAGACTCACAAACAAAAAGTCAAGTATCAATATGATCGATCCATTCATCCTCGAATTTTCTCTGAAGGCGATCTTGTCCTTATCTATGACCAAGATAAGGACCCCCTGGGGACATGCAAATTCAAACCCATGTGGTTCATACCATTCATCATAAAAGAGGTTCTAAAAAAGGGTGCTTATTGTC
Organism: Picea glauca; assembly: GCA_000966675.3. Taxonomy (NCBI): domain Eukaryota; kingdom Viridiplantae; phylum Streptophyta; class Pinopsida; order Pinales; family Pinaceae; genus Picea; species Picea glauca. The sequence continues at coordinate 8,728 of JZKD02S1804674.1, read as the reverse complement.
TAGTTGAATTTGAGGGAATTACTTTGGCAGATCCTAGAAATGGGCTCTACCTCAAGATGTATTGCTAATAGGTAGGTCACCTTGGGTAACTTTTTGTAACATATGTATAGTATTTGTACTATTACTTTCTGGTTTCTTTTAGTATTATGAACCTGTCATTTTTTATATTATCTTTTGTCATTGTGGTATATGTCAAGTGAATCTGAGGTGTTCATTGGGTACGCAAATGGTGTTAGTCGGCACACTCGGAGGCTTTCCTTCACAGCTTGGGTAATTTTTACACCTTAGAGCCAGTTATTATCTTCCAGAGGTATATGTTTAGGCGACACCACAAACAATGTCGTTGAGTATAGTGCAGTTATTGAGTTTCTTCATGATGCCTTGTCATTTGGTATCTCTCATCTCCAGGTCTGTTTAGACGCTTATTTGGTTGAGTCTTAGTTAAATAGAGTCTATCATGTTCATGATCCAACTTTACACTGACGATTCCTTAGGGTATGTCTCTTAGAATGAAGCATTGATTATATTACATATTTTCATGTTCCTAGGAGATTAAACCAAGTTACATATACTCTAGCTAATCAAATTTTAGACTGGCATCTCGCACACATATAAAAAGACATACACATAAACATGTAAATACATTTTTAAAGGGAAATATGATCCATAAAACACAAAAATACATAAACATCCATATATAATATCATAATCATCAGAGTACATAGATGGACGCAAGCGCCTCAAAAATATGACCAGTAACGAGTCATGGGGCTTATGCCCTCAAAAAATATATACAAGTAGAGCTCTCAATACGTGAAAATTCTAGACTAACTAAGGTCAGGGCATGTGGGCCCTGTTGTAATAATCAACAGTGTTTTCCAAACATTGAAACAGTCAGACCCATGTTCGTGGTACCCCCACTACATGAGGCTGCATAGATGGTGGCAGATCCTCAATCTCTACCATGGAGATGGTGTGAGTGAGTGAGGTAAAATTTTTCTCAACTCATCTCAAAACCCTCTCAGCCTCACCGGCTGGAAGCTCTCCTTCTGCTGCTGGTCCCCCTGCGGTGGAAGGTGTGGCCCCTGGATGAGGACGATGCTTATTCCTCGCATAATCTACAAGTCACACTGGTCCCACATGTATACACAATAGACACATATCTGTCAAATAATCTGGTATAAAAAAATGATATATATAAAAACAACATAAAAATTATATATGTTTCAAAAAAAAAAAATTATGCAAACTTACCCATCTCGCCTCGCTCCTCACTTGGAGGTACAGGGATCTCAGGATCTCTAGCGAAATCAATCCCAGCATAGGGATAATCCTCTATGAATGGGATCTTCCACGACAACCAAGAAAAAAAGTCATCATCGAAGGACTCATTGGTCCTTCCACCACCCTGTCATGGAAACAACACTGCCCATCTGCAAACCATAGGAAGAGAGGCCTGATGTCCTCGTACCACCACTCGAGGACTGAAACTATGAACTCTTTCAAAGAAGAAAGAGCATAGAATCGTCTTGAACCCGAAGTTCCTCTGCATCTGCAACTGACAATATGTCAGCTACCTCTTCATACAATCCAATAGTGTAGTGCTTCGGTCAAATATCTGTGCATTTAAGCACTAGATTGCATAGTTCATCTGTGCATGAGACGCCCGATGTAGAGCTGTAGAACCAGTCATCTTCCCAATAAGCAACACAATCGCCCGCAGTGATAAATCGGTGATCCTTCTTATTGACACCTGTGAGCTCGATCAGTCTGTACCTGCCTCATAATGAAGTACTATCAGTTCCAATATATTGTGAGTCCCAGAAGAAAATGTCTGGAAATTGACTGGTTCCCCTCTCCTATAGAGGCCAATCAAAAAGTATATATCCTCTGTAGTGGGCACCAATGACTGCCCCTCTAGCATAAAATATTTTGCGTCAGGGTGCCAATATTCAACCAAGGCATTCAGTAGCCTAGGTTGTTCTCTCATGAAAGGACACAGAAAGAACTTGAGCAAGACACATTGCATTAACATCACCACAGTGTTAGGGTCTTCCCCAACTAATGTGCTAATATCTTCGTGCTCTCATTCTCTCCATTGCACATACATCCTGCACATGGGTAAATTTTTAGAGGGTTAGGCCTTGCTTTTTAAACTTTTTTTTTGCACTCATTGGAGGGTCCATGCGGGATGTTGTAAAGATAGTCATGTGTACATGCGCTCTGACATCATGATGCAGGAGAATCACCAACACATCAAGTGAGCTAGCGCGGAAGTGGAGGACAGTTGGACAAGCCAACACAAATTTTGAAAACACTTTGGAATTGTTGCACAAATTTTAAATGAGCCATTAAGATGAGGCACACTTGTATATTGTAAATGGACCTTGAGCGGATAGCTCTCATCCTTAGTAGGTAGACGACATTTAAAATAGTTAATGTAAAGTAGATAGA
>JZKD02S1804673.1:611188-638823 GCA_000966675.3 Picea glauca | reverse complement strand
GACTGCATATTACTTTGTCCTTTGACCCGAAATATTTGCACAATACCTAATGTTGGAGCTATGGAAATAAAAGCATATATTTTTATATAATAAAAAGTAACATATATGTACTCATATGATTGGATAAGAGATTGGAGGTCTTATTTTCGGCTTCACTATTCCCAATGTTATATATGTTGGCATATCCAAAGTATTTGATCGTATATGGTCTTTTTTAAATCATATATTTTGTTATGCATTCGTCGATGGTGGATTAATGCTAGCATTAATTCGAATGTTTGGTTTAGCATTTTATGCTAGGTAAATTCATGGGAATGTTAGATATGGTGGTGTATCCAAAGTTGGCTTTCCAAAACATTTTGTGGTGTTCAAACTATTCTTACAAAAAATATAATTTTTCTTTTTGGGATACGTCAGAGTCCTGCCACATTGAATTTTTTTCTTAAATGTTTACAGTGCATTTCTGACAGACTTAAATGTTTACCTAACAGGCTTGGTAGTGTTGAATGGTTACTTAGTAAGCTTGTTACAAGACATTTTCTTCTGTTTTAAATTTTTTTATGCTCCAACGACGTTGCTAGTTCGGTGGTCCATACTTACTTTATGCATGCCACTGATTTCTTATTTGCATGTTGTCGTTGTTCTTACTTGCTTGTTTTTGTTGTTGCATCTTGGACGTTTGGGTTTCTACAATCGTGATTGGAACAACATCGTTCTTGGGGGGGTGTTTGTTTCTTTCTTCTTTCTTGGCTGTATGTTGTTTATTGTTGCTTGATTCGACTTTGCAGGGTACCAGTCCTATGGCTGCAGTTGGGCCTTTTAGTACTTCTTAGCTGGGTTATTCTTTGGTGCTTGTTCTTGTTTGGCCAGGGTTTGCAAATGTTGGGATGCTGCATATGTGGTTGGATCTTTGGTCGCATTTTGTTTTTCACTACAGTTTTCATAGAATACTATTAAGATAAAATAAAAGACTAAAGAATTGTAGGCGGTGTAAATTGCATTTTTTACGCGTTGAAGAAAAGTTTGTTGGCCTCAAAACACATTTCATGGTTGCCGATGATTTTTACACGGATTTTGTGTTACTGTGGTTTTATAGTTATGACAATGGATTTTTCTATGTGGGAGATATAACTGTTCTCTCCCTTTTACTTTCATGTTGTAAACTGTGTTTGACTTTATTTTTTCATGTTTATGTGGTCATTCTGAGCGACCGCCGTTCTGTTGCATAGTTGGCCACTTTTATGGATGCGGCTTCGCGAATATGTTCTATCGAACTATGACGGGTCGTATTCGGTGTATACATTAGCTTTCCATAATTAGTTTTCTTTAAAAGAATCCTGGGCATAAGAGAATGCAATTTATGAAATTATAGGTTTCTTGGACCGTCATCATCCCATACTTAGCCAGTTTTTGCATCGCAGGTTGACAGGTTAGGCGGCTGAAAATTGACAATCAGGGAATTACGCGATATACAAATTGACAATCGGTTAGCAGTGAGAGTTTCACGATCATTCTGAGCAACCACAGTTGGGTTCCATACTTAGGCAATATTATGGACTTGCCTTCGCAGATAGGTTGTATCAAAGTATGGTGTATACATTAGCATTTCCGAATTAGTTTTCTTTAATAGTAGGGTTCCTGGATAGAAAACATTAAAATTTATCAAATTATAGGTTTCCTGGATAGCATAGATTAAACATAGGAAATATATAATTTTATAGAGTAGATATATATAACTTGCACAGAGTCGTCATCCCATACTTAATTAGTTTTTGCATCGTGTGTTGTCAGGGTAGGCGGCTAAAAATTGACAATCGGAGACTTCGGCGATATAGAAATCGACAATCAAACCTGCAAAATATTTGAATTTGAAGGCCATCATGTCCAAAAAAGTTAACATTGTCGAAATAGTTTACTTTACGTGCGTTTTACATACCCTAGTGGACAAAAAACAAAAAAAAAAAAATAGTGAGCATTTTTTGGATTGTGGGTTCTTGGGATGGCGGGCTCTAGGTTCGGTTCCTATTGTTTCTTGTCCTACAAATAGTACGGACAGTTCTGCGATATACAAAATGAAAATCGGGCTTGCGTACTATTTGAATTTGAAGGGCTCCTGCAAAACAACTATGATTCTCGAATTAATTTTCTTTGCATATGTTTTACATACGCTCGTGAACAAAAACAGAACACTACTAGTAACGTCTGTTACATAGGGCTCCATCCCCGCTACCTTCTGCACTTCCCAATACACATTAAATATGCTTTGAAAAGTTAGAACCGATAAGATAGGTTTGAAAAGATGGGATTTAATAAATGGAAAGCTCGAGGACATCTCTAATTAAAATGAATAGATAGGAAAATATTATGGGATCTGATAAAAAAAATTTCCTCCATTTTAAATTTGCGAAATTATTATTATTATTATTTTTCCTTGTGCAATTTTAGTTTTTTTCAAAGCTTCAACATAGTTGACGAACGTGTCGGCGACAGAGACCTTGATGTCATGTCCCTCTTTAATATTGTGCATTTCGAAATGATGGGCTTTAATAACTGGAGGGCATCTCCCATTAAAATGAATAGACAGGCGAATATTATGGGATCTGGTAATTTCTTTTTGCCTGCATTTTAAATTTGTGAAATACTTTTTATTTTATTTTTTGCTTGTGCAGTTTTAGTTTTCTTAAAAGATTCGACAAAGTTCACAAACGTGTCAACCACAGAGGCCTTCACGTCATGTCCCTCTTTAATATTGTGCATATCTTAGATGTCAGATTTCAGAATCTGCTCGGATATGGGAATTTTAATACGTGTTGGTGGTCACTATTGAGCGTACATATTCAAAAAGATTGGCATTAATAAGAAAAAATATCAAGAACATATGTCAGTAAAACGAATCAACACAAAATCTACGGTAGACCATCCAACCTTGCTTTTAAATACTTATTTCCATTACTCTTTATGATCAAAGAGTTGTGGTTTAGGGTGCCTTCATTCTAATGTTCATGGTCATGCACATGTAAGACAACTTAGAGATGCAATGGATGAGCAAATGAAAGAATAGAGCCTGGTTTTATGTGATGTGAGCTTTGAGTAAAAACAAAACTCTGTTATACAAAGAGAAACTCAGAGGGGACGAAAAAAACAGAACAAGTATGTTCTGGTTGGTGTTCTCCCTGTGTTCGATGCTTTGGTTCATTGAAAATGTTGGCTAGATATTTGTTGGTTGAACGTCTTTGTTTTATTGCTAGGAATTGTAATGGATTTTGAGGTCAAGTGAAAAATAGTTCTCCGTTTAAGTATATAGCGTCTTCCAACAACACAGATTTGGCGAGTGTATCGAGTTGTATAGATTTCACAAGTATTTGTCTACCTCAGAGGCGGTTAGAAGAAACTGTATGGGTGGATAAAATGACATATTATCACTGCAAAAGTTTCTATTTCATAGTATGGTGACCTGCATTGTGGGTCTGGTAGCCGACTTGACAGAAATTTATGTTCTTTGTGAAAGTTTGTTTGGTTTCCTCTGGATGTAGTTGCAGAGTCTACATATTTGGCGTCACCTTTGAACATTCCAGACCTTTCTATGGGCCTCCATATCTCCATAGCTATGAAGAAAGATATATTCTGATTCCATCTGCAACATTTGATGCACTCGCCACACCTCTACTGCCCGAAGAAGTTATGTACCTCAACAGAGTTTCTTTTTTCATCTAGGTTGGACGTTCCTTCCAATTTACTGTAATAAAGAAAAGAAGTTCCACATACAAATCCTCAGGCAGGCTTCTCAACCAAATAGATGATCGAATATAGGGAGAATACCAGTCACTATGTACTTGAATTATTTTTCGTTGCTTTAGCTGTTGTGACATAGAACGACTCCTTCCACTTTGAAATCGGCCTGAATGGAATTTGTAAGTTGTCTCGGATGTCAAGGGTCGGGAACATTGCAAGAAAAGCACCTTAAACCCCAACTTTTCGACAATAGAGGGAAATTAATACTTGACAAAGAATGGAATGTTGAATAAATAGGCATTGTAAGAAGGCCATATTTGGAAGAGAGGAGATATTCAAAAAAGTGGGATAGATGTACTTGGCAGCACCGATTAAGTACAAAACTGTGAAGAAGCTTCATCAATGTACATATTTTAAATTGGTCGATGGTAGGCAAAATCGCAATTGTTTTCGAAAATAGCCTCACCTATATTTTGTAACCCACCTTATTTGAATATAGAATAATTTCGGTTTATTTTTTAACAGTATTTTCCAAATTCTGGTATTTGTTTTAATTTTATTTTCTACCTTCTTCCCCTGTGTGGTTAAACATGAAACACAAGGTTTTGTTTCTGATGCCCAGTACTTCAATCTAAATAAAACCTGCCTTGTTCTTTGTTTACATTTTACATGTAAGAATAATTTTTCATAGGCCATACTTATGTGGCGGCGGCCCTGTATTTAAATAAAGAAATCGGAGGACCCGTGTTGCTCCCATTCTTCAAGTTCCATGAATAGAATTAATAATGAGTAATGACAAGGCGACTGAACTGTTGACTCAATGTTCCTGTGAAGTTTGTTGGATATATTGCAACTTCTTCTATTTGATAATATCCGTGCATATACACTAATATCAATAGTATTAGAATAAATACAAAAAAACTTCCTCTTTGGCAAAGCTTAGACAATTATGTTTGGGCTTGTGGTATTCAACAACTATGTCCATTGTTCCGTCATATACATCTTCCAGCCTAAGAACTTCCGTAATCTGCAATTTATGCTTTAATTACTTAAAATTCACACCAAATTTTGATTGCATTTAATTTAATTTAGATATTGATGTTTATGGAGAGTCAGTGTTTGCTGATCTCATTGCAACAAATACAAGATAAATATATGATAAGGAGTTTATGTCGTTGAGACCACAATGCAGATTCATGTTTCTTGTTGCGCTATGTACATGTTGCAGTCAAAAGTTTTGAGGTTCCAGCGAAATTTGCAAGCCGATAAGCATCTTGCAGATTGGGATATCACTTGCATTTGAGACAACCAATCCATTAATATATATTACTATGAATACTATTCAGATAAATATAAAAACTTTGTTCATTCATAGATGCTAGTATGAAAAATATTAAAATAGATATCATAACTTTGTATTGGCCAATACTTGCCTAGTTATCTAGCCACCAGGCCCCGGGTTTGAGGTACCCAACACCTATGTCCCCCGTTTCATCATATACATGTTGCGGCAAAACAACATTAGTGATTTTTTCATTTCCATACTTGGCCAATTTTATGCCCGCCGCTACGGGGCCAATGCTTGTGAACCCAGCTGCTTATCATTCCACAATATACATCTTGCACTGAAAATATCTGTGATCTACAATTTCACCGCGGGTTCCTCGTACACATTGACTTCGTTCAAAGTATCTGTTGCTTCTTTCCATCCCTAGAAACTTCACATCCTTCCTGATATACATCAACAATGCTCTTACTAGTGAAAAATGGAGAAAGTGGTATGAAAAATACCTCTGTCATCTGCAATTCATGCTTTAACATCTTCATCTATATCCTTGCACGACGGATCCAACCAATCGTTGTTCCTTTCCATACTTAGCCAATTTTATGCCCGCCGCTGCAGGGCCGTGGCTTGCGAACCTTGATGTTCTTTTGCGAGATAATTAGTTCTTTTTCCCTTCTCTTGTTCCCGTATATTATCTATAATTCCACTGCTAACACCTCCATCCTTTTTCACTTATTTTCTTCCCATGTATTATGGGACTATAAAATATGGAGATGATATTCTATAAATCACTCACAAATTTCGCATTACATACCTTGTGATATTTTCGATCATGGGTTCTCGGGCATGCAGGCGAGCTCAAAAATAGGGCTCCATTGCTCCGTAGCATACAAATGGCACCCAGAATTCCGTGATATGAAAATTGACAAGCGAATCTACAGATTGGCTGAGTCAACATTGCACTTCTTCCGTGTCCTCCAAAGAGCACTCCCAGTTCCGCGATATAGAAATTGACACACGGAATGCAGAAATGGCGGAGTGAAGATTGCCATTGTTTATGGATGCCAATCCCTGTGAAGTATCTAATAGTATCTAAAAATTTCTTTAGAATACTAAATTAGCACTTATTAGTGACAAGTGGACACAGAGGTATGAAACAGTTGGAATTGCAGTCTCCGCAATATACGAATTGACTATCGAACATTGTTTGCTCTTCCATCTTACAGATTATGCATTCAAATGTTCAGAGCAATAAAATTAGAAGGTCTGGGCCTCGCCTCCTCTGCGGATACCTTGTCATCCTATTTTGTATTCTCGTTTTGGTGGGTTCATGAAATATGCAGCTCCAGCGTTGGTGGGTTGTCATATCCTTATTTCCATCTATACAATCAAACGAAAAATCCGACCGACCGTTGTTGCTTTCGATACTTGGCCAATTTTATGTCCACAGTTGCCGCATTGGGACCAATTTCAGTTCCATCTATATCCTCACATGGAGAATTGAACCAACATCTGTTTCTTTTCATACCTACCGACATTTCTGATCACGGGTTATCGGGCGGGCGGGCTCAAAATTGGCCCTCCATTGTTGTGTGTTACAAATAGCACCCAAAATTTCACGATATACAAATTGAGAAGCGGAGCTACGGAGTGGCTTACTCGACATTGCACTTCTATTGTTCTGTGTCCTCCAAATAGTCCTTCAAGTTTTGCGATATACAAATTCACACACGGAATGCATTCTGGCAGGGTGGAGATTGCCATTGTTTACGGATACTAATCCCTATGAAGTATTTAACTTAATCTAAAATATTATTTTCAATACTAAATTACCTCTTAGTATTGACAACTGGATATAGGTGCAGGTTGGACATCATCCGTTCTTCTGTGTTACAAATTATGCATTCAAATTATTTACTTCGATCCTCCGCAATATACAAATTGACTACCGAGTTCACATCTTGTATTGAAAATTTCCCTGATCTACAATTCCACCGCCGACTCCTTTCTCCGTTTTCCCTTTTTTTCTTCCCCTGTATTATGGCTCTCATTATCTCCATGTATATAATCACACCTTAGGAAATTTTATGTCCATGGTTGTTGGGTTGGAAATATACAATTCTATCGTGTGCTTCTCGAACTCGCAATCTTCACTGTACCACAGTTGGAAAATGTGTTTCCTAATATACATTTTCTATGCTCTTACTAATGACTCTTACAAGTGATAACTGCACACAACAATACGAAACAGTTTGCATCCAACAATTCACAACATAGAAATTGACTACCGAGTTCCAACATCGTCCCCTGTTCCATGTTACAGATTGTGCATTCAAATGATTCGATTAATACAAATTGACCATCCAAACCTCTGACCCTAATTCGGATCCTCCTATTCATGGATTCACAAAATCTCAAATTCTTAGTCAGTGTTTCAGGTTAGCGCATTCGAAGTCTGCTGCTTCTTCTTCCCTGATATGCATATTGCACTCAAAATTTTTGTGATTTACATTTCCACCGTGGACTTGTTGGTCCTTTTTCCCTTTTATTCTTCCCTTATATTATCGCTTTGTGGTTATATACATAGTCACCTTTCTATAAACATGGGTTCTAGTGTTGGCAGGTTGAGATATCTTTATCTCCATCTATATAATCACAAGACTCCTCCGACCGACCGTTATTGCTCTCCATACTTAGCCAATTTTATCGCCACGGTTGGCAGGTTACACGTATTGCAATCAAAAAGTTTCGAGAGATACAATTTGACCCTGGCGCCCTCACCTTCAACAATTGTACCTTGCAACCCTATTTTGTAGTGGTTTTTTCCCCTGCCCGTGACCTCTGTACTTTCTTTCTATGGAATTAGAAACCTTTGATGCTAATAGGTCACCATGCAGGAATCGTCAACATTGTCATTAATGGGTGAAAAACTCGAGGAGATATCCCATTATTACGCATTAAACCAAGATGTGAGGAAACTTTTTTTGTCCCTTCCGATTGTTCATCTCCAACACGCATCGTCGTGTTGGGCCGCTCAAGAAATATGCAATTCTTAATCGCTCATTGCAATATCCACCATGTTTTCATTTCTATATATGCAATTAGTAGTGTTTAATGTTAACACCGCATCATGCAACAACTGTCCAGATTGACATTAATCAACAAAAGTCTCGAGGACATCTCCCATTCACACGCTTTCGACCCAAATTTGTGCAAGGTTATATTAGCCCTTCCAACCTTTCATTTCATCCATCGTCTAGAACAAATAAATGTCTTTGTAGACCTATGGCAGTGGGTCGACAACAGTTTTGTGGAGATACAGTAAATATGTTCGTAGAAGAGGGTCAAAGGTTCCAGTGGTCTAGGGAATATTTTTACTATTCATCTCATTACACCCAGAACAAAGTGATTTGGACCTCCCGAATCGCTCGTGCAGGCTGTGTCCCTGAGGTTTTTGACTGTAAGGAGGTGGTCTCTTCATGCACTAAAAAATATATTCCAGGCCAAACAATTATTCCACTACGCGACCATTCTCCTGTTTCTTTGTCACCTCAGCTCTTCCGCGAGATGTTGAAATTGTCGAAACCAACATTAATGTTCAGAGGACAAGACAACAAGCAGTTTCTATAAAAAAATCATAATGGGTTGGACATCTTAGCTGACTTCCTCGAAGACCCGACAACAGTTCCTGAAGATATCACAAGGCTCCAGGTAAGTTCCTTTAGAAATCCATTCAGAAAAATTGCTTGGTTGTTTACAAGAATAACGGGACATGCATCTACAACAAGCATTTCCCATATAATTATTTATATTTTGTATTTCACAATCAAGGAACAATACATTTTCGATTGGGGAAAGATAATCTCCATTGAACTTTGTTCCCAGTTGTCATGATTCAAAGAATCGAATAAATTTTATATGTCATCCTACTTGATTTTCACAATTGTGTATTGTTGCCTGTTTCCAAAACTTTCTCTTTCCAATAAAATAAACTATGGATTTGACCCAGTAACATTCTGGCACAACGCCCTGTGGAGACACAAGCCCTCCCATTGTTTTTATGAAGTTTTTAATGGCTTTGTCTCAATTTTAAAAGATTTATTGTCAGGTAAGGATGCTCTATGGATGTCTGGCCACACAAGCAAGTTTTTGAACAAGAAGGGCACACTTGAGCAAAAGGAAAATCACGGTTTCCTCATGGTATTTGGCTCTAAGGAAAATGCTACCTTCCTTCCATGCCACATCACGGAAAAGATATTTTTTGCATAAATAACAAGTAAATACAACCACTGGTCGCATTTTTTCCATGACAAGAAAAAAAAATAGTTCATTCCTCTGGCCTGGAAAGTCGGAGACTTCGTGTGCAGAAAAATCAACAACATTGACGAGGTTTCCACGCATTTCAAGACATTGAACCTAACGTACACTAAAAGGCTAAAAGGGTTTGACCCCAATGGCATTTTTGGAGAGCATTTACTAGGTGTTGGCTTTAACACCTCTTTTATCCATAGACACCTGACCCAAGACAGGGACAGTGTCAACAACAATCCTGCTTCTGCCCATTGCGACGCAGAGACATTGCAAAGCGTAACTGAGTTGTATAAACAACATGGTAAAGTATCTGGTGAGAAGAGTATCCAGCCCCCCGCTAGCACTCCCAAGAGCATGACACCACGAAGCGTCGCTTCGATGGTCCATCCCAGAAAAAAGAAACCCATAAATATTCGAACGGAGGAGGAGATAAGAACCATCCTCACATAAATATTGATAGTTCTCACAAAGTTCCACTGGAGAAGAAGAGAAAAAACAATGCAGGGCACGCGGAGGAACCAGAAATTGACAGTGGAAAACTGCAAATTGAAATTGAAGCTGAGAAGATGCAAAAAATTGGCTCATCCGTGGTGGACATATCTGACACCAATTTTTTCGACATAGATGAATCCTTCGTAATCCAAAGCGCTATTTTTGATAGCCAATCTAAAAGTATGATCATTGAAAAGAGAGATGTAACAAACATGAAAGGAAAATCCCGAACAGAGATTGACTTTAGCCAAATGACCCTGTCCAAATATTCTCGTTTCACCAGGTAACCAGTGACGTTCTTCATGATTCCATTGGAGGAATGGAGACTAATTATGCCAATCTGAAACACTGCCTCAACGAATTTGAACATGCTTTCATTGCAACACCAGAATTTGCGAGTCCTTTGGCAAAAATCGTGCCTTCTACCACTGCAGTGAAGATGAAAGTATCCTCTACCCTCCTTGCATGCTCCAGAGCCCTTGTAGAGAACAACTTCAACAAAAGAATGCAGCTAGTTACTAAAGCCTGGGAAACATCGCAAAATTTAGTTTCCTTCGGAAAGAAGGCCAATCATTTGCTTGAACATTTGGAGACAAATTTTAAAAATGAACATCTTTTCTGTTATCAGGTGTTGGACCCTTTTTCCAACTATGCCCTGAACACATCGAAACTAAAAACAAGACAGGAGAAACTCCCCTCCCCAAAGCGCACCAAAAAAGTAAAAGCATGCTAGCAAAAAAATTTTGAGAACCTGCACCTCATTGTAAAATCATGTAAACAAGTGATATCCGAAAATGAAAATTTATTGACAAGCCTGCTTCAGATGGACTTAGCCGGAACTACCAACGAGTTTCAAGATCCAAAATTAATTCTCTAATCCTTGTCAGTCACCAAAGAAGCGTTCCAGGAACAAGTTGATATTTTAAAGGGGTTGTCTTTCGAAACGTTTTACGGCATACTTGAACATCGTCTAAATGAGCATGAGCACTGGGTACTAGACTATGCCTCACACAATGAATAAATTGAACAAAGTCTGCATAGTATTTCAATGGATCTAAGGAAATTAGAAAACAACCTTTATGACATAGAGATACATGATGAAATCAACATAGCCCCCATGAAAAGCTACATCGAAGAATGGTTCCAACTCAGAATGGAAATCCTCGTTCAGGAAGGGCAACAACTGATCAACATGAGTCTACTACCCATCGACGATAGCAACAAAAACACATCGGCTTCATAGTAAGTCTATACTGCCATCTTGTTTTGTTTATCATTCCATTTTAAGCCTATGATGTCATCTTCTTTTCTTTATCAATTCACTTATGTCCTCTTCAAATAGAAAACTGTAACAAAAGACTCATAAGTTCCAATTTCTTCTTTTCAGGTCTTCCTGTCTACCATCACATAGTTCTTTCGATGTTCCTAATTCTTGTGCTTATTTTTTTTTATGGTTCGCGGGAACCCCAATCCCAGTCTATATGACAAGTGCATTTAAATTTCCACAAACATGTAATAGACATTATTAATTTTTGTTAAATTTCAAACAAAACTGATTCAAAAATGTCCTTATTTTATACTAAACTTTGGGTTTCCAAGAACTTTCTTGTTTGTTCCAAAGAAAACTAATTCGGATATATTACATTTCTTCTCTCCTATTGTATGCTAATTTTTGGGTCTTCAACGACATTGATGGTTTAAATGTTGATGTAATTTCCTGATATATGTAACAACCATTATTTATTTTATAATAAGTTTCTATAGTTCTCAAGCCTGCTTCTCAATTTGTATATCACAGAACTGTCGATGGATTTTGTAGGAGACAGAACGACAGAGGCCCATTTTTTAAACCGCCAACCCGACAACCTGCAATCCAAAGACTTGTTAGTTACGGAATGAGCACTTTGTCCATGCTCTATAAAACATGTGCAAATAAAACTAATTCGGCAATGCTATATCTTTTTTTTCCAAAAAAAAGCCTTAGTTTTAAAGCAAAGTAATTTGCTGCAACAGATGTTATTACTATTCTATTATATAACACACATTATTAATTTCTGGTAAATTTCTATAGTCCGCAACTACGCCTCTCATTTTGTATATCATGGAACAATCGGTGCTATTCGTAGACCACGGAACATCAGACACACAATTTTCAGCGCGCCAGCCCGAGAACCCGTGATACAAAAACTGCCTACGTATGCAATGAGGGCTACAAATTTTGTATCTATAAAACTAAAAATCTACTTTATACAAATGCATATTTCGTATGTATAATTTATTTACTAAATATCTACTTTATACAAATACATTGTTCGTATGTATAATTTATTTACTAAATATCTACTTTACACAAATGCATATTCTGTATGTATAATTTATTTATTTCTGATGACTTTCTATGTCCTAGTTTTCAAAATAACCAATTAGGTAATGCTAAATTTTTTGTGTCCAACAACCATTCAAACATTGATAATTTTTTATATTTTTTCAAGAAGAACTAATTCGGGAATACTAAGTTTTGCATGCAACCCACATGTATTTCAACTTTCTAGCCACCTGCCTATACTTTACTCCAATAGCAACCTGGCAGGGACTATGCATGTACTTTACTCCCATACCAACCTGGCAGGGACTATTTCTTGTTTTCTTTATAATTAATCGTATTCTTAATAATTTGAATAGAATCACACTTTGGTATAGAAGTTTTCAAGATTTTGAATGGAATGAGAGTTTGGTACATAATGGTAAGACCATTTAGTATTTGATATTTCTTAAAGTTTTCTAAATTATTCTTAAGATTTTGAATGGAATGAAAGATCGATACATAATACTATGGTGAGACCATTTATTATTTGATAACGTTTTCTAAATTATTATGAGTTTCCTATTTATATATCATACATGTTTCAAATTGCAATTAAAATCTCAATTATTTTCATTTGTACATGGTATAGATTAACATGTTTAATTAAGTTTTTAATATTAATATATTTTTATTTTAAAACTTAAATCAATAAATTATAATATTTAATTTTTTATTTATTTATAAATTATAATAAATATTAAACTTTTAAAATATATCTAAATATCAAATTATTTTATAATTAAAATTAAAATTAAAAAATATATTAAAAAAACAATACCTAAAAAAATTAAAAATAGGTCCATTTTAACATCCATTATTATAAAACTTCACCTAACTCATTCAAGAGGGACACCCTCGAACTACCCAACCATGTGTTGCTGGAAAAATTCTGTTTTGCATTATCATGGATGAAATTTGAGAAAATGAAACTCGTAGATGAACAAATGACTTCTTAATGTATGCATGGAAATATGTTACTTTTGATAATCACTTAAATTATTTACACTTTTACCATTTTATGAGATTTAATGTGATGAATGGATATGTGTTATTTATTTTAGTGATTGGAGATACAAATTTAAAATGTTAGATCATTATAATAATCTAATAAAGAAAACAAAATAATGTTGTTTAATGATTAATAAAATTTTATTTTTTTATATAAAAATATTAGGTTATAAAAAATGTTTATTATAATAATTTAATAAAGAAAAGAAAATAATATTTTTTTAATGAGTAATAAAATTTCATTTTTTTATAAAAATATTAAGTTATAAAAATTGTTTATTATAATAATTTAATAAAGAAAAGAAAATAATGTTTTTTTAACGAGTACTAAAATTTCATTTATTTTTTTTAAATATTAAGTTATAAAAATGGTTTATTATTCAACCTAAAAGTAAATTCAAAACACTACATTTTATAAAGAATACAAAAAATTATCTAAAACTTTTACCTCTGGATTAAAACAACTAAACTTTGCACTTGTTTATTTCCTGCTCCAGCCATTATATGTTGTAGTATTAAGGATTTTGCTGCAGTAGTGATTGGTATTTTGATTCTTTGAGGTTCAGAGGATGGGCCTGGGTTGGAAAGGTTATTTGAATTGAAAGGAGTATGCAGATCTAGGATTTCTGGGCCAGGTGGAGGTGCGGAACAAAAGTCAGCAGGCTCAGGAGTTTCTGATCTGTAGCTTTATACTGAAAGAATGTGGGGGCTTCCTAGGCTTTGTTGGCCGAGTTCGAATCTGAGATTTGGCCTCTGAATGAGTATTTCTGGGTTATAAAATGGAGGATCAATTTCAGAATCAGGATTGCTTCTAGTATGTCTCCTATTGAAAGCCAGGTTGGTCTAATAATGGAGTCGCCAGGTGAATTAAGGTCACAACAAGAAGCTAAACTCTATTCACCGTAAGGATTTAGATCTGTAGGTTTTCGAAGGCCCAGGAAAAAGATTTTTTTCGTTTTCCATTCCCCGGCAACGGTGCCAGAAGATGTTGTAGCCCTAGAGACACACCGAATTGTGATTTCAGTGCAGTGCCCACTAACATCTAGAGCTAAGAGATATCTTTTTGTTATATATATATATATATATATATAACAATTCTTAACTGGTTTTTATATCTAGGGGTCTCAAAATTACTCTCAATTGCTCTCAAATCTTCAAAATGTAAGTAGAATAAGGCATATGGGCTTGTGGTTGATGGGCAATATGTAACATTGCTTGTCTAGACATAAAATAGTAAATGGAAGGTGGAAGAGTTGAGGGAAACAAATCTAATTGTGAGTATTCAGGATGAATAAATTCAACAATCATAAAGAGTGGATGTATTGAATGCTTAGGCATTAAAGATCCTTAACATTCACACAGGTGTTGTATTTCAGTCATTCAAAGTTAACCGTGGAAATTTTGCAAAGAAATTAAAGCATATAAACATTTTATGTATGCAATTAATTAATTACGAAACTTGGAAAAAATAATCAGACAGATATATCATTCCAAACACATTCTATCCATATTGGAGCAAGACACAACAACAGAAATGGCCTGTAAAAGTTGTCAAATGGCTTTGTATTATATAGCTTAATTTACATGGAGAATACAAAGAATGAGTACATAGAGGAATACACATTCACAATAGATGGTACGGACTGAAAAGCACTAAAAGTTTTACTTCTGGATTAAAACAACTAAACTTTGCACTTGTTCATTAAAATAAATAGACAATGTTAAACACGATAATAAATCAATTATATTTAATGAAATTTAAATCAGCACTGTTACCATTTGAAAATATTTATAGAAAACGTTGAACATGATAATAAATCAATTATATTTAATAAAATTTAAATGAGCACTGTTAACATTTGAAAATATTTACTTCATTAAAATAAGTAGAAGTAGAAAACTTTGAACATGATAATAAATCAATTATATTTAATAAAATTTAAATGAGCACTTTTAACATTTGAAAATATTTATTATAGGTTATTCTAAACAAGCACAACAAAGTCTTTCTTCACAAGTACAACAAAGTATTTCATGTCTTTCATATTATTTAGTGAATGCACAATGCTATCAATTCAATCCAAAACTATTTGTATATAGATTTTATATGCAAAATAAAATGCAAGTATAATATATGTGTATTCTATTGAAGTTTGGTATTATTATGTTTATTATAAGATGGAAAATAATTTTGTAAATTCTTTTAAAGTTTAACATACACTTTAATAAATAAAATAGATAAAACATTTAGTGTTGACAATAAAAGTTGTTTTTCAAATTAATATAATTTGAAAATAAATAAGTTTCAATATATAAATAACAAATTGTTCTAGATGATATCTCAAATTTTGAGTTTTTGTTTTTGTTATATAGTTAGAAAAATGTTTTATGATATTTCACATTCCAAGTATGTTATACTTGTTCATTGACTATTTTCTAAAACATAAGTTCACTTAATTTTATTTTACTTTAAATATGTTGTTCATCTGTTATGTTTTCAAGAATGGGTACATTTGATTTGATTTTATACCATTACATTATATATAAAAAAAAACCTTTCTATCATTCTCTAACATATCCACCTTCTAATTCTCAAACATGGTTACAAGTTGATTTCATAACATTACAATATATCCAATTTTTTATTTTATATCCAAATTTTGATTTGATTTTATATCCTAATTTTCTATCATTCCCTAACAGATCCACCTTCTAATTCTCTAACATATCCAAATTCAATTTTTTTTAGGCGTTCCCTTTCCCACTTAGAGGGTATTATTGTGCTAGGTGTTTTAGACTTCACATAAAAATATGTGGCTAGGTGTTTTAGACTTCACATAGACTCAATTTCCTTAGGATGAAACGTCGTAACCAGAATTCGAGCCTCCTCGGATGGCGGCCATGAGTGACATCCATGGAATGAAATTGACGGTGATACGGGGGTTGCGTTAGTAAGTGGGAGACGCGCACCAGAAACCGCCTGTGTTGTCACTGAATTTGTGGGACGAACAAACAAAACGCGGAGTGCCAACCCACCACCGATCCCACCCAAAGAACCGGTGGACCGCCCAATACCTTTGGTAGCTAATTATTCACTATCTATGTGTTGCTTACGATAAATTCCATTCTATTGTTTTCCACCTTTTCCGGTCCGTTGGCTTTTTTTCACACTTAAAAAAAATTCAGATATAAGAGACTTTTGATCTTGTACAAATTGTGCGTAGTCCATCACAGGCCATTACAATGATCTATCTAATACCTTGTTTAATGTGGGTAACATAACCCATGAACATAGTTTTGAAGCATTGGTTTCAAAACAAATGCAAAAAATGTCTAGACATTAAAAATTCAGTTTGGAAGTTTGTTGGGCTCTTATACAAAATGGGCATACTCCAATATAGGGGATTATAATTATCTATGAAATAACTTGTTTAGTGTTGTAATTTTAATTCAAGAATATAGTTTATTATATGGAAATAACTTCTTTAATGTTGTAATTTTAATTCGTGAATATAGTTTATTATATGGAACGTGAAAAAAGGATGTTCTAAATGCTCTTTTAAGTGATTGTTTTAGGAAGTTGCAAAAAGTGTAATAGGTAGCTTCTTATGATTTATTATTTTTTTCTCAATGATAGAGAGGGGTTATATATGATTTTGTTTTGAAATGAGTTTTGGTTACATCATAATTCTAATATATATTTATATAATTGAGAGTTTTGTTAGGAGAAGATTATTGTTATTTTTAGATAAATGTTATGTTTTATTTTAATATATAATGGAAAATATTTATATTATAAAAAGGGGTTGAAATTGAGGTTCGTAGCGAGATATACAAAAGTGGATTGTCTGTCATAGTGATACTATTCAAAATGTTTTATAAATGTTTCTATATTGACTAAGTATAGAATCATGCAAAATGTGCAATAGAGTACAAAAAGAAAGACTTCTGACATAATGAGAATATGCTAAACATAATATGACTTCCTAGAACTTAAAGATGAAGAGTGACTTCCAAAATCGTGTTTTCCCTGTCAAGATTCTCTTTGAATTCAGTAGGCAGGTGCATATGCTTCTATTAAGGGATGACCTAGTTGGTTGCGGCCAATTTTAAGTGTGTCCATGGCATACCTATAGAAGAAGAGGTTGAAGGAGAGTCTAGTTGTTCCCTTGTTGAGGCTGAGCCTTGTTGTCTGTGCAATTCATTTATTGTTTCCTACAAGATGTCCAATTGAGTCTTCTACTAGAGAAGCATTCCCATAATAATGTCAATTTTGTGGTTGAAACCGCGTTTCATTTTTTGCGAATCTTATAAGTGAGAAATAAATGTGGAAGTGAGCTCACTAAACGCTCGTTCATGACTCTAAAGAGTGAGATGATTATCAAAGAGCTCATAGAGAGCCATCCTCTGCCACCCAAATCTAGAATACCAAACACGAAAGTGAAATCAAACATGTACCAACTGAGAAATTCATCGTTCTAGGATCGAATAGCCAAGTCCAATACTATAATTCCCTCCTAAATGTAGCAAAATGCAAACAAAGATTCCTTTATCAACTAAGTAATCATGTACTTGTTCCAATAAGATGAAGCCTAAAATAAAAAAAAGGTCGAATTGTTGGGGAGGGTCGCCACCTTGCTATAGAAATCCCAAATCTGATTAATAGGTTTCCAAATGGGTGAGTCGAAGTTCCACATAAACATCAATGAACTTGAGTCGATTAAAAAAAACCCCAACAATAAGAAGGCCATGGAAACACAAACTATAATTTTGCAAACAAAAAGAAGAGATGACAAGAGATATCTTCCAAAAATACGAACAATCCCAAACCTCTTTCTTGGAATTGATGGCAGCGGAGGCACGATGCCAAGAAGCCAAAAATCAGAGACTCCAGAGTCCACATTCTAAAATATGTGGGATGAACCAAGAGCTAGCAAGTTAGGAAGTATGAACCATTATCCCACCACGAAGCCGGATATCTAGTGGAGGGTATTCA
This sequence comes from Picea glauca, assembly GCA_000966675.3. Taxonomy (NCBI): domain Eukaryota; kingdom Viridiplantae; phylum Streptophyta; class Pinopsida; order Pinales; family Pinaceae; genus Picea; species Picea glauca. The sequence goes on along the minus strand of JZKD02S1804673.1, from coordinate 620,634 downwards.
TTAGAAGAAGTGAATATTGAATGTTGCATGCATTGATGGAGGGCATGTCTAATCCTTCTTTTTCTTGTTACATGTTCATAGCTATCCTAACCTTGTGTTGTTTGACATTTTCCAACATGATGTTTGATGTGAGTTAAGGAATAAGGCATTCATGCCTTTGTTTGGTTATTAATATACAACACCTCCTCAATTTTCTTAGAAGTTAGGTTGGCTTTTTTATCAGTGCCCTCATTATTCTCTCATAAGTAGAATACCATACCAATGTCTGGGCCAACAACTGGCTCTGGGTAAACAAAGGATGGAACAGTCACTAATGCTACTTATAGAAATCTAATGCAAAAAGCGAGCGACACACCCCAGTCGGACCATAAGAAAGAACTATACCGCACATTCAGCTAATGGATGGGATAGAGTATATCTATTAAGTTGATGAGAACATCTTAGCGGATCGGGTGGGTGAGGTTCGACACAGAGAGATACATTCAGATCTGATCTCATAAGTAGAATACCATACCAATGTCTCATTTTTTTTGTTTGATTTGTCAAACCCTTGCTAGAATGGAGGTTAGGTGAGTATTTAAGGGGAAGGTTTCCAAAATAATATGCTTTATAATTAAATTAAAATCACCCAAGTACACACATAACAATATTCCATTTACCAAGAATCTTTCCAAACTAGATCTTCAAGTATTCATAAACAGTGCTCGTAATCACTATTTTCAATCCAATCTTCTTTGACCATTTAAAATCTTAGGATTGACAAGTTGTTCTGAGATACTTGCAAGAATTGTAATTACAATTAAACTACTGATCTTTTCAACCAAATAATATAATAAGATTAGTTTAATTTATAACTTGCGCAATAAGTTTCGTCAACGTCAACTTATCTAAGGTTGTGCAAGGTTGTGAGATGAGTTCTGTCAACTTGTGCATAGTTGCGTAAGTTTGTGGTATAAGCTTCATTAACTTGTGCATGACTGCACAAGCTGTACTATCAATTCCGTTGGCCTTACTTGAGGTTGTGCAAGGTTACGTATAACGTCAAACTATATTAAGATTTTTAAGAGATTAAAACAATTTACTCGACATATTGAAATATAAGATTGCGCAAAATTGCAGAATAAAGTAATCAACAACACATATGTTTGCTTGAGGTTACACTTAAGGTTCAATCTAAAACTTTATTTAAATATTGGTTAAATTAATCAATTTAATCCAACCAAAATACTTAATCACAGTTGCGATAAATAACTCAACATTATTCATGCTTGCGCAAGGTTGCACTTAACTTGATATCATTTACAATTCCTAAGTGACGATTTCTAATTAAAAATATTTGTATACGTTTCATTACTTAATATATATAGGTAATGTGTATAAATATTCACCCCAATGAGGTGATAACCGTCAAAACTAACCATCCCCACGCACGGGAACAGGAGGCCAATGTGACAACATGGTGCTGTCAGAAAGTTGTAGAAGTGTAGGACAATATGATGGGGAGGGCAATGGTGGCATCGAGTGAGGGACTAGGGAAGGGAACTGTAGATCTGGTTGTGGGAAATTATGAGTGCAATTAAATTGGGGGGGGATGTTCTATTCAAAGGTTGTACATAACATTCATCAAGGAGTGAGACAAATCTTCGAGAAGTAAATTTGGAGAGTAACTTGAGGCATTGTTCTCAGATGATGGCACTATCTTGGTTGTCTTTAACCAGAACGTGGTGAACCTGCAAGGGAACCTTTGATGAAGCTTGGATTCGACAGAAGGTAGGGCTTTGGTATGAGAGGGTAATATGGGCGAGCTAATCGGGTTGGAGCGATGAGGTGGCACATAACTTTAACATGATAGGTGAGATATAAAGGAGGGAGTTGGGTTTTTTCGTGGGTGGGAATTGTCTAGTGAAGATAATCATGTCTGTTGGTTGGTGGGCATGCATATTTTTTGGATAGGGACTCTTGCAAGAAGGGGATAGAAAGCTGCAGGGGGAGAAGAATACTAAAGTGTCTTCATCCCATGGTTTGGTAGCTAACATGAGGTTATCCCGCGAAGCAAGAAACCAGTACCGAGAATTGTGTTATGAAGCTAAAAAATGAAAGTTGAGGAAATAAAGGAGATGGTTTGGGCCCAGAGACTTCCCACTCCCAACAACGACAAGGAGATATTGGAGGAGGTGCAAGATTGGGTAGATTATCTTTTCTACTCAAGGACAAGAGATACCAATGTAATGACACCAAAATCCCGAGATACCAATGTAATGACACCAAAATCCCAATATTTTTTTTTTAAAGGTAATACTTTGTTAATATGTACTCTTTAATTATACTTAGAATTTATGTTGTAAAATCTACATTTTTCCTTTCAGCGAACCATTGTTTGACTTTCTTATCTAATGGGATGCAAAGACAAAGATTACAGACGGTATCCTTTCCATTTTTAGAGCCATCAGAAGCAGTTGTTTTTGCCGCATAATCAGTTGATGTTGAAGCAGTTCCACTATCATAAATGAAAGTTGGAGATCTATACGGTCACCTGGCGTGGGTAAAACCTCAATTGGTGAAGCTGCTGCCTTCGGGTGCTATACGGCTCAGAATATCTGCGGGCATATTAGGAGCAACATAGGGTGCGTAGTACCGGAGCTCAGAATGATTGGGACCTAAAGTCTTTGCTGGGGACATTATACACTACTGCTCATTCTAAGTGACAAAATTTAGCAACTCTCCTTATTTGAAGGTATTACTTCTCCGGAATTTATGGATTTTCCAGGTACCCTAGGTAATTGATATCATATGCATTATTTTACTTTAATCTCAATATATATAGGTTATTATCTTCTTTACCATAAATAGGTATTTAAACTCTTAAAATTCCAATGGTTTATTCTCTAGAGTTTTATTATACCTTTTACAAATTGTTCCCTAACGATTTGCTGATCCAAAATGTTGTTATAGTATCAATAGTCCACTTAGATTATAGGTGAAGATCTTTGATACGAATTCAACCTCTCATCAAATCTCGTGGTGATACCTCTACGATACCCTACCAAGCTTACTATACAGTTGTAGATTGAATATGTTATTTACCCGTTACATTATGGCTATGACTTGAGCTCAATGTACTGGCATTTATTATTAACTATGCGTAGACTCAGAGTTTGATGATTGGTTATCTCTGAGGTTCCAGTTTGCAAGGCCATGTATTCGCGCCACTTAAATTTTACTGATAGTACTAGTCTATCAGTACCTCAAAATTTCAATACGATGTGAATGCTTAGTCTTGTTCGTTGTTCCCTTGTTATGGAAGGTTGGAGGAGCGAGAGCTTCATGCTTTTCTCTCTGACCATGAAGGTTTTCAAAAGCATTTCATTCCTGGCCGAAGAAATCAAGCCCGTTTCAAACCAAAACGATACCAGTGGTTGTAATGGTAAGATCACTTTCATTCTTATTTTCACCATTGTTCAAGATTACCATATTTTACAAGTCTATCATTTTTAGCTTGATCCTAAGTTAAAATGGATATTCATTAAAACACTTGAATGGTGCATAATTATTATTATGATATTCAAGATGGAGTTGACACGTGGTATGAGAACCAATGTGAATCTATTTAAAATCTGAATCGATCCGGAACCTTAACTCCAGCTCTATTATTAGTCAAAAGAGATTAAATCCTTTGAGATGTAAACCTCAAGTTTTGTGCTCTAAAGAGAGTTTACACTTCAAGAGATTTGATGCTTATAAATTCATGATAAATTCTAAGTTGAGATGGTCCGTTATTAATTGAGAGTTTACACTTCAAGAGATGTCAAGAGATTTGATGCTTATAAATACATGATAAATTCTAAGTTGAAATGGTCCGTTATTATTAGTTGGTTTATTAATATGAGGAAGCATCCTTTAAATTTCTCTCTTAAATTTATATTGAAAAAATATTACAATACAAAAATTTATAATATTAACTATGTCGAAAGCATGTTTATATAAGATACTTCATCAAAACCGATCAACCAACCAAACCTTATCAACCAATCCAAAACTACTTGCCACGTCACCTACATCTGTACCCTCCCTCCTTTGCTCCTTTACTATCAGTGGGGATTCCAACACCGTGCAATCGACTTGAAGCCGACTCCATCTTCGATCTTCAATGTCGACAACCTTTTGTGCTTAATCGAACCTCTCTTTATGTGCTTAATTGACCCTCACCTGCATGATTGTAGTAACCAATGAATCACAACCTAAGAGGGATCTAGTCCACCATTGGAGGGCTTCATCAACCCTGCAAAGAATTTAGCCGTGCATTCCAAATCCTCTTCGTCGTCGTGATTTTGCAAATTCTTAGTTGCATTTTGTATTCGTAAACCCTCGACTTGCCTAGACCCATGGTCAAAATTCAGCTCGTAATAGACGATCGTATTGAAACCTTGACAATCGGGAATTGCAAATCGGTTTTTCGTCGTTCTTCATTCTACGGGAAAATTATTTCAATTTGGGTTCGATGAAACAACTCCCGACGTCCTCCATTATCGATTCCAACCATTCTCCGACATGCTTGACACTATTCTATCCCTTTTGCGACCACTTGTCAGGATCCCCGTCCATCTGACCCACCCCGGGATTCGATCACTTAACCAAATGAAACCATAAGGACCTAAGTAGTGAGCGTTCATTTTCTGACCCATGGTAACAACAAAAGATAATTCCTGCAATCGTGGGATGACAAGGGTGTATGGGTTTAACGTCCATCTCCCATGTGGTATTTGATTTGTAGAACGAGGGAGGCTAGGCTTCAAAAACCTTGCAAACAATTCATCCTTCCATTCCAAATCCTCTTTGTCGCCGTGTTTTTGAAAATTCTCAGTGGCATTTTGGCGTCTATCCCTAATGGGGTTTTATACTTGTTCTCCCATGCTTACATATTCATTATGGTATGTCCTGTAATTTAATTATTACGTAGAACAAGGCACTGTTGTCCAACGCCCATAATTTCTATTCAATTAATCTTCAAGAAATAAGAAAAGAAGAAAATGATACATGGAGTGACTGGTTATTTATGATCGATTAATCCATGATCCCTGTACATCAAAACTTGATGGTTGTTTATGATCAGTTAATCCCTGAACACTAACAAATTATTTTTCTTTCCTCACTTTATGTTCATTTGTCCCCTTTCATATTTTAAAACCAAAAGCTCCAAAGGATTTAGTTACTTAAAGTTTAATGAGCCAACCATAACGTTTAGCTAACCACATATTTGTTGGATTTTTGCACAGACAAATAGTTTAACCAGATATTAGTCCCTGCATTTATATCATTATTATGAGTTAACTATTTTATGTGCTACTCTCATCTACAAGACAAAAGTTTTGCACCGATTACTTACAGTAAGCACGTAGACCCTCTTATGATTTACCTAGGGTTGACACCAGCTCAAACTTGTTTAGCTGCTTCACGCGGTCTCGCACTTGCGACGTCAAGTAGTTTTCCGGACATACTCATATACCAATACCAATACTCATATAATAAGCACAAGCTCGATACCAATACTAGGGTATCATTATATTACAGTCACGGGTATCGTTTACCCTATACGGGTAGCCAAGAAATGGTTACCTTGATAACCTATTTATAACATTTGATTTTGTGTTATTTTTACTTGCCTCCATGCTACAAATCGTGTTGCGACCATGACAATAATAATAAAGAAAATAAGTTTAAAACCATTTTATATCACCGCAAAATTAAGTTTAAAATAAAAAAAATTAAGAATGTCCTTATTTCGTGGTAAAGAAATTGAAAAATATCATCGAAATAACACAATGCAACCAAACATGATTATACCTACTTAAAAAAACAATTCTCAAAATTTCAACGACAAAAAGGAAGAATGGAATATGGATATTATATCTACTTAATCGGAAAGTTCTTTGCATCGCAGATTTATTTTAAAATCATGTTTAGAAAATAAAGACTTTGTTACTATTCTTTAACATTATGTTGTGCAAATTTGTATAAAAGAAACAACAGAGACTTTGAACTGCCTTAAAATTATGTTTTCAAATTCATTTTAAAATCATGTTTTGAGAATGATAAAGAAAATAAAAACTTTGTTACTATATGTTGTGAAATTTTATACTATGTTGTGAAATTTTGTATAAAAGAAAATTATATTTTAAAATCATGTTTTCAAATGATAAAGAGAATAAAGAATTTCTTATTATTCTTTAACATTATGTTGTGCAATTTTGTATAAAAGAAACAAAAACTTTGTCATTATTAATAGTCCTTGGGATTGGAAAAAATATGTGTAAAGAAAAGATACAACAATTAAAATATTAATAAAAATGTTATTAAATATAATAGTAAAGAAGCTATGAATGGTTGATCAGAAATCAAAACTCACTATTAAGTATTGCAAACCAAAAATTTAAGGAAAAATATAACTAGCATAGCCACATAATTATGACTGATAGACAATTTAAATATGTACAAGGATTTCCAGAATGTCAACATTGTTAAATTTATTTATCTGTTAAATTTGTTTATGTGTAATACAAATCCTAACCTTAAATATATAAGGTTAAAGTTTTCAAATTAATTCAATAATATTGGTCTTTGTAATTCTATCAGCCAAATAACAAAATGTCATGAGTGGCCCTTATAGAACTACACATTATTAATAACTATTCCTCTACGAAACGACTGATTCTGAAATAAACTCTTGATTCTGAAATTACTGTTTCTTTAAGTTAATTTAACATAACTTTCATGGAATGGAAACAAAGTCTTGCTTGCGTTGTGCGCATTTACGATCTTATCAACTAATAAATGGACAAAGGTTTAGACTTCTTCAATAGGTTGTTGTTAAAAGAATGCATCCTTGTAGTCATTTCCACCGATCTCTCTTATCAGAAACAATGCATTTGCAAAATAAGTCTTACAAGGAGATCAAACAAAGAAACAAAAGTTCAAAAAATAGGAAGAAGTGATGAAAGCACAAATAAAACAATGCATAAAATAAAATAAAAATATTTTATAACAAGTATAAGACACACGTCTCCTCTGCAGATTGCGCAAAATATTTGTATGTGAGATAAAAACCACTGGATCTTGTCCAGAAAAACACACTCATAAAAAGCCAGATCTTTCTGAATGCAAAGAAAGAAGGATCCAAGGCCGTGGCTCCAAAAACTGCGAAGTTAACACCACTCGTGGCTCCAACCACTGCAAAGCATATAACAAACCTATAAAACTTTTGGCACTAAGGTTAATTAAACGCCTGCTTAATTGAAACACTCGACCATCCATGCTTCACATCTCCCATTAATTGAAACCCAAAATTATGGTACACTTAATTGAGACGGTAACATTTCCAATCCACCATTACTAAGAATATTTCAACCCTATGAAATCTTGTCCATTAAAAACCTATTTGTGATTAAAATCCCATTAATTCTGGCCATTTTCAATAGGTGTACTTTTATGGGTGTAACAAGAACCAATTCTACAATATAATATAATAAAATAAAATAGTTTAAAATGACTTTAATACATTAATCATATTAAGAGACATTTTTTTTTATCCCGGATGGGGTGCCACGTTGTCGAAGGCCACGTAGCCTACCCTAGACCCAAGCCATTAATATGGTAGGTCGGCACCCTTCACCTCACTATTAAATGGAGGGAGGCCATTTTTGTCCGACGAGAAGAGGAGGACATATCCCTCGCACGAGAAGAATGGCGGCCATAAGGTGTAATGGAAGTGGGAATCTTGGTACAAAGGTCATATATGGCCTCAACATTATCCTCCTACTCGGACGAGGACGAGGGTGGCTCCATCTTACCTTTGTGCTCCATCAGCCCAGATGCTCTAATCACTAGCATTTCATCGAGCCGGCTCTTATTGCTTTCGCCTTGCACACTAGCACCCTTTCTAACCCCGCCATGCCAAGGGAAACAGGTAGGCCACAATGTTGCTTAGTATAGTTTTGCTGCTAGACAGCGGAGAGTGCAAAGATTGGAGCGCACCTTGTCCATTGCCTGGACTCAGCGACGGGAGAAGCCCAGAACATTGCCAATGGCATACGTTGAGGAGGATATTCCAAAGGAACTTATCCAGGTTCCTCCAGAATCCCTCCTCTTCACAGTACTAGATAATTGGCAAATCCCGAGCCATATCTCAACAAGCACAAGTGCTTCAACCATTGTCTAGCGAGCACAAGAAGCTAGGGAAGAGGCCACCTGCATAATTGAGGAGGAATTCCTTTGGGAATTCCTCCTCAATTATGCAGGTGGCCTCTTCCCTAGCTTCTTGTGCTCGCTAGACAATGGTTGAAGCACTTGTGCTTGTTGAGATATGGCTGGGGAGTTTCCAATTATCTAGTACTGTGAAGAGGAGGGATTCTTGAGCCCACTTGGACCCCGTAGACACAATTCAGACCAAGGACTCTGCAATGGAGGAGCTTAAGGTGGTGGAGGCTATGGAAGTGGCTCAGGCGAACTCACGCAAGGTGACGATGGTCTTAGACACGGAGGTGGAGAGCGGCCTAGTCTTGGTGCCTCCACCACTCTTGACACTCCCAGACTTCTTCCAGGTACCACCACCCTTCTTCCATATGGAGCAGCTTGCGCTAGTGTTTAAGATAAGAAGCCAGATGGCTGACTAGATACATCGAGACACCCTCATGCAGTAACAAATTGACATGATTTACGAAGCCTACTCGAATGTATCAACAACCTAGCGTTGTCTGACCTATGCAAGGCCTTTCATGCTCCAGCTAAGGGACGACCCCCTCAACGATGATCCGAGCGACACGCCTTGAGGTGAAAATGTGTAATCGCCTTGATTTGGCTACCACAAGCATTCTTACCTCGACTCCTTACACTGCTAAAATGCAGTTTTATAGTTATGTCTCGTGTTTTCAGTTGATAGTCTTTCTTAGTTTCTTAGCACAATTCCGCAAAGACTCGAATCCATCACCTTCTCTGGTTTCCATTTATCAAGGCAGATGGCGGATTGTTATTTTGAACAATGACATCACAGTCTGCCACCTCTTCCAGTTTCCACTAATTCGGCGGAACAGATGGCAGATTGTCGCCATGTGGCTTTTTTGTAGTGTAAAACTTATATAATAGGAATTTCTTGTCCTTTTATTAAAAAAAAAAGAGACATTTTTGTTTATAAAATTTAAATTACATTTTTTATACAATTATGATGATGATGATTAACATCCACTAAGACCTAATTGGTCTATCGGACCTTAAGAGGGTAAGTGATTACTTTTGATTCTTTAGAATTTTGTTTCTATGCTCGAAAATCATTAAGAGGAGATTTCCAAGATCACCATACTTTTGTTGAGTTAAGAGGTTAGGAAGGTTGGTAATGTGATCAATATTTTGAAAATGAGATCTAATATGGGTATAGGCTGGACAATCTAAGATAAAGT